>CAWUFW010001876.1:2070000-2538340 GCA_963921515.1 Calotriton arnoldi
ACCACGTATCGTCCGTTGTCTATGCTTAATTTAGATTATAAAATACTAAGTAGGATTCTGGCTATCCGCTTGCTTCCCTACATGACTGCCCTGATTCATAAAGATCAATCCGGGTTTATCCCCACCAGAAACACGGCGCTTAACATTCGGCGCCTTCTACGAGTTCTAGAAGCTGACTCCTATAATGTTGACGAGGCGACGATCTTCGCCGTTGACATAGAAAAAGCGTTTGACAGCTTGGAGTGGCCTTATTTGTTCCATGTAATGCGGAAAGTGGGGCTGGGGGATGACTTCGTGGGTTGGACGGCGCTCCTCTATTCCGACTCTACTGCCAGAGTTAAAACTGGTGGCCTAGTGTCGGATGCCTGTGGTGTGGGAAGGGGAACTCGTCAGGGCTGCCCCTTTTCTCCCCTGCTGTTTGCCCTGGCAATGGAGCCGCTGGCTGCGCAAGCCAGATCAGGGCGGGCTTATCAGGGTCTCACTGTGCATGGGCAGACCCGTCACATCGCACTGTATGCTGATGACCTCCTGCTCTTTTTCGCTGATTCTGATGTGGCCCTTGTGGGAGCGAAAAACTTGCTGCAGGATCTCAGCAGAGTCGCAGGGTTAAAAGTGAATTGGGCGAAATCTTGCCTGTTTCCTGCCCGAGGAGGCCAAATAGGCCCACGAAGCACGGCGGGGGTGACATGGGAAGACAGGTGCCTACCATACCTGGGTACACAAATATATCACACTCAAGAAGATATCCTAGAGGGTAACATAGGGAAAGCTATTGGAGGAGCCAAAAGCAATTTCGACTTTTGGAGCTCATTGCCGCTCTCAGTGGCAGGCCGCGTAGCCCTGCTTAAAATGGTCACTCTCCCGAGATTACTGTACTACTTTAGGACCTTACCGATCTGGGTCCCGACTCAGTACTTCGCCCGGCTCCGATCAATGATCACGGGCTTTCTCTGGGGTACTGGTAGACGTAGAGTAGCACTTGCTACCCTTATGCGACCAAGAGCGGAGAGAGGACTAGCGGTTCCCGATTATGAGACCTAATATTTGGCAGCGCAGTTTCAGTGGCTCACGCAGTGGGTAGAGAGCTGGATCAGGGGTGAGGAAGAGCAGAGGGAGGAGTTTACGTCCCTGAGGCTACTATCTCGCATCATCTTGCGGCTCCCGGTCAGACCCTCAGTCCTCACCACTGAGCTTGATACGGCACGGAGATGTTGGAACAGATACCTGCGAAGAACTAAAAATAGACGCCGTTACGCGCCGGAAATCCCGTTACTTATGTGTACGGCCTTGCCACATGGAGGTAACTGGCAGAGGTTGGAGCACTGGGTGGAACAGGGGCTGACTAGCGTAGGAGACCTATATGAAGAGGGGCCATGATTCCGTTTAATGATCTACAGGCTCGCTATGACTTACCTGGAGGGGACTTCCTGCTGTACACGGCCCTCACGGCAGCTATTCGACAACACTGGGGAGGGGGACTCACAGAGCCCAAAACGTCATTGGGCTGTCAATACGTGGTCATGGCAGCAGGTACCTTCAAAGCAGTGACATGCTTATACCGGCGCATGACGACGGATACTCTACTCCCCCTAACTGAACTGCGGCTTAAGTGGGAAACTGACCTTGGGGAGGCTATCCTGGAGAAGGCCTGGGGGGACTTGGTAGAGAGGGCCTGGAATAGCACGCGAAATGCCAGGTTCCAACTAGTACATTTTTATATCTTACACAGGGCATATCTTACCCCGGAAAAGCTCAATAAGTATTTACGAGCCCAAACAGCGGCTTGCCCGCGCTGCAGCACAGACGGTGCAGATTTCAAACATATGTTGTGGACCTGCCCATTCCTGGACAGTTACTGGGGGGGATAACGACACTACTGACTGATCTCACCGACAGGGAAGTGGAGATGACCCAGAAACATTGCATCTTACACTGGTTCCCCCACACGTCCAAGAATAGGATCACGAGTAAGTTTTTAGATTTGGGTTTATTGCTGGCCAAAAGGGAGATCACCATGCATTGGAAAGCTAGACAAGGCCCAAGCATAGCACGATGGAAGGCAGAACTCCTTAAATGGGCAGAGTGTGAAGGGGTGATCAGACAGCAGATAGCCAGGAGAACAGGGAGCGAGAGAGCACTAGAAGCGGCGAGAGCTTGGGAAGCGCTTGTCGTGACGCTCAAATCCCCGGAAGACGCTGAGGACGCTGACTCCGAGGGTGTTCCCCCAGCAGACTCAAGTTAGGATGCAAGAGAGGGAGGGTTTCTTGAGGCATGGAGGTAAACTACGGTGGGCGGCCCTCTGTTGTCTTGGTGGACTGCGATCCCCTATTGTGCTACTCGGTGGTGGCTCCCGTCTTGGGACGCTGGTCTACTAAATACTCACGACTTAGATGTAAGTGACATGCCTGGGGGGGTGGGGTGGGCGGGGGTTGTTGCCGGTTGGGGGGTTGGGAGGTTTCAGTCGGGACTGAATGTTAGTATCTGTACAGGACCGCAAATGAATGTCGAAAGAACAGCACATCCTGAACTGCCTAATAAGTTGTACTAATGTCCTAAGATGGCTGACTGTGAGTTTGATGGTTGGTAGGGTTGTGGCATAACGACCCAATGCACCTCCTGTAAAATGCAATAAAATCTGTTTACAATACGTGACACACCTGGGAGGGAGGGAAGAGGGGGGAGGGAATAGTTGGGGTTAGTTTATAGGATATGATACCAAGTAGCGGGTATACGGTTGGAAGAAATGATTCTGTAGCACTGGGCTCAAGTCGCTCGTAGCATCCTCCAAAGGAATAGAGATAGCAGGGGTGCTGGACTATTGCCATGATATGCTAGAATGCTGTTGACAGGCATTCATAGTACACAACAAGTATTACACTGATGTAAGAAATGAATAGTTATACTGTAAACTGTCGAATATTTGAAATGCCAATAAAAATTTGTTTAAAAAAAAAGATGAAGCGGACATGCAGCTTCTCCAGACAGTGGAAGTGTATTAATTACATTCTTGTCACTGAAGTGAAGGACGGAGACAAGGCTCCCCTTACAAATTCAATGAGGTCTTTTTAGCAAAGTGCTGCTTACTGGTTCTCCCTGAGCACTGCCATATTGTGGGGCAGATTTACAAGACTGGCGCATCTCTGCATTTTAGCAGGGATGCGCCAGTAAAGATGCGACACGCAAAATTACCCTTGCGCCACCACGGATGCGTCGCATTTACAATGCGGCGCACCTTGGCGCAAGGATAGACAGATGCGTGTCGCATCTTTTGTCGTAAGGGCAGCGCATTGCTGGAGTCGTGTTGCAAGCGCAACGCAACTCCAGCAATGCTCAGGGGCGGCCTATACTTATTGTGCTGCGTCACTCCTTACGCCTGCTTCAAGCAGGCGTAAGGTTTTGACGCAGCGGCGTCATAAAAGTGACTCAGTGAAATCTTGTAGATTTCACTGCGTCACTTTTACGAGGCTTTCTTGCGATGGAACGCCCACCTTGCATACATTATACCTGACGCAGGTATAATGTAGCGCAGGGCTTTACAACGTGACGCATCTCCCTAGATGCGTCACGTTGTAAATATGTTGCAACGTGGCGCATTGTTTACGACGCCGCTGCGTCACAGAAGTGACACAACGGCTGCGCAAATGTGTCGCAAGGGGCTTGTAAATCTGCCTCTGTATATCTTAGGGGTGAGAGGTGGGCCAGCAGTTTTTGTTTATATGGGTGAGAACATTTCTAGGCAGGGCCTTACTCTTTGCATGTTTTTGTTTACAGCTTCGGGAAGGCTGATGGCATCCATGTGCAGAACTATCACCTTTCACTGTGGCCTCGATACAGATACTCCTGCTTCACCCCGCATCTATGATACCTGCTTTAAGAGCCATTACTTCACACAAGGGCTGTGTTTGAGCTGCAGCCAGAAAATGACATTTGAAAGAGAACCACCCCAAACGGGTTCCAGAACCTTAGATAGTAGATCCATGTGCCCTGTCTGGCAAACCACCAACTTTGTTTTAGTTCCAAGTTCTTCATGTACAAGGAAGGGAGTGATCCACATAGTTCTCACAGTGCAGTTCCTTTAATGAGCTAAGCGAAGAAGCTAACTGTAAGAACTTCATTGTGTTGTCCAGCATTCCCGCTGCAGGCATCGAAGGACTGGTGTACCGGAGTCAGTCTGGGGTGCTCAGCTGTGAGAAGATGTCTAAGTCGGTCTAGATTTCACTAGAATAAGGGGGCAACTCAGTAACCCAGGGGCCTGGGCTGGACAATTATTAAACAATAAAATGGCCCCTATGGGAGAAGTGTAGCCCTTGACTTCCACAGCAATAGTGTTATAATAGGGATAGAAGAAAACCTCTCCAATGAGTAAGTTTCAGTTATGCGTTAAGGGCACTTATGTATACATATCTCATTTATGAATATATAATTCAATTCACACAGTATAGTATAATACTTTTACAAGGTGCTCCTAAAGAGTGACGGCGCAGTGAGAGTGATATATGGTGAATAAAAAGTGCATTTGTGCTATGTACAAAAATATATACATGTGTCTGATAGGGACAATAGAATGTTTTGAAGTCAACACCCATGAAATGAGTGTTGATATCCACCATCAAATTCTTAAAAACACAGGGGCTTATTTATGAGCCCTTTGCTCTACGGTTGCGCCATATTTACAAAGTGACGCATCTAAGCAGATGCATCACTTTGTAAAGCCCTGCGCTACATAATACCTGCGTCAGGTATAATGTATGCAGGGTGGGCGTCCCCCCGCAAACAAGGGTCGTAGAAGTGGCGCAGTGAAATCTATGAGATTTCACTATGCCATTTCGAGGACGCCACTGCGTCAACTTCTTACGCCTGCCTCACAGCAGGCGTAAGACTGACGCAGACGCCTTTACCATGGGACTTGCCCATGTGTAATGACCCATTGCTGGAGTAGCATCAGTTTTACAACACACTCCAGCAATGCGTCATTACTGCGCATACAGGTAAGTCAGAAATACTGGCGTATCGGTAAATCCCTGCGACATGGAGCGCCATACAGTAAATACGGCACATCCATGCTGTCGCAAGGAGGGCGCACTGAAAAGTGTTGCATTGCTGTTTTCACGCAGCGATGCAACACTTTTCATATATAAGGCCCACAGCCCCCATATGTTATTTGTCGACCTTTTGAACCCTAAGCACAGGTACTTAGAGCAGGGTCATCATCAGGACGCAAAATGTATATAACAGAGACACCAAAGGATTGGGGCAGAAATTCCCACAATCAAATAAATGTCAGAAAGTATATCCTGAAACAACTTCAAAGTGGATATTGACATGCCAAGCAAGAATTGTGGCAATAAGAGTCCCATATATGCCAAAGTGTCACACATTGTTTCAAAGGATAACTTCAAAATTGGGTTCGCGCACACAGGGGGATCACACAGGTAAAACTGGATAATTCAGTATACCATGGTTTCACCTACAATTGGGACGCATTCAGAAAAGCGCGCCAAATTGCTTCAAGATAGCCAGCACGGGCGATATAAAGAACGATATTCAAAACTGCATAGGCAAAGGATGCATTAGTCATCTGAGGCTAAGCCAGAAGCCTTCTGTAAAGATGCACTTCCTATTCAGTTTGTTTGAATGTTAATGAAACGCGCGGCCCGTGCTCAGCCCTCTGGATTGTCGAAACATCGATGGGTGTTGACCTCAGAACATTCTATTGTCCCTATCAGACACATGCATATATTTTTGTACATAGCACGAATGCACTTTTTATTCATCATATATCACTCTCACTGCGCCGTCACTCTTTAGGAGCACCTTGTACAAGTATTACACTATACTGTGTGAACTGATTTATATATTCATAAATGAGATATGTATACATAAATGCTGTAGACGCATAACTGAAACTTACGTACTGGAGAGGTTTTCTCCTATCCCTAGTATAACACTAGTGCCTTGGAAGTCAAGGGCTACACTTCCCCCATAGGGACCATTTTATTGTTTAATAAGTCGGTCTAACGGCCTCAGCTGCAGAAGACGAGCACCGGTCTGCACACACCTGCTAACAAGTAGCTTTCTGTAATGGCCTGGGGGGGCCACAGCAGCCAAGGACGAGAGCTTCTGCACTGGCCAAGAGGCCACAATTGTCGAACAATAGTGCCCGCCGAACGTGCCACCTGTGCTGCTAAACACTGGTAGCCAAGGGAGGAGTGAGTATGGCATCTGCGGTCCCTCACCCCCGATGTTGACACCAGTGGTCACTGAACGCACCAACCAGCACCACCAATCCGCAATTCTGTTGAGCAGGTAACATGGGGCTGAACTCGCATGAACTACGAGCCTGTGCCCGATTCGTGTAAATGTGAAACCTGCTGCTTGAATGAGGACCTCTGCTGGCACGAAGCCTGTGAGCATGAAGACTACAGAACTTACCTAAGAACTATCCATTGAGGTAATCCATAGTGACCTGAACCTGTGCCTAGTTAATGAATACATCTGTATCTATGCCTAGGTTCTCATAGACATTGGTGGCTTCCCAGAGGGGGAGAGGGACCCTTGGAGAGTGTAGCGCTTCACTAGACCTTCTAGGGGAGGTTGTGGCTCTTTAACAGAATAATCCTTGGCGTGTGTAGTACTACTTTTTTCTGTGAGATTTAAGTACTTTCTTTTTTAATTAAAAATAAGCGCTGGGCTGGACAATAGCTTATTGTCTCTGTTGTTTGGCTGTTGAGTTCTGAGTCCTTGGCCCCCACACTACCTCACTGAGAAGACGTTGAGTGCTCGCCCCCGCTACCACTGACAGTCAAGTGTGGAAAGGGTGTACCGGTCCCATTTTACAGAGGAAGAACCCCAGGATATCAGAGACAAACGACCATAGCCACTATGGTTCCGGGAACCATTGACAAAGGCCTTGCAAGATCCCTTTCAGGGGAGGTGGGGAGGGGGGTTCTGGTCCACAGTCTTCTATTCCCACAGACAAAGCCTGAGGCCAACTAGAACCTGCAGGCCCTTCTCGTAGCCTCCCGGACCCTCTGAAGAGCGCCAATGAGGCCCAGTACAACCTGAAGGCCCTTGTCACACCTGGAACTTTCACAGCATCGCTCTCCGACAGACTGAGCGTGAACCACAGTACAACCTACAGGCCCTTGTCTAAGTGTTGTACTTCCATAAGCATAGCCTCCATCACCCACACACAGAGTCTGAGGCCCAGTACAACCTGCAGGCCCTTGACACACCTCACACACCCACAGCATCTCTGTCCAGGAGACTGAGCATAAACCATAGTACAAATGTTATCTCTTCTAGAGACTGAGCATGAACCTCTCTCTCCTACAGACGGAGCCTGATTCCGGTACAACAGGCACTTGTCACGACACCCAAGCCTCACAGACACCGCCTCATCTACAAAAGGATAACCAGAGACCCAATAAAACCTGCAGACCCTCCCTCGGCCTCCCACAGATTCAGCTCCCACTTCCACATACAGAACATGACGTCCAGGACAACCCTTGTCACAACAGCTCACAGACACAACTTCCCTTGCCCAGAGACTGAGGCCGGTCTAAACTACACTACCACAGACACAGTCTCCCACTACCACAGACACAGACTTCCAGTACCACAGACACGGACTCCCACTACCACAGACATAGACTTCCACTACCAGAGACACAGACTTCCACTACCACAGACATAGACTCCCGCTACCACAGACTTCCACTACCACAGACACAGTCTCCTACTACCACAGACATAGACTCCCACTACCACAGACACAGACTCCCACTACCACAGACATAGACTCCCACTACCACAGACAGACTCCCACTACCACAGACATAGACTTCCACTACCACAGACACAGTCTCCCACTACCACAGACATAGACTCCCACTACCACAGACGCAGTCTCCCACTACCACAGACGCAGTCTTCCACTACCACAGACACAGTCTCCCACTACCACAGAATTAGACTCCCACTACCACAGACATAGACTCCCACTACCACAGACATAGACTTCCACTACCACAGACTCAGACTTCCCCTACCACAGACATAGACTCCCACTACCACAGACATAGACTTCCACTACCACAGACGCAGACTTCCAGTACCACAGACAGAGTCTCCCACTACCACAGACACAGACTCCCACTACCACAGACACAGACTTCCACTACCACAGACACAGTCTTCCACTACCACAGGCACAGACATCCACTACCACAGACGCAGTCTTCCACTACCACAGACGCAGCCTCCCACTACCAGAGACACAGCCTCCCACTACCACAGACACATACTTCCACTACCACAGACATAGACTCCCAATACCACAGACACAGTCTCCCACTACCACAGACACAGACTTCCACTACCGCAGACACAGTCTCCCACTACCACAGACATAGACTCCCACTACCACAGACTTCCACTACCACAGACACAGTCTTCCACTACCACAGACACAGACTTCCACTACCACAGACAGTCTCCCACTACCACAGACTTCCACTACCACAGTCGCAGTCTTCCACTACCACAGACGTAGACTCCCACTACCACAGACACAGACTTCCACTACCACCGTCTGCAGTCTCCTGCCACGGCCCACCGTGACCACTCCCAGACCCCGGGCCAGCCCTCCGTACCTGCAGCTCCTTGTCACAGCTCTGCCTGTCCAGTGTCACGATCCGGTCCTGCAGCTCCTCCACAGTGCCTTGAAGCAGGTCGTTCTCCTCCATCATGGCGCTCAGTCTCTGCTCCAGGTCGCGCTTCCGGTCCGAAAGCATGTTAATCTGAAAGGCAGAAGCAGAGGGTGAGAGCCCGGCCTCGTCCCGGTCCGGGGAGCACGGCTCAGGGGCTGCCCCCGGTCCCTCCGTCATGACCTCCCTGCGGCAGGGGAGAGCCGAGAGTGTGTTTACGGCAACCGACTGACTGCGGAGCAGGGGGAGTGAGTGAGTGCGCGGCAGGAATGCGAGAGCAGCCTTCGAAGCAGGGGGAGTGAGGCTGCCAGGAAGAAGGAATGTGAGGTGCCTGGTAAAGAAGGAGACGGCATGAGCGCCCAGCTGGGGAGGGAGCGGGAAGTTCCTAGGGGATGAAACTGGGGAGGTGGAGGCAGTGCTGACTGCGCCCCCAAAAAACACCGGACATTGTTTAATGACTACCCATCAGTCTATTGATCCATCAATGGGTCCGTGCATGTGTTGCGCCCACCTGTTGAAGTAACTGGCACCTGTTGCGTCATCTGGGCCTCTACTACTTCAGTTCTACTTACTAACCTATACCGTCCGCTTACTAACTTATAGTTGGCCCTGCTATGCCCTCTGCGAACCTCTCCCTGTCTCTTCGATGTCCCTTACTAACATATCCCTCCGCCTTCACTTCCCCTTACGAACCTATCCCTGCTCCTTCAATGACCCTTACTAACATATTCCTGTCTTCTTCAGTTCCTCTTACTAACCTACCCCTTCGCTTTCAATGTCACATACTAACCTATCCCTGTCAATTCAGTGCCCCTCACTATCCTATCCTTTCCCTTACAAGTCTACCCCAGCCTCTTCAATATCCATTCCTAACCTATACAAGACCCATCAATCCCTCATACTGACCTATGCCAGCCCCTTCAATGCCCCTACAAACCCATCCTTGCCCCTTCGATGTCCCTTACTAACACATCCCTCCTCCTCACTTCCCCTTACTAACCTATCCCTGGCCCTTCAATGTCCCTTAGTAACCTGTCATTGACTCTTCTATGCTCTCTGCGAGCTTAACGTTGCCCCTTCAAGGCCCTATGTGAACTTAACCCTGCCCCTTCATTTTCCCTTACTAACGATCCCTGCCCCTTCACTTCCCCTTACTAACCTATCCTGGTCCCTTCAATACAATTTACGATCCTATTCTTGCCCCATCTAACTATCCCTGTCCCTTCAATGCCCCTTACTAACACATTCCTGGCTTCTTCAGTTCCCTTTGCTATCTTATCCTTGTCCCTTTTTGATGTCTCCCAGCCACGTCCGCGCTCTCTGAGAACCTATCCCTACCCCTTCAATGTTCCTTACTAACCTATTCCTTCTCATTCAGTGCCCTTGCTGAACCTCTCCGTGGCCCTTGTTAATCTACCTCTGCCTTTAAATGTCCCTTTATAACATACCCCTCATGTAAACACTCCTTGCTAACATATCCCTGCTTTATCAAAGCCCTTCTGCTGACGTGTCCCTCATTCATCAACGCCTCTCTGCTGACCGATCCCGACCTTTTTAAGGTTCCCCTCTTGACCTATCCCTGCTCCATCAATGCTCCTCAGCTGACCTATTCGTGCTCCATGAATGCAACCTGCTGACCTATCCCTGGTCCATCAACGCTCCTCTGCTGACCAATCCCTGGCCATCAATGCACTCTGCTGACCTATCACTGCTCCATGAATGCTCTCTGCTGACCTATCCCTGGCCATGAATGTACTCTGCTGACCTATTCCTGCTCCATCAATGCTCCTCTCCTGAACTATATCTGGACATGATGTACTCTTCTGACCTGTCCCTGCTCCATGAAAACACTCTGCTGACCTATCTGCGGACATGAATGCACTCTGCTGACCTATTCCTGCTCCATCAATGCTCCTCTGCTGACCAATCACTGGATAAGAATGGTTTATGCTGATCTAACCCTGCTCCATCAATGCTCCTCTGCTAACCTATCCCTGGCCATGAAAGCTCCTCTGCTGACCTATCCCTGCTCCATCAATGCTCCTCTGCTGACCTATCCCTGCTCCACGAATGCTCCTCTGCTGACCTATCCCTGGCCATGAATGCACACTGTTGACCTATCCCTGGCCATGAATGGCCTTTGATGGTCTAACCCTGATCCATCCATGTTCCTCTGCTGACATATCTCTGCCCATTAATGCCTTCTCCTGACCTATCCCCACCCCATCAATGCTCCTCTGCTGACCCGCCCCTGCTTCATAAATGCAGGGGTGAGGAGGGTGGCAGAATAGGACAGGCAAACCACAACAGATTCTGAACCGCAAACATATACACCAATGGCACCACTTCACAGACATTCTTGGCATTTAAGTAAAAAAATTGTATTATACATTTCTTCAACAGGAGACACTCCATGCTCTCCGTCCAATGCAGAGGGGACAAATCAACTCACAAAGAAGTGCACAAGAGTGGGGGGCACAGTGGGGAGGGGGGGTGAGGGCTAGCCTGCCATCAGCCAAATCAAAACTACACCCACACAGAGCATCATGGTCAGAAGGACAGCACAGAAGCAGGCAAGATGTGCCAATGATCTCACTGCACAACCTCCACCCATCCGAGGTTGGGGGGTGGGAGGAGAGTGCCTCACAGAGCTGGCCAAGTTACTAAAGTGTTACTCATGCCAATGAAGAAAAAGTTGCGAAAATCCGAAGGTTTCACTTTCTGGTGAACTGTGAGACTTTATTTCCCCTTTGAAGTGACAATTCCAACTTGTTTCTCCAGGCATCTAAACAATCTTTATATATTTCTATTAGGTTGGGTTGTTTACATAAGAATCTCATGAAATAAACTTTCATGCACTTAAAAAGATTTGGGATTCTGCCCTAAACACTCCTGTTTGTCAAAAACATAAGTGTTATGAGGAAAAAACTTTCTTTGATTTGATTCCAGTCTTCGGTGTGAAATAGAAGAACTGTTGCCTATGTAATGAGAAACAATAATTGTGAAACCCCAAGCAGCGTCAGAGAAACAAAGACACCTATGAAGCATTTCGCATGCATAGAAAAATCTGCACAGTAAGCGCCATATAAATGCAATTACAATACAATACAATACATCTCTTGGCAACATCATGATTAAGAAATGGGCCCCTTGCGCATGGGAGCGTCCGCTCTTGTCCTCTTTGGTACTCATGGATGGGTATTGTGGGCAAGCGCTTCAGGACCCACATAGAGGTAGTAAGCGCTATATAAATGTTGCACTACAATACAATACATTACAATACAATACGGTCCACACAGTTCGGGACTGCAGCATGTCATGCAATGACAGTGGTGCATGATGGGAGCAGGCACGCGCAGAGACCATGGGCTGCCATGCAGAAGAGCCATTGGTAGCAGCAGTACTTACTTTAATGATCTGCTACTCCCATCGAGAAGAAAAGGTCAGAGGTCAGGCACAGAAAGAAGAGGCAAGGGAAACAGGGTGAGTGTCAGAAAAGGGCAGGTGTGGTAAAATGAGTGGGCATGAGGCGTGTGGGGTGACAAGGGAGGGTGGGAAAGGGTTGATGCATTCACAAACAGAGGAGGTTAAAGGGGAGGGAGTGAGAAAGGGTGAGGTTCAGAAACATGGAAAGGGCATGGAGATGTGCAAAGGAAAAAGGGAATGATGAAGGCAAAAGGGGAGAAAGGAGGTGGAAACGGGAGAAAGAGAAGAAAAAAAGACAAGTGGTGAGTGGTTAGGGAACACATTCCACCAGACCCAGAGCCTTCCACCAGACCAAGGGCGTGCACCTGACCAAGAGTGTTCCATCAGGTCCAGACCATTGGTCCAGTATATCCCACGAGAGACAGAGTTCCTAAAGGCCTAGAACCTTCTGCCATGCCCAGATGGCTCCACGAGGGCCAGCGTGTTCTGTCGGTCCAAGGCATTCTATCAGGGCCAGAGTGTTCTGCCCAGCTCAAGGCATTCCATCAAGCCCAAAGCATTCCAGTAGGCCCAGAACATTCCATGAGGCCCAGTGCCTTACACCATGGCCGAAGCATCCCATCAGGTCAGTATATTCCACCATGCCCAAAGCATTTCACTGGGACCAGAGCAGTCCAACCGGCTCAGAGCACTCCACCACTCCTCCAAGATCATCTGCGGCGTACCCCAAGGATCATCCCTCAGCCCGACATTGTTCAACATCTACATGGCCCCGCTCGCCCACGTCGCCAGACTGCACGACCTCAACATCATCTCCTACGCCGACGACACACAGCTGATCCTCTCCCTCACCAAGGACCCCCTCACCGCCAAAACCAACCTCCACGAAGGAATGAAAGCCGTCGCAGAATGGATGAAGAACAGCCGTCTGAAGCTGAACTCGGACAATACGGAGGTCCTCATCCTCGGCTCCACCCCCTCAGCCTGGGATGACTCCTGGTGGCCGACCGCCCTGGGAGCAGCACCAACGCCCACCGACCACGCACGCAACCTGGGGTTCGTCCTCGACTCAACGCTCTCCATGACCAAGCAAGTCAACGCCGTCTCATCCTCCTGCTTCAACACCCTCCGCATGCTCCGCAAGATCTACAGGTGGATCCCCACTGACACAAGAAGAACGGTCACCCAGGCCCTCGTCAGCAGCAGGCTGGACTACGGAAACGCCCTCTATGCGGGAGCCCTGGCCAAACTGCTGAAACGACTGCAACGCATACAGAACGCCTCTGCCCTCCTGATCCTCGACATCCCTCGACACAGCCACATCACACCCCACCTGAGAGACCTGCACTGGCTGCCCGTCAACAAGAGGATCACCTTCAAGCTCCTCACCCACGCACACAAGGCTCTCCACAACACCGGACCAGCGTACCTCAATAGACGACTCAGCTTCTACACCCCGAACCGCCAGCTCCGCTCCGCCGACCTCGCCCTCGCTACCATCCCCCGCATCCGAAGAGCGACCTCCGGCGGCAGATCGTTCTCCTACCTCGCCGCCAAGACCTGGAACACCCTCCCCATCCTCCTACGGCAGACCCAAGACCTACTAACCTTCAAGAGGCTACTCAAGACCTGGCTATTCGAGCAGTAGCAGCACCCCCCCCCCCCCCCAGCGCCTTGAGACCCTCACGGGTGAGTAGTCGCTCTACAAATTTCCTGATTGATTGATTGACCATGCCCACTGCATTAAACTATGCACAACGCATTCCACCTGGCCTAGTGTATTCCACCATTACAAGAACATTTCACTAAATCCAGAGAGTTGCTTCTAGCTCAAATCATTTCCCTAGGCTCACAGTGTTCTGCCTAGCCCAAAGCATTCCACTAGGCCCAGCGTTCCACCAAGCCAAAAGCAATCCAACATATTCAGAGCATTCTACCCGGCCCAGAGCATTCCATTGGAGCGAGGGAATTCCACTACATCAAGAACTTTCCACAAGGCCTGGAATGTTCTGCCAACCTCACCGTGTTCCACCAGAGCATTCCATCCTCCCAAAGTGTTCCATCACACACAAAGGGCCTAATTTATGAAAAGTGTTGCATCGTGGGGTGAAACAGTGATGAAACACTTTTCGGTGTGCTATCCTTGCAACACCATGGATGCGCTGTATTTACTGTATGGCGCTCCATGTCGCAAGGATTTACAGATACATCAGGAATCCTGACGTATCTGTCAGCGCAAAAATGGCTCATTGCTGGAGTGTGTCTGGAAACAGACGCTACTCCAGCAATGTGTCATTTAGCATGGGGTATCCCCATGTGAAACTGCCTGTGTCCCCCCTTAAACCTGCTTCAAGCAGGCGTAAGGATTTGATGCAGTGACGCCGTAGAAGTGGCGCAGTGAAATCTCGTTGATTTCAAAGCGCCACTTCTACGAGGCTTTTCTGCGTCGGAACGCCCACCCTGCATACATTATACCTGTCTCAGGTATATTGTAGTGCAGAGTTTACAAAGTGACGCATCTGCCCACATGCGTCACTTTGTAAATATGGCACAGTGTGGCGCATTTTTTACGCCGCCTCAGCGTCACAAAAAGTTACGCAACTGTGACGTAATGGCCTCATAAATGAGGCCCAGAGTGTTCAAGCACACCCAGAGAATTCTATTAGGCCTAGAGTTTTCCACCAAAAGGAGTGTTCAGACAGCCCCAGAGCCCTCCACCGCATTAAGAATGTTCCACCAGATTCCACCCGCTCTAGAACGATGCCCCAGTCTGAGCATTCCATCAGAGAGCTTTCCAATAGACCAAAAGCATTCCACACACAGAGTACTGATAAAGATGTGCGGGGTTCTATCATGCACAGATCAGCATAAGGTCTACAATGCCTCGGCGGATTGGTCTTTACAGAGACTCGGCAGGAAATTTCCCAAAATCAGATGCCTGGGCTTTTTTGTTATGTGGCTGACTCTTCTCCAGCCCCCCCACCTCCCACCCTGGCCTTTTGGCAGCACTGGTCTGTTGGGAAATCTCTTATTCCGACCAATGCCCTCCCCCTTCCAGCGTCTGGGAAGATGGTTTTGACAATAACTCATGTCAGCCAATCAGGACACTGGACCCCTAAGGCTGTGAGTGAACAACTTTTCCTCTGAGGTCGCGGCTAGCGTGGGCAACTTAACCAAGCGTGCCCCTCTCCGGTGTCTCCACGCACATCAGACAGATGAGTCCACCAGCTCTCAGGTTGGAGATGGGTAGACAGGCTGCAGAGAGATCACTCGAAGGTGCGGGATCCGGTTCAGAGCCGACAGGTGCCTGTCACTGAAGAATGCGCAGGATGAGTAGTGATCCGAGCTCTACAGCCTCTGGTAACAGGCGTGTCAAACCCTGCCTGCTCGCCTTTCACTGCAGGCCCCAGACAGGCCTGGGACTCTCCTCGCAAGGGATGGCTCACGGCCTTCTCTTTATTCCAATATGTACTTTACTAAAGACCTTTCATGGTGAAAGAAAAACAACATAATTCTAACCAAACAGTTGCAACCTCAGCAAAATTTACAAATTCAGGCTGTTTATATTGTGATTGCAAGTACAGTGAATATACACCCTCCCCCAGAGTTATCGTTCGCCATTCCAATAATGCATGTACAAGCTAGCCCCCTCCTCTCCTTAAGTTTCAGCTGACGTGGCAACCAGGTCTCACACCGAAGAGTCTTCAACAGGGCGAAACACGTCTGCAACTGCAGAGCACCTTTGAGAAACGCCATCCTCTGGTTCACAAAATCACATTTAATGTGCCTGTGTCTTTCAATTATGAAATTATTCTGACATTTTTCTTGCAATCTCTGAGTCTAAAAAGTGGGTGTTCTCCGTGAGAATTAGATATACTGCATCTGACTATGCAATGTTGAGATACAATCCCTCCGTATAGCGCTGTATAGACACTGACAGTGCCACAAAGACTATTTCTTATGTACTGAACTTTCCAGTGGAATGTTATTTCCAAGTCTTTTACTCGCCAAATCATTGTGCCAATCAACGGTCATTGTTTACTCTGTTTCCCAAGCAGATTTTACTTCTTCAGCCTAGGTCGAACCTATGCAAATTTTACAGCAATGTTATTCTATTGGCATTTATATAGCGCTGAAAAAACCATAGGTTTCAGGCACGTTATAGTTAGAAATTAGCATTTAAAAAACCTTAGAAATTCACTGAAAAAACCATAGGTTTCAGGGATGTTATAGTTAGTTAGACATTTCACGCGTATAAAACCATAGAAATTCCCCTGTTATAGTTAGTTCAGCTAAGTATAACTCGCGCCCCCAAAATGCACTGCTGATGACGTCACATATTACATCATTCATGACATGGTCAGTGACATCACTGATGACATCTCAAATGAATTCACTGATGACATAACTGATGACATCATCCACATGAAAATCTGATGCACCTCCTCACACTCTAATATAACCTTTGATACACCCACTGTAAAATACAGACTACCATTTTCAAAACCATCGACACACCAATACCAGTTACTACATACGCACTCACTGATTCCTAGGTCTACACACACATCCACTCATTTACCCATACAATCACTCATACATACAGTAACTCATCAATACAACACTATCATATGCACTCATACACCTATACAGACACTCACACACCGCCACTCACCCATGGAGTTACTCACACACCTAGTCAGTCATGCAAAGAATCAATCACACTTCCATTTACTGACCTATACAGTTATACACACACTACCTCACTTATTCAAACATATACTAACACATACTTACTCTCTTATACAATCACTGAGACAATACACACTCCTCCATACAGCCACTCTCACAATCACTGACTCTCACATATAGTCATTTATATACTCCAACTCTCACATACACTGCCTTTTACATATGTAGTTACTTGGACATGTACCACTGAGACATCCAATCTCTCACCAACACACCCATACACACACTCACCCGCCCATACAGCTGTTTCCACATGCAATCTTGAACCCATACATCCAGTGAATCAACCACTCACACATCTATGCACAGAGTCACACACCTACCACCCACCCACACACACACTCAGTCTCCCATACAAATACTCAGACAACCAATCAATAACCCATATAGACACTCATGTAGCTACTGACCAACACATGCAGCAGCTTACACAACAACAGACATTCTGATGCACACATTTAGACAGTTTAGTCACTAACGCATGTATTCAGTAAGACACATTTAATCACTCACTTATACAGTCAGTCACACACCTACTAAATCCTTCATCCAGACACTTATACACCCACTCATTCTTCAATACACCTTGGCATATATATAAAACATATTTAAACTTTACAGAAACACACAGTCACTGGATGATGTCATCAGTGATGTCAGTGCATTGCGGGGGCGCGAGTTATACTTAGCTGAACTAACTATAACGGGGGAATTTCTATGGTTTTATACGAGTGAAATGTCCAACTAACTATAACATCCCTGAAACCTATGGTTTTTTCAGTGAATTTCTAAGGTTTTTAAATGCTAATTTCTAACTATAACGTGCCTGAAACCTATGGTTTTTTCAGTGAATTTCAAAGGTTTTTTAAATGCTAATTTCTATCTATAACATAGCAGTCGCGTTTGCAGAGTGGTGGAGAAAGGTGAGCGTGGCCTTCAAACACCTTTTAGCAATCCCACTGTGTGGGATTTAGCGGACGTAACAGGAGGGATAGTTAGCCCCCAACGTCAACCTTGGTGGCCAACTACCCCTTTTATTACCTCCAGTAAATCCCACACAGCAGAATTGCTAACTTGTTATATCATGCCCCACCCCCTCCCTGCAGCACTCTGCAAACGCGCCCGCTGGTGCGTTCTACGTTGGGGGATTAAGTCCCCTCCAATCCTGAGGGTCCCTGAGGGGCCAACTAGCCCACCATGTACCTTCAATTTGCGCCACAGAGCTGCGTTGCAGAGAGGTGGTCTGAGGCCACGCCCCTTTTTACACCTCTCTGCAACGCAGCTCTGTTGCGCAAACTGAAGGTACCTGGTGGGCTAGTTGGCCCCCAGGGACCCTCAGGATTCAAGGGGACTTAATCCCCCAAGTTACAACGCGCCAGGGGGCCCATTTGCACACTAGCCATATCAGGCCCCGCCCCCTCCCTTCACCACTGTGCAAACGCGCCCCGTGGCGCTTTTTAAGTTGGGGGATTAAGTCCCCTTGAATCCTGAGGGTCCCTGGGGTCCAACTAGCCCACCAGGTACCTCCAGTAAGCGCCACAGAGCTGCGTTGCAGAGAGGTGTTCAAAGGGGCGTGGCCTCGGACCACCTCTCTGCAAGGCAGCCCTGTGGCGCTTACTGGAGGTACCTGGTGGGCTAGTTGGCCCCCAGGGACCCCCAGTATTGAAGGGGAATTAATTCCCCAACTTAAAACGCGCCACAGGGCGCGTTTGCAGAGTGTTACTGGCAGGGGGCGGGGCCTCGGCACGATGCCGGTCTTTTTTTTAATTTCTTTTTTTTTTTTAGAAGGTGGGCTGTGTGGCCCCCCTTCTTTTTCCTTTTTTTGGGCCCTGGGGACCCCATCCCCCAGTGCCTGACCCCTTTTTAAAAAAAATAAAAAAATCTGAACGGGAAGAGGGCCGCGTGGGCCCCCCTCCCGTGGCCAATTCCGCCCCGGGACCCCATCCCCCGGGGCATTGCCACTTTTATTTAATTTTTTAAGGAGGGGGGCTGCGTGGCCCCCTTCCTGAGGCCTCTATTGGCCCCGGTGACCCCATCCCCCGGGGCCGGCCTTTATTTATATATATATTTATTTTTTGGGGGCGAGGGGGGCCGCGTGGCCCCCCTCCCGGGCCACTTCTAGCCCCGGGGACCCCATCCCCCGGGGCAGGCCGTATCCGTTGGGGACCGTGGGGGGAGCCCCAATGCCCCCACGGTCCCGCCGGCTCCCCGCGTCCTGCAGGAGCCGGCATTGCTTTCCACACGGGGAGCTGCTGACATGCAGCTCCCCGTGTGGAAAGCTAATCTGCTTTGGATTTTGGAAGCGAGAGCAGGTTTCCTGCTCTCGCTTCCAAAATCCAAAGCAAGCTTGCTATGACAGGGCGGGAGGCGTGCTCCCACCCTGCCATAGCAAACAGCAGTGTCCCAGGGGTGGGCACCACGGGACACTGCAGGAGCCGGCCCTGGGGGGTGGCGGTCCCCAGGGCCATCAAGGGCTCCAGGAGGGGGGCCGCGCGGCCCCCCTCCCAATGTGATTGAAGCCCCGGGGAGGTGGTGGTTCCCGGGGCTCCGTAACGGACCCCCGCATTTGCATTTTAGTGCCCCGGGGAGGTGGCGGTCCCCGGGGCGTGTGGGGGGGGCTCGAGCCCCCCCCACAGGTTTATTTATGTTTTTAAAAAAGCCCCAGGGGGTGGCGGTCCCCGGGTCTTGGGGGGGCCTTGGAGGCCCCCCACACATTAAAAACAAAGCCCCGGGGGGTGGCGGTCCCCGGGGCTGCGGGAGGGCTGAGTGCCCTCCCGCACATAATTTTAAGCAAGCCCCGGGGGGTGGCGGTCCCCGGGGCTGCGGGAGGGCCGAGTGCCCTCCCGCACATAATGTTAACCAAGCCCCAGGGGGTGGCGGTCCCCTGCATATATTTGTTGGAAATGCCCCCGGGACCTGGCCCACCCGGGGGCCTCAATTAAATGAAGCGCGGGAGCCCGCGCTTCATTTTAAAAAAAAATTTCGGTGGGATTCGCGACCCCAGCGCGAATTTGGCCGACATTTTGGCCTGGGGGTCCTTGTGGGACCCCCTGAGCAGGCCTGGGGGGTCAGGGTGTTTCTACCCTGCCCCCTTTTCTTGTTTTTCGCGTTTGTTTCACTGTTTTCTTGTGACTCGGTTCTACCGAGTCACAAGATGGCTGCCAACACTTCCTGGTTTGGAGTGTTGACAGCCAATTAGAATAAAGCTCGTGGTCGGGAGGGTCCGCGGATCCACCGCACCTCTAGATATCGATATTTTTATTTTTTGAATTTCTCAGCAATTACTGAACGGATTTACACCATTTTTAAAAAGGTCGCTTTCTGAGCCAAGCAGTACCTTTTTGCCAAATTTGGTGTAATTCCGTTCAGCAGTTCGGGCTGTAGCCTTGGCTAAAGTTTCCTATGGAAATTAACATGGAGAACACACTTTTTGGGACCCCCCTTTTTTCTCAGCCCCCACTTGACAAATCCCCCCCAAACTTTCATGATAGGAGCTGACCTGGATGAAACATTTTTTTGGAGAATTTCACGAAGATTCGTCAAACGGTGCCAAAGTTATTGGCAAAACAAAAACGCATTTCCTATGGAAACTAGGTTCTAACTATAACTACCTACTGGCGACCACCAGTAGGTAATATATATATATATATATATATATATATATATATATATATATATATATATATATATATATATATATATATATATATATATATATTTCATCAAGGTACATATAAGTGGAGTTAAACATAGTAGAAACCTATAGAAACTTACCTGCACAATATTTTAGTCCTCGATATCCTTGACATGATATTTTGTCCACACAATATTTATTTTTTCTGCAATATTTTGTCCAAACACCCGGTCAGACAACCACTTAGCATGCAGTGACCTGGAGACACAGGATATTGCCTGCTATGAGCAGAGGGCAAGGGTAAATAAAATGCCCACAAAATGCTATGCATTTTAAACTGCAAAAGTAGAAAACCCAGGCTGCATAATGCTGCAAAATTATGAGACCTACGGTCTCATTCATGGGGAATTCGCGTAATGCAACACCGAAAGTCTTCTTGCTGCGCTGCCCTACGCCAATGTGAAAGGGCAGGAATGCACCGTATTTATGCAATACGGTCCATTCCTGCCCTTTCCCGCTACACTGGGGCAGAATGGGCTACCTAGCACAAACGCAGACACACTTGCACTGTGGTGCAAGGGTGTTTCCGTTGCATGCAGGACTGTTTTTGTGCACCTTCTCGCACAAAAACAATCCCAAGAGGCGTTTTCCTCTCGCTATGTGTCCTGCAGAATGCAGCACACATGGACAGAGCGAAAAACGAGGAGAAATAAAAATATTTCTCCTCGTTACGCCTTCTCTGGGAAGGCGTAATGTTTTGGTGCTTCCAAGGTTAATGTGATTAAGTAAATCTGGGGCAGCATCAAAACCCATGGGTGTTGCGTGGAAAAACCCACAGCAAAGCCCATGGATCACCTCCCTGGCGCAGAGTAATGCAACGCAGCGACTTGTACTGCTTTGTCTTACTCCCTATCTATGAGGCCATTCAAGCCACGCAGAGTAGCTTTGTGTGGCCTTAAAGATATGGTTGAGAGCTTTGCGCTGCTGGAGTGTCAGAAAAAATGACGCTTGGCGGCGCAAGCCTCTCATAAATAAGCCCACCTAGGCTGCATAATCCTGAGAAGTCTGTTTCCTCTTAGGTTTTTTCTAAATGCGATTAGGACTCCGATAGTGCCACTGTCTTTCCAGCAGATTCAGGCCTTAGGCAAAACAAAACATTCTACTCACAATAGTATTCCAAATCATTTAAAGAACTATAAAGATATAACAATTTCCTGTTTGCATTTTCCCACTGGCATTTTTCATTAACACTTTACTCTTATCTTTTTCTCCTTATGTGTTTCCCTTTATATTTGTTTCTGCTAGACTGCTCCTATCTAACATTCCTCTGAGGCTTAATGTTAGGCTTTCCAATTTGCCCTTTTTTCTTAGATGCTTCCAGTTAATCCTTCCCTGGTAGACGTTTTCTGGATTATGGCTAGACAATTACACTTTTTCCTTTAGACCTTTTTCTGTTTGACATTTCTAGATAGGCATTTCTTATTAGACTTTTCTTGTGAAACCTTTTCTGCTAGAAGTTTCCCTATAGATGCTTCTGGTTGGATCTTTACCTAGATGCCCTTTCAAGTTAGATCTTTCAAGAAAGAATTTACCCTTTAGATTTTCACTGTTGGGCATTTCCAGGGAGCACTTTCTAATCAGTCTTTTCTAATTAATTTCCTTATTAAACTTTGCTTGTTAAATTGTTCCGGTTAGACTTTCCCTGTTAAAGCTTTTTTATTAGGAGTTTTCTGGTAGCCCTCACTTTTTCCTACTGACTTTTGCTTCCCTACTAGACTTTTTTCTGTTAGCCATTTCTAGTTAGGTCTTACCGGTTGGTCCTTCGCTCTCTACTAGTCCTTTCATTTGGAACTTTTTCTCTTATAACCCTCTACATTATTTCCTATGTTCCTCCAAATCCTATTTTTAACACCAAAGGGCCTCACTCGTTGCTACCATGTTTACTGACATGCAACCACAAATCACAAAATATATACTAACCATGATTGGGATTATTCACCATTAATAACTACAAGTGACTCATGTCTATCAGTTCAGTTTCTATTACTTCAATTCTACAGAGCACCATAAAACCCACTGGATGAGTTTAGGCATAAGAAATAAAAACAAAATAGAATACAGATACTAAACAAAATCTCGTCTTGATACCCTAAACTATCCGAAGGGTGCCGCCCCAAAAGGCATACTTCCACTTGTTCCTCAGATTCAATTTAGGGCCAGCCGCCAATTAAAGACCAACTCCACCACGAGACTTGCCAAAGCCCTGAGAACAAGTTGCATCTGGGATATAACTGTTGCAAAAAGGTAAATACAGTGCACTGCCCTCTCCTGGCCTAAAGATGGATTACACACTGATGCCCCCTTCTCACTGAAGATTTACCTCAGCCTGAAGACTTTCCAATCGTGAGATGTGTTGACTGCTTGAAGAACTCTTCTCCCTGAACTCTTCTCGGAGGACATGAACCTGGAGGGAAAGCTGCCGCTCCACTTCTGTTGCCTGCAATCCGGAAAAATCAATAAAGCTGTGAAAGTCAAATAACAGCAATATTATATGTAATAGTGATATAAAGCAATGTACTTTTGAATGTGTGAATTGTTTGCAGTCGCATCAGGGGGTGCAGCCATCACAGCCGGGTCAGTCTGAGTAAAGAGACCTGGTATTCTGAGCAGTGAGAGTCAGGTGCCTGGCAGGATACGTGCATTTGTAAGCCCATTAGTCAAGTCACATGCATGATTTATAGGATTTAAAGAGTACTTTATAGGGTTGAGTGGGTTTTTCCACCAATATGTTTCTTTTCATAAATGTAGTGGCAGACGGTGCATTTGTAAGCCCACCGTGCCAGAATCATTTACCAAAATCTCACTGGATTTAAAGGCTCTTTAAAGAGTGGACATAAATAACTAACTACAGCCTGCTGCTCCTGATACAATCTGCAAAATGTTCCCATCAGTGCTTCTGAGATCTCTGGCTAGGGCATCACTCTGGGGTCTAGGGGGTGCAGAGTGCTGGAGATTTCGATTTCCAGTTTTTTGCATGAGTAGCTCATCTACCTCGGTTCTTTTTCTTTGCATTCTGGTACTTGTAGTCCTGATTTATCAGTGGTGACTTGTGCTCAGTGCTGTGACTGAGACAAATGAAACTGACTTCATCGTGAATCTTTTCTATCTGAGAATTTGTTTTAAAAAGGGAATGGGTCCAGAGAGCCCAATTTTCACATATGTTTAGCAAAATGTCATGGATTGTGAATAGAGACTCATAATATATTCCATTATTTTCATGATGTGCAAAGCATGCCTGGCCCTGCCCAGGAGGTTCACCATCCACAAAAAATCTTTGAAAAAGTGGTACCCTTTTTTACTCCCAATTTCAATACAAATGTCTAACAAATTCATTAGCGATACAGTCAGTTCAGAAAATAAATACCACTTCACCTGCCTATCATTATATAGCACAGATCTACACTTCTACATTTCACTTCATATCATTTTCCATTGTGTCTCAATGTCAATTTAATTTTCAATCATATGTTATGACTGAATTTTCTAAGGTAGGAGCAGCGCGGAAACAAAAATAAATTTGTGATCTTAGACAATACCCAGCAGGACTAGACAGATTTTTATAGGACTGTACAGAAGTTCCATCACTCACTTATTGAGGCCTTACAGGGTCAAACGGGAGATGGCTTGCACCAGCTTTACATACTAGCATCTTAGATAGCAGTAGTGATTAGCACTCAAATATCAGCTTTAACATATATACATATTTGGTAATACAAAACAATACAATACAATAATTTTACCCCACAACATCAGCTTGCTGGTTGATGGAAATATGCAGATTGTGCAAATAAATAAATATACGCTTTTTATTTTGGAAAAAGAACCCCAATACCCCAAACAAAAGGTTATCATATGCATGAAAAACAATGTGTGCCCTTAAATGTCAGATTTCCATTTTTAGTAAATACACGGTTGATGCCCAAACATCAGTTTGCCATTTTCATCATGTACTTCTGCAACACATGGATGGGTTGTGTCTTGCATGACCGTGTATTACACTTTCATGTCATGGATGCGCACAATGTAGCAAGAGTCATAACTAATAGTCGACGGACAGCATTATAGAAAGGGTATGCATCATTATGTCCTGGGTGTCCACAGCAGTCCAGAAATGACCACCATTTGCCAGGGCTGGCATTACTTCAGGGGTGGGCATCACCACGCTATGGAGAAGCACAATATACCAGGAATACCCAATAATAGGGCAGGGATAGCATTGTACCAGGGGTGGGCATCATCATCTCATGGGCGACCAAAATATGCCAGGGCTTTTCACCAATAAGCCAGGACCTGCATTAACCCAGAGGTGAGAACCATCATGCCACTGATGCCCACTACATGGCATGAATTACCGTCATTATGCCCGGGCTAAAATTCCAGTGGGCCGGACTGGGAACCGAAATCGGCCCTGGCAAACTGCTCGGCAAGCCCCCCTGGGGGGGAGGGGGTGCGGCCGAGATGTTTGCTAGGGCCGATTTCGGCTGATTGAGTTACAGGGGGCCAATATTGGGGGCCCCCGGTAACAAAAACGACCCCCCCAGGGGTTTCAAAACCTGCCCCCACCCTGGCGGCCCACCGGGGAAATGCCCGGTGCCCACTACGGCCAGTCCGGCCTGCTGGGGGCCATCATTCCATGGATGCCCAGAATTTACTGAGAATTATCAACATTAGGCAATGGCCAGCATCCCACCAGAGTGGACATCATCATGCCACGGGGACCACCATGCCATAGATGCCCACAATGTGTCAGATCCTACCACCAGTATTCCAGGTTCATCGGTACTAAGTGTGGGTACGTTCCTGCCAGGGATGCCCACAATATGCCATAAATTAACAACACATCGCCAGGGACAATATTTTATGTGTTTTGGGCACCATCATGGCATTGATGCCCACTATATGTCAAGAATGACTAGACTTTGCAAAGTCCAATACTCTGCCGGGGTGGGTGCCACCATACCAGAGATGCCCCCCATATGCCAATAATTACCGCTGTTCTGCCAGTGCCTGCATTTTACCAGCAGTAAGCACCATCATGCTATGGACGGCCACAAAATGTTACGAATTACCACGATTTTTCCAGTGCCGGGGGCACTATCATGACACCTGTATCCAGAATTCTTTAAAAATAACTACCTTTAGTGCAGGGCCTGCAATTTCCCAGGGGACCAGAGGGGCATTCAACATTCATTTAGACATAGATACGCACTTTCACAGCCTTCCCACCTCTCCCTTCTGCTCCTCTTCGGCTCTCAGCTCTGCACACATGGTAAGCATTAGTTTACACTGCCTGTGTGACTCAAGGCCTGTCAGTGGTTTCTGACAGCTGACAGGCAGCACTCGACTAGCCAGTTTGTGGGACGCATTTTCATGCCTCTCCTCTAAAAGGGGGTGCACATCAGTGCTCCAGACCATGAACGGCCCACGTCTGATGGGCTTGTGTGCATCGTGCATTAGACATTGGCAGTTTATGCTTTTTTCCATTGCAGTCTAAGGGTTTGGAAGTGTGTGCTGCACACCTTTCGACCCTCACAGTGGCAGTGGACAAAGAGGTATGTGTCCGGACGTCCTAACTGACAAGCCGCTCATGGAGTTTGTGAAAGAACAAACAGGACCACATGTAGCAGAATGCACAAAAAAGCTTGAACTGGATTAGCTGCTCACGCAAGAAATCAGGAATTCGAACAGTTCAAGGCCATAAGATCATGGATTTGGTGACACAGCACAGACCCAAGCGCCTGCTTTGTGCACTTGCAGGCCCTCATTTATCGGGATTTGGCAAAGGGCAGCGCAGCAAGTCAGCTTGTTGCTGCCCTATGCCTATGTGAAAGGGCAGGAATGCACCGTATTTA
Source organism: Calotriton arnoldi (assembly GCA_963921515.1). Taxonomy (NCBI): domain Eukaryota; kingdom Metazoa; phylum Chordata; class Amphibia; order Caudata; family Salamandridae; genus Calotriton; species Calotriton arnoldi. The sequence continues at coordinate 2,096,433 of CAWUFW010001876.1, forward strand.
TGCAATAAGGTGCATTCCTGTCCTTTACCCCTGTGCTGGCACCGTTACAGCAGCCTAGCACCAATGCAGGCACCCCATCACCACGTTGCAAGGCTGCATGTGTTGTGGGCAGGCTTGTTTTTGTGCAGGAAGAAGCACCTTCTTGCACAGAAACAATCTTAAGAGGTGGTTTCCTCCTTCTATGAATGCAGCACACATAGGGGCATATTCTCAAGGAGCTATCGCCGAGTTAACGGCACTTTATCGCAGCCAAATCCGCGATAAATTTATCTCCCCATTCCCAAGCTGGTGCTAACAGCCCATAACACCAGTTTACCTGCGATAGCATTCGCAAAAAACATCGCCCCAGAGGAGCCCGGCAACTAACGCTAATGATATGCAGAGTAGGCGTTCCCGTGCCAAAAGCCGCGACAACACCACTCCACAACATTCTCAACGACCAGCCAGATCGGCGATAAGATCCCAAAACATGCGCTAAGCCGCGTTACCAGCAGGAAACTAACACCTGCTCCTACCTGGTGTAAAGTCGGACGACAACGGGCACCAGACAAGGGAGCACAGCCCAAAGCCACAGATGAAGAACAACAGATGCCCTGGAGCAACCCATCATGCAGGCCTGAGCCCCAATAGGACAACAACACCCACCGCCACCAGCCCCAGGACCCCACCCCCCCCGTCCCCCCGGGGCCCTACTCCGGGCACCCCCCCTATGGACAAAGATATTGCACATCAACCCCACGAAATCATGAACCAAACAAATCACCTGAAGTCGCACAATCACAACACCCAACATACGTGTGGCCAGAAAAAGGGAAACATACACCCATATCAAAATATCCAAACAATACGTTTATTACAGAACAAAGCATAAAAAAATAATCTGAAGAGGCATGGCGGGTCGTCTCAGGACATCCTGTAAGTCCCAGCCTGCAAAACAGAAATCTGGATCAGAAGGTGTGCCATGCGCCCATTAAAGTACAGAGGGAGAGAGCGAAAGAGAGGAAGAGAGAGGGAGAGAGAAAGAGAGGGAGAGAGAGGGAGAGAGAGGGCGAGAGAAAGAGAGGGAGAGAGAGGGAGAGAGAGAGAGAGAGAGAAAGAAAGAGAGAGGGGGAGAGAAAGAGAGAGGGGGAGAGAAAAAGAGAGGGAGAGAGGAAGAGAGGGAGAGAGTGCCGACACTGCGGACCTATGCCTCACTGCTCACTTGCTGCCACCGGTGTGTCTCCAACCACGTGCCGGTATTCACAGCAGTCCCCCAGGACCCTCATCTGAAACAGTTTCCAGAGACATGAATGGCAGAGTCCATACAGTTGCACACGACATCATCGCTTGCCCGCCCCTGCGCACACAGCCTGCTGCACCCCAGACCCTCCCGCCGCCCAGCAGCGATTGCCAGCCCCTGCGCAACCCGACTTCACTGCTCACCTTCCGCCACCGGCGTGTCTCCAAGAGGGCCCACCACGTTCCGGAGGGATCTCCAAGCCCGGTGCCCGCGACCATGGCACCCTCCACATCAGCAGCCCCGCACCGCAGGCCACCAGGTCACACACCTGACTCTGGGTCTTGATTACGCAATGGCAGAGACCACATCAGTGCACACGGCATCATCGCAGGCTGCACACCCGCACAGCGCTTGAGGTGCCACTAACTATGTGAAGCGCGACGCAACGCCACGTGGCGGGAGGGCCGCACTGCCCGCTGGCCCAGGCCTACACTGCGGCCCAGCAGGGGTCACACCAATCCTTGCCAGGACGGCGCATCATCGCAGGCTGCACACCCGCTCAGCACTTCAGGTGCCCCTATCTCACTGCACCGCAAGACACCGTCCCGTGGCGGGGTGCCTGTGCCTGCCGTAGTGTATCCGGTGCCACCAAGTCTGTGCCCCGCTAGCCATGGACCCTGAACGATTGACTCCCGTTGTACGGACGCCATCATGTCACCCCCGTCACTGGGCAATGTGAGTTGGCAGGGCCCTAGGCCCTCATGCACACATGAGAACCACACGGAGACACCCAGTCAGAGAGAGTGGAAATGGCGTCCAGCACGTGCGCCAGGCCATTTTTATTGCCAGGGTCACATGTCCTGTGACGCCAGTGCTGGATGAGTGTGGTGTGGGTGTACACCCGCCGTGAGGGAGTGGCTGTGGCATGCTGACAACTAGACCTGTGAGCTGCAGATCCCCACAGTGATGACCTAGGACATGAAGCGCTGTCATCCCCCCCTGTGTGCGTAATCGGAGTGGGCTGTCCTGGCGTATGCCAGTCCAGCGTAAGGGTGTGAACAATGACCCCGGGGCTCTGGGCGTGGTTCCGTCCTGGGCTGGACAAGGAGGTGACTCATGGATGTGTCTCCGTTGTAGTGTCGGCGCCACCCGGACCGGAATCGGCAATCTGTCACCCTGTGACAATAGTCCCACAACATGGGCAACATGGACGTAAGGGTGAATCACTGACCCTACATTCATCCAAACTTCCACACTTGAAAGATCATAGACATGACACATCTGTGTGGATATGAATGTTTATTACACATTCAAGGGAGTGTTGCAGCTGGAGCAGTACAGGGCCATGCCAACCCCACTTCACATTGTCTGCCCGTTGAGGGCCAGTCAGAGTCCTTCAGGGAATGACAGGTACATCAGGAGAGGAGGACTTCAGTCCGCAGTCTGATAGTCTGATAGCTGTGTCATTGGCGGGCAAACAGAATATGGCGGTCCATGTCGAGGTCAGAGGTGATTGTCGCAGAGTGCATCGGGGGACAGTGGAAGGTGATGATGCAGAGGGCAGAACCAAGCAGAAACAGGCCACATGGCGGAGATGAATGCTACTGCGAGGGTGGGTTCATCCGCATCTTCGTCCTCTGCTGTTGCATGTGCCTCACATGTGGGTGGTGGTGTACTGTCCCAGCACTGTGTGGCACAGACACATCAGGGGCCGGAGATGTGGATGGGGTGGTAGCAGCAGCATGCATCAGCGCCAGGCCTTGTGGCAGCAGTGCCATGAGGTAGGTCTTCAGGGCATTGAGGGACCCAGCTACCTCTCGCTGGTGTGCAGCCGTGGCAGCCGCACTTTCCGCCTGCGTCCGCTCCATGTTCCCCATGATCCTCCGCATGTGTCCCAACTTCCGGGCGAGATCGCTGGAGGAACTCTGGCTAGACAGTCGTTCTTGTCGCAGAGTCAGGACTCTAGCGATGTCAGCCATGGTCCGTTGGAGGGCATGGAGCGGACTGCGGGTGTCCGTTAGGGACTGTGAGTGGTCCCTGATGGGACTTAGACACCCACGTATGGCGTCTAGTTTGGCTGCCATGCGGTCGAACCCCACCTGCACCTGTTCAGCCAGTTTCTCCTGGCACCCCAACACACAGTGTTGGAAGGCCATGTGTTCGTCGTGGGGGTCCTGGGAGGCAGCCGTGGTGGTGGGTGCTGCCTGCTGTGTGTACTGTGCGGGGGGGGCTCCTCGTTGCAGCTGGGTTGCCCTGATCCTGGAAGTGGGCTGCGGAGGCTCTCCACGAGCTGTTCGAGGGCATCTGAGTCGAAAGTGTGGTGGTCCTCTTCGTCATCAGAGAAGAGATGTTCGGACTGCTCTGCAGGAGGTGTTGGATTTCCCCCTGCAATGTGAAGGGGAGATGCAGTTTGACATCGTGTACACATGTATTTTGACGCATTGTACATGTCTGCATTCAGACTGCATGACAGTGTACATTGTGACTGTTTGGGGGAGCTGCCTATTTGATGCGGGACAGTGGACATTCCGACTGCATCACGGATGTGAGTTTGTACTTGTACATTGTCAACTCACATTTCCCTGCAGTGCCATATGTGATTGGCCAGTTTCTACGCACATGCGGCACCAGTTGTGTCCTCTGTTCTGTTGTGGACGTGTTGGGGTTTGTACCACCTTGTTGTCAATGTTGATGTGCTCTGCATGTTATGTGTGAGTGACGCATTTTGGGGGAGTCGCCCATGCAGCTCTGATTTAGCTGCCCTCCTCCCTTCCATGCGGTGTGCCTCTGGGTTGTGCTTCTGCAGTGCTGAGATGTTGCATGCATGTGTGCATTGGTCTCTTGGTGGGAGTTGTGGGTCTGGGGCATGGTTTGTCCGCAGATGTGCTGGGCTTAATTGTGCATGTGTGCCATTGTGCCCATCTCCCCCCGTCCCCCCAGTCCCTGGTGGTTACTCACCCTGTTGCTGTTGTGTCATGTTGAGCAGTGTCCGGACCCCCGACTCCGGCCACCGTCTCCCCACTGATAACTGTGGACACCATTTCCTCCATCTCATCCAGCTCCTCCTGTGGCACAGGACTGCCACCTCCAGTCTGCATTGCTGCCTTCCGGTTGTTTGCGAGTTTCAGCTTGGTTTTGCGCTTCACATCATTCCAGCGCCTCTTGACCTCGTCCATTGTCCTCTTCAGCACTCCGACTGCATTCACCTTGTCCACGATGGTCTGCCATATTCCATTTTTGGTTGCCAGTGACACAGTGGAGGTGACGAACAGTGATTGATGGTGTTCTATCACCTCCGTTATCAGGATCCTGTTTTCCTGCGGACTGAACTTCGTCTTCCTCTTCTTCTTGTCCTAGCCCTTCCCTGACCCCGAGGTCCCAGGCTGGTCCTCCGTGGGGCTTGTGGGGTTCTGGTTGTCCTCTGTACTTGCTCCGGCTGCCTCCATTGTGCTTCGCTGTTGTTTGGCTTTTGTCGGTATGTTTTTTTCTGCTTTTATGGTGCATTTTCCCGCATGACGTGTGGAATTGCAGGCCCGTGGCTGGTTTTCGCAGATTTTTGTATCGCGATTGGCGTCATCGCTACTATTTTCGTGTTGGGTTTCGCGTTTTTGCGGCATCGCGTTGTTTCTAACACGTTCATTTGACGCGTTGTCCTGTGACTATCGCATGGTACCGCCGTGTTGTGAAGACCACGTTAACACGGAGTTGTTTTCCCGCGATGGACTGCGATGTGGAGGGTTGCGTTAAGATACACTTGCAGTAGTTATCACACGTTCTTGTGAATATGCCCCATAGAAAGAGGAAAAATTAAGGAGAAATAAAGTTATTTCTTCTCGTTACGCCTCACCTCGGAAGGCGTGTGGTTTTGGTGCTTCCCCAGGTTTACATGCTCTTGCAAATCTGGGGAACTGTGAAAATCCATGGGTGTTGCATGGGAAAGCCCACCGCAGCGCCCATGGAACGTCTCCCGAGCGTAGAGTAAGTCAAGCAGCGATTTGCGCTGCCTTGCCTTACTCCATTTCTATGAGGGCATTCAAAGCCACACATAGTGGTTTTGCGTGGTCTCATAGATATGATTTTGTGGTTTGCGCCACCGGAATGCCACAAAAAGTGATGCTCTGGCGGCGCAGGGGGCTCATAAATATGCCCCTTGCAGTCCGTGAGCCGAATTCATTTAACCCCGTACTTCTCTGAGGTAAAGCTTAGTTTTCAGATAGTACAGTTTGGAATCAGCAAACAACGTTTGCCTCTTTCTGTTTCTGAGATGTGCTGTCTCAAAATATAACAGTAACATCGGGTTAAATGAATTCACTTTATGCTTTGCAGCTGCATAAAACAGGCGCTTGGCTCTAGGCTGGACCAGCAAAGCCCATCGTGACACCAGGATAGGTTGGGAGGAGCAATATGCAAATTCCATTAGTAGCAAGCAGTGAACATAGAGGGAAAGAGAGAGATGGGGGGGAGGGGGGGAGAGAGAGAGAGAGAGTGTGTGTGTGGAACTCAGCACTGAAAAAGAATTTAGGGAAGGGGGACTGCAAATGTCTCTCCCCTCCAGTCGTCCTTGACATTAATTATGATAATAATTATGCTAGTGAAACAGAATAATATAGCCTACAATTGGTTAAATAGTAACAATCCTAGTAACAATAATTACTGCAGCAACATTTACAAACATGGCGAGTTCAATAATAATTATAAAAGCGATATACATAAATACAGACTCAGTACATAGCAAGGCTGTCAAAAACAAGAGAACCTGTTTGTCTCTGACCATGTAATCCCAGCACTTTCTGTTACGCTCCGCAATCTGTCTCATCTCCTTCTCCACACCTTGTAACGTGTTGTGTTTACGTAATCCTAATGTTACACCTCAGATACACAAAACGGAACATTCAAATGACGGAAGTATCATTGGTGTAGAATGGTGACCTTTGAACTGTCCAATTCAAGAACAGCTAATGCCCTAAGTCAAAAGTGTGAAACAGGAAAACATTTTACTAAAACCACACATTCACAAAACCATTTTGCAAATTAAAACTAAGGGTGTGTGAAGATTCTTTGCAGCCTTTTCAAAGTTCTAAGGAAACTTTGTAACTTTACGATGGTTGCAAAGATTCTCTTTTGGCTATGCCACTTATGTGCACAAATCGTGACTTTCGTGACAATTTATTCGCAAAGGCGTCTTCTGCATAAAATATCCTTGCAGAAATAAGTGCTGTCGCCTTCACATGCCACAGTGTACAGAATATCTTTGTAAAAGGTGCATTTGTAGAGACATATGTTTGCACGCATTTTTCATCTTCGCTGCTTTTGATTCAAATGAAAACTATGGGGCATATTAGCAAGAAGAGGCGATAATCATCGCTAACCCTGCTTAGCGTGATTTTTTTTATCACCGGCTATCGCTGGAATATATCGCCACGCTAACGCTGTATTAGCAACGATTAGCGCTATGGCGATGAATATTCCAGCGATAGCGGGGAAATGAGCCAACATCGCTGAAAAACCAGCGATGTTGCATGGAGAAGGGAGAACACCTTGCTGATACGACCCTGTGGTCGTATCAGCATAATCCACCCCCCATGTTAGGTATGGCTAACACCTGCTAATTGCAGGTGTAAAATAAATGGCGATGATCCCGGTTAGCGCGACTTTTCACGTCGCTAACTGGGGCCATGGCCACCTTGCTAATAGGCGATAGGCCTGTTAGCGAGTGTTTCCCAGGTTTGTTCGTCGGGAACGCCCACTTTGCATGTCATTAGCGATAAATATCGCTGACATGCAAAGCGGTAAAAAAACAGGCGCTAATGCCCGCAAACTGTCGCTAACTGCTGTTAGAGACAGTTTGCTGATAGGGCGATATAAATATCGCCGCTTTAGCGGCAAAAAGTGCCGCTAAAGCGGCGATAGTGCCCTTGCTAATATGCCCCTATGTCACTATACACCGAAAGAAATCTTGTAAAGCAGAACAAAACCTTTGTTGGGCAAGGGCTAAAACTTTACAACCTTTTCTAACAGAAGAAATTGACACCTTCTCTAACTCTGCAGCCGAAAAACCATTTGTTTATCCAGGGCTTTAAGTGGGCCGGTTCTCATTGGTGCTGAGCACTGACAGTTTTTTAAAGGGGGCCTCGAAACGGGTCTCTATCGGGCTCTGTTTTGTGCCCTGGCACAGGCGGTCCGTTTTTCCGGACTGCAGTGACAGCAGGTGCACGCGTGCTCACACTGCTCACTAGTGGAGAAGTGGATGACGTCATGCCAGGTGAGCGTTGTAGGGGAAGGGAAATCCTTTAAAGATAGTCATTTTCTCTCTGGATTTCCCTTCTCTTTTTGAAACTCAGGAGCAGCAACATTGTCGTGGTGTCACCAGGGCTTTAAGTGGAAGCTTTTTCAATATTATATACAAGCCATAGTTGCTGCTTATTTATTTTATGCAACTAACAACCATTGACAAAGCCAACAGTCCTGACTTGTTGTAGGTATGATGTTACTTGCTGCATCATATATCTGAATGCAATGATAGAAGAAACAGCAAGTCGGGCGGCACACTATGCTAAGCACAGATTTTTAGCTTAAGTGTTTTTAAGCCACGCCCTTAATTACATTGGCCACGCCCCTTTGAGAGACCCCCCCAGTTTTTTCATCCCACTTAAAGCCCTGTGTTTATCTCTAATTTAAACAATTGTTAATAATGAAATATGAGCAGTATTCCTCTTGTTTCAATCTCTCGCCATCTCTCCTAAATCAAATAGAACCTAAAATGTTTTCATCATTTCTTACCCACAGACATGTGCCTGTGGGTTTTTTTTTACCAAGAAGATGTTCTAATAAACACTGGAGAAAATTAAAAAATATTTAAATTTAGACATTCAAACTATGGAATGTGCAACGTACAGGTGTGCATAGTTTAAAACAATTTAGGCATTCAGGTACAATCCCCTTGTCACTTGTAAATAAAATACAAATGTTGTATAGCTTTTGGTCATTCAATTTGGGAGCGTAATCCCCGGAGTGACAATGCAATCCTGGTGATTTTGAGTTTCAAATATGGCTGGTTATCGGATCAGAGATTATGAAATTGTTGTACTAATGTGGGGACTTAATCTGAGAAATGCATCAAGAATACTGAACGAATATATTAAAATATGGGAAAAATCTCCATAAGAAACCTGCTCTAAAATCCCTTCAGATAAAAATTGTTCAAAGAAACAGAACTGATCTCCACATAGGATTCTCTGGTGGGAACACCGCCCTGTGATTGGAAGTTGGTTCACGGAAGGTCCTATGGGGAGTTTGGACCACTCGGAAAAAACATTTATTTCTAAATTTATGAACTGTGGGAATGCACGACTGCAAGTCTTGCAATACGCTTAAATGAATTAACGACAGGTCATTCACATACATTCTTAGTCAATACCTATTTGTCCAAACTTGTTTGTGCATAATGCACACAGCGCATGTGATTGTATATATTCTAATATTGACTACAGAAACATAGCGCTGCTAATATATTGTGGCCGAAATAGAAAAATATAGAAAAGGTAAGTGCAAACAGGTAAGTATAGATTTACTATTCTTAACACCACATCTATGCATCTTGAAGTTATATATATCGTCAAGGTACACATATGTGGAGATAAGTAACGTAAACCTATGCTTACCTATATATACGCACCAAGTTGATATTTTGGCCCTTTGTGTTTGTCCACAATATTCGGGTAGTCTGATATTCTGGAGTCAATATTAAGGTGGAATGCCACTGCATGCAGTTCATACATTGAGAATGAGGAAATATGAGAGTTATGTTGCTTTTGTATTTATAGGGGTAGATTTTGCGCTGGGTTAGCATCACAGTGATGCTAACCAGCATAAAATGTTTTTTTACCAATTTACTTTCCAGCGAAAACTTTGTTTCGTGTTGGAAAGTACCCTACAAGTAACGCAAAGCAGCTTTACGTGCCAAGTGGGCATTACATGAGTAGTATTGGGCGTTCCCATGCAAAAACCCATGCCTTTTGATGCAAAACCCTATCTGCAAACAATTGTAGACATGGTTTAGTGTCAAAAGTTAACGCCATCTGAAAGGAGACGTTAACAAGAGAAATGTTTTAGTTTCTCCTTTCTTTTCTTACTTTGCATGCGTGCTGCTCTGTGCAGGCCACATTCAAAGTGGGAAAAGTGTTTGAACTTGTCTAGGCATAGTATTTTGTACAGGAAGGATACCCTTCCTATACAAAACCTATGCTAGACTCAGGCATGCACCTTAGCGCTATTGCGTTAAGGTGAGTGCCTGTCGCACAGCAGCTGAAATCAGCGCCGGCGCTAGGCAGAGGGGAGGAGGGAGACATATCTATGTGAATATGGCGCTCTCCTGCTCTCTCCCTGTCACCCAACGCAGCACAGCCTCTTTGGGGGCTGCGCTGCATTGCGTGACTTTTTTAAAAATCTGGCCCATGGTATCTTTTACCTGTGGAGACCTGTTTTGTAAACGTCTTTCCTACAATTCTCGTTTTACAAAATTGGTGCACTCTTGCACACTTTCTGCACCTAAGCTGCTTATATCTGAACCATGTGGGGGTATATGTATGTTACATCCTCAGGTAAGTGTGGGAAGTGCAATACTCAGACGTTGTGAGCACTGACCTTGGTACGCCCTTGTGGGTCTTCACCTACTTTGCTTTGTATTTCCATGGCCACCCCTCTGACGCTCCCCAGAAGACACCCCTTGAGTGTTATGCTTGTATGTACTGCATACAATACCTACACGTAAAGTTCACGCGTACATTGCAAACTTGTTATTTTGAATCAGGTGCAATTTATGCACGCTTACATTACAACTTCTTCAGCTGTGTAAAACTGATTTACGCTTGTAAAAACCTTTGTTGATTCATCCTACTGCCTCTACAACTTGTTCTGTAGGGACACTGGTGTGAACACACGTGCGTATGAATAACAAGATGGCTGGTTTGAGGTTTATGTCCCGAACATGGACTAAGTGTGCACTGATCACCTGTTGCCATAAATAGCACGTTGTGCTTTTCGCTCCCCAGCTCCCTGTGAGACTGTTGTTATGGCCACCAGTGTAATACCGCTGGGATTAGCCCTAATCTCACACAGTACCTGCACTACAGGCCAGAAGGGCCCTTCCTTACTGCTGTCTAAGCTTCTTTTGTCTGCCAGCCACTCACAGGCTGTCACCTACGTCCAGAACACATTCTTATACTCTCTGACTTACACCTCTGTAGTCTTCAGGGGTTCTATGGGATGGTGGAAGAAAAAAACGTGATTTTAATGGCTAAGTGCAAGGAACTTTCAGAGTTCCAGGCAAAATTAGATTTTGCTGTTTAGGAGGCCCTCCTCCTTTAGCAACAGAACCATTTCCAGGCCTTATTTTTGCAGTCTGGTGCTGAGTGCACACCCTGTGGTGGTGCACTAAGGCGGCTGCTTACAATAGGCTTAATGTGCCCCTTGAAGGGATCACGCTTAGTGTGGTGTCTTTGGGCAGACAGCATTGAAATGGGATTTCTCAGGTGTGGCACCATTTTAAGAGGCTCACATTGCTGCTGATGGGCACTTTGCCACCTTGCGGTCTGGTCAGTGGGTGGGCATCATGTGACAAATGAGAGGGTGAACAGACCACAGCTTTCACCATTGAAATGTCCCAGCAGGCTGGCCTCTCCTCCCCATGAGATACTTTTCCTTCACTGCCGGGATTCCAGAACTGATCTCCTTCCCTGCCCCCTGTTTCTACTCCCTTCCCCCATTCCCTTTATCCTCTAGTGGGGACTTGTTCTTCTATGTTTGACTATTCTTGTTCTTCCCGACCTCTGAGACCTGAGCAACATGGCTGATACCCGGTGGAGCTGCTAGACAGCTATAGAGGAGATTGGCCCTGGTTCACCCCCTTGACCGTCACCTACCCAGCCGGACATTGGGCATAGTTCTCCGTGTCTCCCCGTTGTGTCTCCTTCCTCCCTCACCGACCGTTACCACTGACCGTTGAGACCTTGCTTTTTGACCGATGCCCGGTGGAGCTACCTTGATAGCTATAGAGGAGATGTGTTGTGGACTTCCCCCCTGGCCGTCTCCTACCCAGCCGGACTTTGGGCAGACTTTCATTCGTCTCTCCGCCGTATCTCCCTCCTACCCTTTTACCTTACCCTTCCACGCTCCTTTTATCTTGTCTTCTATGCTCTTTAAATGCTTGCAACAGATGTAATTTGTAACTGATGTATCTTCGTAACAATGTGGAACCTCATGTAAAGCGCTCTGACCTCCGGGTCTAGCCAGCGCTATATAAAACTCAAATAAATAAAAATGTTCAAATATGGATTTCATTGGTCTAATGTTCCTATGTTTGCATGCAGTCAGGTTGTAGTTGAACAGCAAAACATATAACTACAAGTTCCACAATGCACTAGTGGAGATTGGAGCAGAAAGAGCTGAACTGTTAAATGCAAAGAAGCACAAAGGAAAGACATTAATGCAAGGTTGTTGCGGCGCCACCACACTATGGCCCCCATCACAGTCTGTGTAATTCCTCACTACGCAGGGGACAGTGTTTCTATCAGAATTAGGAATTACAAGAAATGTGGGAATGACGCATTACTGCAGAGGGACCTATGAAGGGGCTTCTGTTCTGAACTTTGGCCCAGATTTATAAAAAGTTTGTGCCAGGTTTACGTTATTTTTTTAAAGCAGACCCACACAAAGTCTTCTGATGGCATTTACATACCAACGCAAATCACGTTTTGGTTTGTAACCCAAAGTCAATCAGGGAATTTTAAGCGCGCTACTCTCCCGTGAGGGTCTCAAGGTGCTGAGGGGGGGCGGTCTGCAGATCTGTTTAGCCGAAGAGCCAGGTCTTGAGGGTCTTCCTGAAGGTGTTCAGTGAGGGGGCGCATCTGATGTCTGCCGGTAGCTCGTTCCAGGTCTTGGCTGCAATGTGAGAGAAGGATCTTCCGCCTGCACTGGCTCTGTGGATGCGTGGGGTTTCGGCCAGTGCGAGGTTGGAAGATCGGAGGTTTCTTTTGGGTACGTGGAAGTTGATTCTGTCGTTGAGGTATTTGGGTCCGTTGTTGTGTAGGCATTTGTAGGCGTGAGTGAGGATTTTGAAAGTGACTCTTTTCTCCACGGGGAGCCAGTGGAGACTTCGTAGGTGTTGGCTGATGTGTTCGTGTCGGGGGATGCCGAGGACGAGTCTGGCGGCGGTGTTCTGTATTGTCTGGAGTTTGCGGAGTAGGGACTTGTTTATGCCGGCGTAGAGTGCAGTTCCATAGTCCAGTCTGCTGGTGATGAGTGCCTGGGTGACTGTCTTCCTTGACTCAGGGGGGATCCACTTGAAGGTCTTGCGGAGGATGTGGAGGGTGTTGAAGCAGCTGGAGGTGATGGCGTTGACCTGTCGGTTCATGGTGAGCGATGAGTCGAGTACGATGCTGAGGTTCTTGGCGTTGTCTGAGGGGGTAGGTGGGCTTCCGAGGGCGGTCGGCCACCAGGTGCTGTCCCATGCAGAAGGGGTGGTACCGAGGACGAGGACTTCTGTCTTCTCGGCGTTGAGCTTCAGGCAGCTGTTGGTCATCCAGACTGCGACGTCTTGCATTCCTTTCTGGAAGTTGAGTTTGGCAGTGGTGGGGTCTTTGGTGAGGAAGAGGATGAGCTGGGTGTCGTTGGCGTAGGATATGATGTTGAGGCCGTGTTGTCGGACGATGACTGCGAGGGGGGCCATGTAGATGTTGAAAAGGGTGGGGCTCAGTGTTGAACCCTGTGGGACTCCGCAGGTGATTTTCGTGGGGTCGGAGAGGAAGGGTGGGAGTCTGATCCTTTGGCTTCTTCCGGTGAGGAATGATCGGATCCAGTCCAGGGCTGTTCCTTGTATGCCTGCGTCGTGTAGTCTGGCGACTAGTGTGCGGTGGGAGACGGTGTCGAAGGCCGCTGATAGGTCGAGTAGGATGAGGGCTGTGGAGTGGCCTTGGTCCATGAGGGTGCGGATGTCGTCTGTGGCGGCGAGTAGGGCGGTCTCTGTGCTGTGGTTGCTTCGGAATCCGGATTGGGACGGGTCGAGGACGGCGTTCTCTTCAATGAATCGTGTCAGTTTCCTGTTGACTGTTTTCTCTGCAACTTTGGCTGCGAAGGGGAGGAGCGAGATGGGCCGATAGTTCTTGAGGTCGGTGGGGTCAGCTGTGGGCTTCTTGAGCAGGGGTCTGACTTCTGCGCGCTTCCAGTCGTCTGGGAAGGTGCCTGTTTTGAAGGTGGTGTTGATGGTGCGTTGTAGTTTGGGTGCGATGGCGGCCGCTGCTCTGTGGTAGATGTGAGGGGGGCAGGGGTCGGTGGGGGCCCCCGAGTGGATGCTTTTCATGGTCGAGGCGGTGTCTTCGACCGTGATCGGTGTCCAGTTGGAGATGGTGGGCTGGCTGGTGTTTCTGGGGGGTGGGGGGCAGTCTGTGGCGCCTGGTGGATGGTCGATGAAGTTGTCGTAGAGGTTTTTGATCTTGAGGTGGAAATTGGTTCCAAGCTTGTCGCAGAGGTCTTCGGATGGGGTGATGTCTGTGGCTTCGCTGCGTGGATTAGTGAATTTCTGAATGACACTGAAAAGTTCCTTGGAGTTGGTGGAGTTGGCCAGGATTTTGTTGTGGATGAAGTTCCTCTTGGTGGCTCTGATCTGGTTGTGGTAGTCCGTCATGGCGTCCTTGTAGGTGGTGTGGTTTTCGGTTGTCTTGGTGTTTCTCCAGTAACCCAACGCAGCACCCATGGGTTCTGTCGCAAATCCATATCCACAAAGACTTGTAGAAAAGGATTTACACCAAAACTCTGCACCTCTCTGCAGCTGGCATAAAGCACTGGAAATTTCTCCTTATATCTTCTCTTTGCATGAAGTGCTGTATTCTGCAACACACATACGTAGAGGAAATACTCTCAAATGAGTTTGTTTAGGAAGAGACCTCTTCCTGTACAAAAACTATCCTAAACACAACACAGACACCCATGTACTATGGCACAAGGGTACCTGCATTGGCGCATGGCTACATAGAGAGTGCCAATGCATGGAGAGAGCAGAAATGCACTATTTCTTCATAGATATGGCACAGTTCTGCTCCCTCCAATTCATGCCAGAGGTTCCAGCGGGCGCAGGAAAGGAACTCCCAGCATGGCAGGTCTGTGCCCCGCCTGCGACGACGAGCTAGGGGACTCCAGTATGCCCCCCTATGAGGATCACTGTGTCGCCTTGAGGTCAGACAGTTGGGCATGTCGTTGATGGACGTAGATGAGTTGGCCACCGATTGCTGGGCGAGAGGAGAACCGGTGTCTTGGAGGTGAAAGAATTCAGGAAGCAAATGACCAGGTATAGGCAACACAGTTTGCAGTGATGACCTGGAATCGCTGAAATACTGTTAAATGAGGTTATGCAATGTGGAGAAGACTTGAAATGCGAGCATGTGTCGCTAACCAGAGTCGTGGATGATGAGAAGTGCCCCAGATGTATAGAAGAGTTCAGTAATGTAGGGATGCCTGATTTCAAAATGGCTGTCCATAGTTTCTGAAGGCCAATTGGATAATCCTCTTGACTCCAAGATGGCCGCTAAGAGGGACTGTGCTCTCGCGAGACTTCAGGGTCCAGTAGAGGATGCCATAGGGAGCAACAGGTGGCACACAGGGCTCCACTCCCCATCCAGCAGACGTGCAGGCAGGCAGCCGTTGGGAAGGCATGCGACATGGGTAGGCTCCCGAAGTCGCGTCGCAGGACTCCTCTGAACTGGAGAACGTGCACGCGCCCAGGGTGGGCTCCTGACGGCGCGTCACCGCAATAACCACTCGCACTGCAACAGTAGGCATATGTGACCGGGGTGGGCTCCTGAGGTTGCGCTGTGGCTGGATGGTCCGCTCCTCCTTAGAGTGAAGAAGCAATCGAGGTGAGCTCCCGAGTTCGCGTCTGACTGCAAGGAGAGGTGCAGTCAGGGTGGGCTCCCGACTCCGTGCCGCCGGCGTCACAGATATGATGTGCACTTACGAAGGGTGCTGTGACTGTCACGTGGCCCCTGGGGGCATTGCCATCTCCACTAAGTTAGCATGACCTCTGCAGACATTACGCGGCTTTGCGCACGTTACTACATAGCTTTATTTTTACAATGACTTTGTTCGCACTTTTCACATGAGAACAGTCTGCTGTGTGCCTTCTCTGCCTGTTCCCAGTATTTGGTCTGAACATTGTGAGCAAGGTTGATAAACAATGCCCCTTGTTATTCTGTTCTGGTCAGGCCTTAGCACCTAGACAAAACATACTGATGCAGCTGCTGTTTGGGACAACGTACTTTGGTCTTATGGAGATACACGAATAGGTAACACACACTTGGAGAGGGACCTTTCCAGGGAGAAGAGCGAGATAGCACCTATGATGTAGATCTACTCTCTTTAGGCTAAGGTATGGGCTCTGCTGACAAAGCCCAGAGATCTTCTAATATATATTAATACTTTTCTTTAGCAAGGGGAGGGAGGTTCGGCTCTATAGTGTTTTCTCTATTAGTGTTTTCATGATGACATCTCCCTTTATGATATATGGACTGGCTACTATGCTGGCTGTATTTGTACTAGGCATTTTCCTGCTTGTTGTGGCATGTATACTGCATGTTAGAACACGTTAGTTAAAATAAATATTTTAAACTGTTCTGTGTCTCTGTCAGATCTTATTGTGGACAAGTACAAGAGTGCGAGCGAAAGGGTGTGTCTTGTTACAGCGAATCCTGAGAGATCTGGGAGGGTTGTGTTCTGGGGTGCAAGGAGAGCAAGTGAGACACTATAGCTAGTCGGTCCTGTGCTCATGGGTACTAAGGTGGTAGGAGGACTCAGTCCCTATACACCAAGGTCCTATAATCCTGCACATAGTTCTGTTCTTGAGCAGAATCCCTGCAACATGGCGCCGCCAACTTTTGGTCTGGTACTTACTCGCGAGACCCCTGAGAAGCGCTTGTGATTGTCCACGATTCCCTCTCACCGGTTCCCGGAGACGTCCGTGGTGGGGGGGCTTAGCCTCCTATATTTTTATATTTATAGGTTTTTCAAGCTTGAGATATAAAAGGTTTTGGTTTTGACCCTGTTTTGTGCTGCTGTTTTTCTTGTTCTTTTCGTTCCATTTCTGATATGGCACAATCGGTCGCCATTGCGGCCCACAACCGCGCTGCGATTACTGCTTTCTTAACTGGCCATGTTGTCCCCAATGGGGGGGCAGACATTATTTTCGTGGTTGAAGCTGATCCTGCATTCCGCTTTGAGGTTTTCTATTCTTGGGTTACGTTTCCTGCAGTGGATGGGAATGATAATTTGTTTCATGAATATATGAGGGCTGCTGCTCCGGCGGCTTATCATCCTTATGCATTACTTGAAGTTCTGTTGACAGCCTGGGAGCATCCTATTTGGTTTAATGGCGCCCTTCCTCACCCTCTTACAATTGTTCGTATGGGCCCCTTGTCTATTGATGGAGCCACTTGGCCGGTTTTGGCTGGTTTTACACCACATCCAAATTATATGAATGTTACTGTTGCAGAGCTACGCCTGTTATATACGCAGTTGCTTCACATTCACAGAAGTGTCATACAATATATGTCACATGCACTTCAAGCGGCTCTGGCTGGAGCTTTTCCTGCGTGGAGGACTTGTAGTTAGTCCCGTCATGATTAATTCGGTGATGGGCAAACGTCCTCAAAATCGTGATGACTTGCCATTTTGGCTTGCACAGAAATTTGAGCAGCTTGAGGCGGTTTTTCCACATACCACTCCTGTTGAGAAACACAGGATCCTTACAATGAGTTTGCTGAGTTGTCTGATTTCCTCTTTAGCTGACTGCAGCACCTGGGGGACCGTGTTTGCTTCAGTGTATACACTGTGCTTTGGTACCCCCTCTATGAGCGTTCTGCCGAGCGTTCTAAAGAAGGTACAGGATGAGCACGGGGCTGGTCCAGCCCTGGATTTGGAGATAAAGTTAGTGGAAATGATCCCTATTGTGTCCGATATGATTCTGGCCAACATTAAGGGTGAGGCAGTTTGCTTGCAAGTGTGTCAACGCCTAGCGGCGGTGGCGAATGTGGATCGGCAACGTCAGTTGCCGATTATTATTGCGGATGTGTATACATCTTTGGGTCGCAATGGCTTGGGAATATGACCATTTGCTCACGCACAGGCTAAACCCCCTCCTGAAAAGGAGGGTCGTCCAGTCTTTCCTAAAAAGGCTTGGAATAAACAACAGCGGCAGCAACAACAAAAGCCTGGTTCTCGTGCTGGTTCGCCACCACCTGACGCTTCTGAACGTAGATATAATTTGCGTGACCGCTCTAAAATTAAGACACCAGAGAGGTTCCAGGCCCCTGATCCTCGTTCTCCTTGTTCCTTTCAGGAATCGTCGGATCAACAGTTCGGCGGAGGTGGGTGACAGTATTGCAGACAAGGCGAATCTACACAGGCAAAACGTGACCCGCAGCGCCAGTTTGACGTGAAAGTCAAACAGGAGGGACCACCTCCATATCGTGCCCTATTTCAGAAGAAAAAAGTTGCCGCTTTGACAGCAAAGTATGCCTCAGACGGTGAAAACCCTGCTCTTTGAAAGGAGTTGGGCGGTGACCCTCCTTGACAGTGCGGCGGAGGTTACCATAGTGCGGCAGACACTCCACCAGAGTCTGAAGGCGAAAGCAACTGACACTTTTATTACAGTTGAAACAGCAGATACTCGAGTTGCTCCCCCTGATCGGCTTTATGAACTAAGCCTCCAAATTGAAGGTGACATTAAACGCCCCATAAAAGCAGTCTTTTGGGAGAATCTTACTTCTTCATATGATATTTTGTTGGCGGAGGTTGACTGGCCTTCCCCTTTTGTCCTTGCTTCCTCCAGAGGGGAGGATGTTATTTTACCCAGTTTTTCGCAATATGTCTTTGATGACGACAAACTTGCTTACGCTTCGGAGTGGGCATAATCTCTGGCTCCAGCATTATATCGCAAGCAGACAGGTTGGTACAAGGGTTCCCCAGTTCATGTGATTCCTTTGCGTTCCGACCCGCAGTCCCAACCACAGTATCCAATTAAACGTGACGCTAAAGCATCCGTAAGTGACATTTTGACTCCGTTGGAATATCAGGGTGTGATTGAACCCTGTGTTTCTTCGATGAATAATCCTCTTTTTCCGATATTGAAACCGGACGGTTCATATCGGATTGTTTTGGACTACCGTCATTTGAACAGTCATGTCCGTTCTTTTGAGGTTCAGAACACTCACAGCTCTGCATTAGTACACAATATTATTCGGAAAAAGTACAAAACCACTTTGGATATTTCCAATGCATTTTTCAGTCACTCTTTGGCTCCTGAGAGCCGTGATTTGACCGCATTCAGAGCCCTAGGCGATCAGAGACGATATACGCGTTTGCCTATGGGATCAAAGAATAGCCCTGGCGTGTTTGTGGCACGCATTGTTTCAATTTTGCATGACATTGACCCTGATGCCTTTTCGTATGTTGATAACATTTATTTGACAGATGATAAGATAAATTCTCATCTCAGGCGCGTTGATCGCATTGTCACACATTTTGCGAAGTTAGGCTGCAAATTTAATTTTGTCATTTCTCATACTGCATTTTTGGCGGTTCGTTTTCTTGGGTATGAGCTTAATAACGAAGGTAGGGGGTTGGCCCCCCACTTTCTGGAGAAATGTGCTCAACTGCAACCTCCATCTACTTTTAAAAAATTGCAATCATTGCTGGGTTTTTTTAATTTCGGGAGGACTTACATTTCTGATTATGCCCAGCATATCAAACCACTTTACACGTTGATAAAACCCTCTTTTTCTTCTTCCAGTTAGCTTCCAGAAAATACCGAAATTCTTCGGTGTTTGCAACCTGATCTGCTTGCGACCCAGTTCTTGTTGACACGAGACAATACCACAGATTTGATTATAAGGATTGTACCAGGAGCGTTATGTTTTACTTACGTAACGTTCAATGAGGGGGACACGGTCCCCATTGCGTATAGATCGCATTTGTATACTCCAGCTGAGCTACGTTTTTCTTCTACCGAAAACAAATTGACAGCTGTACAGATGGCCATTTTAAAGGAATGCTCTCTGGCTCAGAGAAAACACATTTTTATGGTCTTGCCAGTGCCGACTTTAGAAGCTGTCATGAAGGCTTTGCATCCCCGTTGGATTCAATGGGCGAGTTCATTGACGTCGGCTGATGTCAATTTTATCTTTGACCCTTCTTTGCAGACACAGGAGTTTTTACAATATGAACATGTTCATCCTCCTCCTTTGTCACTACTCCCTCTTGATCAGTATAAATGCATTATTTAAACTGATGGGTCTGCACAGCCTGCCGTTGGTTCTAAACACGCTTATTCAGCAGCCTGCACAATTGTGGCAGGCACAATAGTAGATGGCGATTTTAAGTCTTCCTTGGTGCACACACAGTCCCTTGTGGACTGCACGGCACAATTGGCTGAGTTACGTGCTTTGGTTTTGGCTCTTGAATTTGCTGAGCCTGATGTTCCTACCCTGGTAGTATGCGATTCCTTTTACTGTGTACAATCCTTCAATGATAATTTGTTCTTCTGGACACAAAGGGGCCGATTCCGATCTCGGCCGGTAGGGCACCAAATCGGATTCGGCTTAACCGGATCCGATTCGGAGCCCTCTTTCCCGACTGATTCGTATGTGCGTCCGGCCGAGCGAGTACGATGCGAGCGCACGAGAAATCGCCGACCGACTCGTTCGCGGGTCTGAAGCGCTCCGACCGACTCGCACGGACACGACTCACACCGCGCAATGGAGACGTTCCCCGGCCGGGCAAGTGCGATGCGCGCCTCGAGCAGTCCGACTGACTCGCGCCGTCCGGCTCGAAAGAGCAGTCGGAGCCAGACTTTTGGGGGTCCGTGTCGGACCCCCCTGTTCGCGTTGCCGCGCGAGTCGCACACAGGGGGGACATGGGTCCCCCCCTACCCGTGCATGTACGCCGCGAGTCGCATCGAGGCGTACCCGCTGTAGGGGGCGCCCGTGTTCGCCTCGCACCCATTGAGTCAATGGGAGCCCGCGTACGCGTTGTACATCCGGCTCCCATTGACTTCAATGGGAGTCCGACCGACTCAAGTCCGATTGCATGCGTGCGCATCGTACTCGTTCGGTCGGACTGCCAGGGTCCGATTCGGTCGGAAATCTCTCCGGGTCCGGCTCGGTCGGAGAGATTTCCGGCCCGAATCGGAATCGGCCCCACAATGTTTTCCGTGATTCTAAAGGTAGCGCAATCAAGCATAAGACGCTTTGGGTCCGAGTGGCAGCTCTTAAGGAACGTTTGCCACTTAGTCATGCTTTAGGACATCAGCGTGTGGGAGGGCACGCTGTTGGTAATTCTATGGCTGAAGAGGCAGCCAAATCTGCAGTAGCCACTTGTTTAGTAGCAGCAGTCACCAGGTCTATGACGACAATTGATGATGATATTTTGGCAGCTATTGCTGCTACGAGGGAGGGAACGGAGTTTCCCCAAGGTTTCCCTTCACGTTATACGTACCACTTATCTTCTGAACAATTCCCATTTGTAACTATTCTATCCGTTGGGGATCGGCTGATTCCCAATGAGGACCGCAGACTTTCTTTGATCGTTGCTGCACATGAAGGCGAGGTGTCTGCCCATGCCGGAGTTACCGCGACTATTTAGCTTTTACAGCAACGTTTCTGGTGGCGTGGTTTATATCAGCAAGCACGTAAATATGTTCTTTCTTGTGACATTTGTCAACAAATTAAACCTTCTACTGTGGCACGTCCACCACATACTCAACTGTATATTTCAAATCAGCCGTTTGGTTGTATTTATCTTGATCACTGCGGTCCTTTGACTTCAGACAGTGCGTTTAAACATATCTTGGTTGCAGTGGATTTGTGCACTAGATTCCTTTGGGTTTGGCCGCAACGTAGTGCTGACGTTTGAACTGTAATAAAAGATTTGCGTGTCTTTGTAGGGACCTTTGCTTGTGGCACCTTCCATTCAGACCAAGGTCCGGCTTTTGCCTCTAAGGCTTACCGTGATCCAATGAAGTCTTTGGTGGTGCAGGTGCAATTCTCGTCTCCATATCGGCCTGAGGGCAATTCTGTTGTGGAGCGGATGAACTGTGACTTAAAGCAATCTTCAACAGCAAGGGTTTTAGGTACTGGTCGGGGCTGGTTGGCTCATCTATATGGAGTTTAACCTGCATTAAATAATCTCCCAAGAATGTTTGTGCCAGACTTGATGGTCTAGACGTTGTGTTGGTTGCCGCAACGTTTGACGTAGATAATCATTGTGCTATGTTACAGGATCTACAAAAGACTTGTGACACACTGGTAAGGGATCATTTGCCCTCATCCACAGAAGCTGCTGTGCTGATTCCTGTTACTGGATGGCTTCCTACGGTTGGAGATCTGGTCAGAGAGAAAATCGAGAACAAAAAAGAATTTGGTCCCTGTAGTATCCTGCATATGTAGTGTAATGTATTTTCCACCCACCTGCTTAGCCAGTGCCTGTGTTCTGATCACAATAGAATGTTGGAGTCTGATGAGCCTCGGAATGTTGGGACTCAGAGAGGTGAAGTGACAGTTAGGCATGGGCTGAGCAGCACACAGGCTGCTCCTGGTGGGGCTCTCCTTTAGAACATTACTACCTGTTTAACTACTTGTTACCTGCTTGAATAAATCATCTTTAAGTTAACCTACCTGCGTGGACCTTCGTTACTACATAATTTGGCGACGAGTTGGTGACGTACCTACGTGGAACAAGCGGATCTAAGGTACCTGGCGAACACAGGAGGACCTGGAGATGGCGCAATCTACAGAAACTACAGTGGCTACTACCACAATGTACAAAAGCGGAGGTATCCAAAGGAAACGTAAAGGTGCCAACATGAAACAAGCGTGTTCAACAATCTACATTTATGACAAGAAGAGGCGAGTAACAAGCATCAAAAAGAAAAGAAGACAACAACACAAGTAAGATGAAGCACTACGCCGTTCAGCCCCACCAGTGTCCTCACCATCGGACAGCCCTAGCCCAGACGTGCAGTGCTCATCCAGTTTACTTTCTTTGGACTTTGAATCTTACTACTAGTGATTCTACTATCAGCCCACCTTCCTTCTGCTCATCAATATTGCTGGAAAGTAAGTCACTTTCCCCTCAAGCTACAACACCATGTGACCCTGCGCAAAAGTTTCATGTCTACAACACAGTGTTTGCTGTTCACTTTCAACCAGCCTCTAAGGTTCTCCACAGCTGCTGCCTCCTACTGTGATGGATGTCATCAACAACGCTGAGGTAACACGAGTGTGGGTGTTTTCACATCTCTACACCACCTCTGGGTTTCCTCAAGACTACGTATTGCCAGAAATATATTTTCTACGAGCTGTTTTTATCATGCCTGTCACATTGGGCAAAGATGTGACTGTCTTTCTATCTTGGCATTGCTAGAAATGTCGGGCGTTTTTTTCCATGCTCACGTTATTCTGAGGGAACAGTGCTAGTGAGTTTTGTGCCATGCTTATTCAAAGTGTTCCTGTCATCTAAGGTTTTTTGTGACTGACGTCCGTTATGCTTTTCAGCAAGCTCAGGTATTATTCTCACCTCAGAGTGTGCGCTACTGTCACTGGACATATTTTACATTTCCTATGTGTTCTGCGGTCTTTTTGCTGCCAGCTGGAGCGTGCCGCAAGTGTAACCCTTAATCTGTATCAAGTTTCATTGGCACTTTTTACAACACATCAGTTGGGCCGTTAATACTGTTATGTTTCCCCTCACAACGCCACCATGGTGAGTTTTTCCACATATTCCAAGTACTTTTTACCGTTACAACCGTTATTTCGGTTGACCTACAGCGCGCGCTTCTTACCTCAAACTGTAGAATTGCGCAGAAACTCGCGACGCTGTTTGCCTTCTGTGACATCACGCTAAGTCTGCTCTAATGACAAAATTTGGCGGCTGAGCGTGCCGTGAGCCTCCCGGCATCGCGCCGTCTACGCACCGCCATGATTTTATATTACGGAAGATCCTCAGAGCTCGTGTCAACTCCGACATGTGGATGGGAAGCAAGCAGCGCTATTGGCAGGATGCCAACGTGTATGGTGCTGTTGTCTTCCATATCCGTGGATGTCTTGATACGCCGTTCATCAGTGATTACCTCCTGCCAGAGTCCACAGTCATCTATTCTTTTAGGTGAGAAGTTGGGATCAAACTAAGTTGACGCACGTACTCATTGTGAACTGTCAGCAGTCTTGTGTGCTTTGCGAACATTGATTTAAGGTAGGACTGTTTCCACCTGTCACCTCTGGAACGCCGGTACACCCGAGGAACACTTACAAGCTTGCTTTTCCTGACGAGTGGTGTACTTTGTAGTACATTCTGTGGCTGTGTTTTTTTTCTCCCTTCATGCTCATTAAGTTCTGCATTTGCATTGATTATGAGTTGCCAGTCCACGAGGGAACTACATGACGATGTTAGCAGTCTACTACCCCTGCTAGGCTGGTTTACTTGCAAACACTGGTGTGTGTCACGAGCCAACGGTGACACGCACACCCTAAACTCTCAGTCATTAAATTAAATTCCTTATGTGCTTTGTTTTTTTAAGCCTTTCATAAGCGTGGCTGTGACTTTACCATATGCTTACTTGTTTTTGCTAGTGGTACATAACATAAGGTAATGTCTATCTCCACCCTTATCGTACAGGGGATCGTATGGTGGGTCTTACTGTTCACTGACTCTGGGTACTTACCTGCATTGGGTTCATTGTTCTTTTTACTCGTGTACGTTTTACACAATATTCTTCCCTACATAGGGATGGCTATGGGTTCTAGCCCCATTAGCTTATACACACATTTGCCTCTTGCTTTGTGTTCATTACACTTTATGTTTCCCTACACAGGGATGGGAATGGGTACTAGACCCATTTGCCCATATACACTTGCCTACATAGGCCTCTCACGGTTTTCACCCTTCATAGGGAACCGTTGCATGGGACACTGTCCCATTTACATTTTGACAGGTACCCTTACACAGGGCACCGTTTCATGGGTCACAGTCCCATTTACATTTACACAGTCACCCTCACACAGGGCGTCTTATGGGTCATAGTCCCATCTCTACTAGGCAGTTCTGTTTTCCTCTACATGGGGGTTGACTTTACACGGCCTGATACGTCATGGGCTTTTTGTCCCATTCACTGTGATCCTCACCCTCCTGCCTAGGAGTAGAGGACGGCCATGGGTCTCTGTCCCATTGGCTGGTATTTCCTTTATATTTTCTATGATGTTACATTGCTGTTTCATACACGCATAACTACACTTAATTCTTATTTGTATTATCCATTTGGAAATGGG
Source organism: Calotriton arnoldi (assembly GCA_963921515.1). Lineage (NCBI taxonomy): Eukaryota > Metazoa > Chordata > Amphibia > Caudata > Salamandridae > Calotriton > Calotriton arnoldi. Next base: position 2,121,015 of record CAWUFW010001876.1, read on the forward strand.
GAGGAGTATTGTGATACTGCGTGTGTCCATTCGCTTCCTCTCTGTTTTCTCCAGTTCAGATTTCCTATTGATGTTCACTTCCTCTTCATCTTTGGAATCTGTTCCATACGCATTTCGCTGTTATTCTTCTTGGGTCTTCAGTCTTTCCCTTTCTGCAGTGTTCTTCACGTTCTTCCTTGTTCAGGAGGAATCTCTTCCTTCTCTTCTCCTTGTGCTTGGGTATGTCTTCTGTTCTGTTCCCGTCGTGCCCTGTCCTTCTTTCCTTGCTTGCCTGCCTGGCCAGTGGGTGTGCGTAGGGGTTGCATTTGGTTCGTCTGTCTCTCGCTATTTCTTATTTCCTCGCTTGTGTCTCACTGTCTCTTACTTTCTATTTCGCTGTTGTTGAGGATGGGTTTTTTCTATTTGCTTCTTACACTTTACCTTCTCCTCCTTGTCTTCTCCCATCGATCTCCTTGCTCTGCTTTGCTTGTTCTGTTCCTTGACTTTCTCTCTGTCACTCCGTTGTTCCTTCCTAGCTCTCTGTCCCTTGTTCTCACTCGTTATATTTGATTATATATTGCATTTGTTCTTCTGTTGGAAGGAAAAGGGATATGTAGTATCCTGCATATGTAGTGTAATGTATTTTCCACCCACCTGCTTAGCCAGTGCCTGTGTTCTGATCACAATAGAATGTTGGAGTCTGATGAGCCTCGGAATGTTGGGACTCAGAGAGGTGAAGTGACAGTTAGGCATGGGCTGAGCAACACACAGGCTGCTCCTGGTGGGGCTCTCCTTTAGAACATTACTACCTGTTTAACTACTTGTTACCTGCTTGAATAAATCATCTTTAAGTTAACCTACCTGCGTGGACCTTCGTTACTACAGTCCCTCATACCGTGCACCAGTCCCAGTCCTTGGATTGAAGGGTACTCGTACTGTGATCCTACCTCCGTTGCCTGGCCGCAAGGAGAATCGATTTATTTCAATTGAACATGTCAAGCTACACCATTTGGCCGATACTCAATAGTATGCCTACAACCATTAGCCGACGGGATGTTTCACTTCGTCCAATGACTTCTGTCTCCCCGACAACTCCACAACAACAGGAAGGGGAGATAGAGACTTCAATTGATTTACTGCCTGTTTTACCATCTACATCTACAACTTTTGATACTGAGTATACTTCACCCCCTGTTGAAGTTTATAATTGACATTCCTGAAAATCCAGTTCATTTATCTTCCAATGAGGAACAGCCCCCGTTGTTTCAGCTGGGGTCTAGTGGTTACTATTTGGACCGTGATAGTTTTTCTTCAGATACATCCTCGTCTGTGGCAGAACCCCCTACACGTTGCAGTCTTTTTCTTGCCTGGTTCAAAAAGACTTAACTGGTCCCGCCCTGGACATACGCCTGGATGGTGCTGATGACGGTGATCCAGCGCGATATTAGCAAACAGCATTCATACACCATATACTAACTTGGGCCCATACATCCATACTACGCTAATACTTACGCTGGTGAGTCAGTTGTACTCTTATCAAAAATCCCTGCTACCAATTACTTTTCTGATTGAAGAGTAATGACTTACCAATGAATCCTTTGCTAATTGGGAAGTTTAAAATGAGTGACATTCATTATAGTACATAATCCTGAAATAACCACTGAGTCAGGAAGTTTTAAAATGTTTATCTAAAGATTTAGCAGAGTAAATTACAGAACCACATGGTACTCAATCGCATATCACAGATGAAGCATAGAATAATAATTATTGATTGACGGTCCCTCAGAAAGGAGAAGATAGAGACAGCAGCGCAACTAATGGTTGCATTTATATTTACCTAAATGCGAGAACCAAACCCCTTGGCCAAGGAGTTGGAAAGAATAGGACCCAGGAAGGATGAAGAGCAAAAGACCTCCTCCAGGATCAGGACAGGACCGGTGACCTCTCTACAACGACGCCTGCGTCGTTCCCCTCTCTGATACTCGACTTCTCCTCGATTCTCCCGTGCTTCCCTTCTAATGGTTTCCGCCGCCCCCTCCTCAGGACCTCTCTGGACAGCGATTCAGTCTGCAATCGATCAGCTTGACGGTCTGGAGCTAGAAGCTAGCTAATTAGCTAATTCTATATCTATTATACCCTTCTACGCCCATGTACCTCCCCTTAATGTTGCCAAAATATTGGACCACTACTTCTGATTGGACAGGGACAGGGGGTTGATCCTCACACCACATTGATTTGGTTTGAATTCTGAAGACCTTTGTCTTAAAACTTCCGCCCATCAATTTTAATACATTGGCTTTATTTCCCACCCGTCTCACGACAAAGTTTATTCATTTTCCATATACATAGTTGCAAGTTTGGCAAGAACACATACATATATCAATATCGGCCATTAGGTCGTGGCCTTGGACGACGTCCAGGTTGACTTCATCTTCTATTCTTTGGCAGCCAAGCATGGCACATGCGCAGAATCATTGTCTCTCGAGTTTCAGATCACCAACCCCAGGCCCAAATTTACGAACTAATAAAAGTCAAAGAAGAAAATATTAATATCACAAATAATATGTTTCACTGTATACCCACTCTTTCTACTCTATCCCCATTTACTTATAAATCTATCCCGCATTAGTAGCGTTAAGAAAACGACAATTTAATAATAATACAAGAGCAAGCTGAAGCATGTGAAAACATCAAGCAGCCATTTTAATGCACACTGCGCAGAAGCAGAAATTTCCCACCAAGCAAAGAAAGACGTCACACCATGTGATATGGTTGAGACATGCGCAGTAAGGTTCCCGCGCTTTAGCGGCCATTTAGAAAAAAGACAAGCGTTACTTGTTAGTTAGAACACATAAGCAAGCTTCCTTGCTATTCGTGTAATGTATGCAACGTTAGTATAAACAATACAAGATTAATAAATTAATACTGTGAGGAGATTGCATTCGAGCAAGTCTCATTTTTGAGTCCTTGCTCCATCAATCCCCTCTCTGATGGCGTTTAAGAGCCATCAAATACTACCCTCAATCAGATGCCAACTTCTAGCAAATAGTTTCATTCTCATTTTTACATTTTCTATTTTTAACATCCCCTTTCAATTTCTTGTATAATTCACTTCTCACATCCTCAAGTTCAATTTCATCAACTTTTCTCTTCTTTCCTCTTCCTGTCACACTATACGATTCATTCTTTCTACAACATTTACACCATATTATTATCGTCAGTACTATTATTGCTATTCCTGCTAAGGGTACTAGTATTTGACCTATAAGCCCTTTTCCTACATTAGATAACCAGTTACCAATTGACGCAATACTACTTGTCAATTTTTCCCAAACACTATCAACTTCCAGTGGTTTAAGTTCCTTCTCAAGTTTAGTTATATTCTGTATATACGTTCCAATTTCTGCACTTTTATCAGGAATGTAAGTGCAACAATGTTTCGTCTTCAGTAATTTACAAACTCCGCCCTCTTTTGCCAATAAAATATCAAGAGCAAGTCGATTTTGCATTACCATAGATCTAATCGCAACCATCTCCGCATTAATCATTAGGAATCCTCCAGCAGTATCTGTTGATAAACGATCAACCACTGTGGATAATTTACATATCTTCCTTGAGTTCAGAATTATTCCCACCGAAGGTATCAATGCACCAAATATATCACCTACAATTTCAGAAAAACTAGCTCTTTTACTACGTGTTAATTCGCTATTGTTTTCATTGCTCCCAGTGCTTCTTTTTACGTGGTATATTTTTGGAAATACTATTCCAAAATAACAACTTCCATACCACCGTGCAGGAAGCCTAAAATAAGCCTTATTCCCGCATACATAATAGATTCCAGGAAAAACTGAATCTGTTCCTCCTTTGATTCCCCAACCTCCAAGAATTAAGAAATTGTGTTCACATTCACTGGTACCGATGAAAACATTGTTATAATCAGTCCTTAATCTATGTAGACACATTTTCCCCGTTTTTACAAAATCCAGAGCCATAGCAGCTTGAGCCTTGCCAGGTGTGTAACTCCCTTCTTTCTCAGCCCAAGGTGGCAAATGAGCCTTATGCTCAGAAGCTTTCTTTTGAAAATCTTGTCTTCTATCTTCTACTAAATTCAAAAATATATTTTCTTCTTCGTGTAAAGAACATGTTAGATTGTGTCTATGTGAATGTGTTATGTCTATCGATTTCATTGTTAAGAAAAATTCTCCCATAAACTGTGCGTCTTGACTACTAAGCACTGGGTTCATACTCTTTCGAATCGGAACCTCAGAAAATATCACATCTATGTTTGAATAATAATATTGAAGTCTCCCTGTTCTATAAAATAAACTAGCTAATACACTACATGATATGCCGTATGTCAATGGTAAGTGATGATATGTTAATCCTTCTGCTACTGATTCGGGTAACTTCATACAGACATAACAATTACTAACTTCCATGGTATCTACATACTGAAATAATAATTTTGTGAAAACATTTAAACTAGTGTCATTATCTGTTACTTCATGATGCAATTCTGGTTCATCTTCTGCCTTTAGTTCTACTCTATTACTTTTCAAGTTATCTGTCCTTTCCTTTGTTTCGTTGTTAATCTTTTTATCTATTATCATAAGGTAAGGAATTGCTACGATCACAACTAACCATACTATAAGCATCACTACCAGATTGCATATGCATATAGCACAGCATCTTCTACAACATCTCTGTTTTGGTCTCCCAGCAACTCTATCATTAGGCATTTTGACAAAGAAGATTGCTCTTCTTATCTATTTCGCTTTTCTTTATATGACTCTTTTGCGTAGTCAAGGTGGTCTTGTTTCTTTCTCGTACCTCAATTCTGCTCTTGTTCCTTCGTCACCACTTTCACTTGACTCTGAGCTCTCGTAATCTTCAAGAATAATGTAAGTCCAATCAGGACCCTTGAATTTGTTATTCACAAGTTTCAGTCTCTTGCTTTTTCTTTTCTTAGTTCTGTTTTCTTGTTCGGTTTGACTTGTTACTTCATTTACTTGATCTGGATCTTCACTTCTGGTTGTTATGTGGTATTTTACTCTTTTAATGACACTAGGCCAATGATCACCTTTTCTTGTTTTCTTTGTTTGCACTGTTTCTTTATTTTTGTCTTCAGCAATCTCCTTATTTTCACTATTTGACACCTTTTCGTTTTCTGCAATTACTGTTTTTCTTTCTTGCTCTTTTCCAGGCCTTATTTGTTTTTCTTCTGCAGCTCCTCCGTAAGTTTCCAATAATTGACCTCGTTCTTTGTTTAATTCTTCATGTTTATGTTTCTCGAGATCTTTTTCTTATGTGTGATTTTCTGGATCTAACTGGTTCTGATCAGGGCTTATTGCACTTTGTACTTCTGCAGCCTGACCGGGTTCTTCTAGACCTGTCTGTCCCTGCTCAAAATTTGTCGATTCTTCGTTATTTTGAGCACAGTTTCCCCTTCCCTATCTGGTCCTGCTCAGGTTCTTTTTATTGTATGTTCTTCTTTTCCCTGAGCTGCTTCTTCTTCACCTATCTGATCTTCTTCAATTTCTTCCAATTTTGTTTGGCTTCTTGTTCTGTAGTAAACTTCAGGAATTTCTACCACCGGTATCCAGTCCTGACTTGTGCTAGGTTGTTCTTCTGCAGCTTCTCTTGAATCTCGAGCCTGAGATTCTTCAGCTGGGCAACCTTCAGCTTCCTCAGTGATTGATGCTATCTGAGGATTTTCTTCTTCAGGGTCTGGTACTCTTTTGGTGTGGCTTACATGAATCCAATTAGGAAATCCTGCACACTTCACTGCTGTATTGGTGGTCAGTATGACTTGACAAGGTTTTCCCCATCTAGGTGATAGACACGTCTCTCTGGTGTGATTCTTCACTACCACCCAGTCACCAGGATTCAAATCATGTTCTTGTTCAGGCTGCCTCGAAACTGCGTCTTCTCCGACCTGATGAGAGACAGAACGCACTAGGTCAGCCAATCCTTTGCAATAATCCAGAACCATATCATCAGATATATTCAGCAGTTTGTTTATGGGAACATGTGCTTGTCTCATTGCTCTTCCCATCATTATCTCGTGTGGGCTCAATCCCGTATTTCTATCGGGAATGCTTCTGAGTCCCATTAAGACGAGTGGCAATGCATCCGGCCACTCCAATGATGTTGATGCACACATTTTTCCCAGTCTGGATTTTATAGTGCCATTCAATTGTTCAACCACTCCAGAAGCCTCTGGACGATATGCACAGTGCAATTTTTGTTCAATTTGGAATGCTTCACAGATTATTTGAATCACTTCACTGTTAAAATGTTTTCCTCTATCTGATTCCAAAGTTACTGGGAAACCAAACCTAGGAATGAGTTCTCGTAGTAACAGCTTTGCGACTGTAATGCTGTCTCTCCTCCTGGTAGGGTTAGCCTCCACCCACTTTGAAAACAGACATACTATGACTAGTACATATTTCAACCCTCTGCATGGTGGTAACTGTATAAAGTCGAACTGTAGTCTTATAAATGGTCCTTCTGCTTTTCCAATCTTCCCAAACCCAATTATTGTTTTTCTTCCTGGATTATGCATTTGGCAAGTCAAACATCTCTGACAAAGGCTCTCTGCTACAGCCCTGAACTTGGGATTGTACCAGTTCTGTCTGAAAAGCCTAATCATTGCATCTCTCCCTATGTGTGTGTCTCCATGATACATCCTGGCCATTTGAGAGAGCAGACAGTCAGGCATGACTGGTCTGCCATCAGCACAAATCCACACTTCATCATCTCCCTTTGGGAACAACCCACTTTGACCCATGTTTTCTTCTCATTTTCATCAGCACCATCTTGCAATCTTCTAACCTCATTCCATGTTTCAGGTGGCATATACAGCATAAGTTGGCAGCTAATTCCCATTCTTTCCACCCTTTTATTGACTGACAATCTATTTCTGGCACAATGTTGAGCCACAAGATCTGCATATCTGTTGCCGACTACCACCCAGTCATCTCCTGACTGGTGTGCGGCACATTTCACCACAGCCAATTCTTTTGGTGATTGTATTGCTTCCAGCAATTCCCTTACAAATTGTCCATTTTTAATAGGGGATCCTGAAGAAGTCATGAAATCCCTCTGCATCCATAGTTGGCCAAAATCATGCACAACCCCGTAACCATATTGGCTATCTGTAAATATAGTTACTTTTTGATTCTTCCCAATTTTGCAAGCTTTTATCAAAGCAATCAATTCAGCTACTTGTGCAGATTTCACTCCTGGTAAATAGGATGCTTCGACTATTCCAGTTAATTCACATACCGCATAGGCAGCAGTCAGTTTACCATCTTCATGTCTTTGGCATGAACCATCAACAAATAGCTCCCTGTCTGGCTTCTTTAGGGGCATTTCCTCAATGTCTGGACGTGGTTTCGTGCATAACTCTGTGACTTGTAAACAATCATGTTCTTCTTCTTCGTCATTTTTAATTTCCTCATGATATGGGTCTGGTAGTAAGGTAGCAGGATTTACTATTGTACACCTCACTATGTTCACATTTTCAGCACCCATTATTATTCTCTCATATTTAGTCAGCCGACTAGGCGTAAGATGCTGAGTTCGAGTTCTTGTCAACAGAATCACAACCGCATGTGGAACAAACACCTTTACTGGGTGTCCCATTACAATCGATTCACTTTGTTCAATACTTAAACAGGTAGCCGCTACTGCTTTTAAGCAGCCTGGCAATGCGGCTGCCACTGGGTCCAATGTAGCAGAAAAGTATGCTATAGGACGTCTGTCCAAACCATGTCTCTGGGTTAGGACTGAAAGTGCACAATTTTCTCTTTCCTGACAGAACAATGCGAAGCTTCTCTTATAGTCGGGCATGCCTAGGGCCGGTGCTGAGCACAAAGCATTTCTCAATTTTACAAAAGCTCCTACACTCTCATCATCCCATTAAACTGGGTCCTTAGCTTTCTTTTTTGTCATTTGAATTAGGGGTTTTGCTAACAAGGAAAATCCTAGTATCCATTGTCGACAGTAACCTACTATTCCTAGGAACATTCTCACTTCTCTTTGGGTTACAGGCATTTGCATTTTCTTAATCAATTGTACTCTTTCCGAGGTTATTCTTCTTTTTCCCCTCTCAATTTGGTGTCCCAGATATTTAACTGCTGTTGTACAGAACTGCAATTTTTCTGGTGAGACTTTATGCCCTTCTTCAGCCAAATGATTTAATAGTGCTATAGAATCAACAACACAGTCCTCTCTGGTGTTCGATGCCACCAGTAAGTCGTCGATATATTGCACTAGGACTGAGCTTCCTGGCATCACTAGTTTCTCTAAGCACTTTTTCAATATCTGATTAAAGATGGAAGGACTTTCCGTGTACCCCTGAGGAACACGATTCCATACATAGACTTTGTTCTCAAATTTAAATGAAAAAAGATACTGGCTGTCTGGGTGCAATGGTATTGAAAAGAACGCTTGGCATAAATCAATCACAGTGAACCATCCTGCACTCCAAGGGATTTGGTATAGGATTACTGCAGGATTTGGCACTATAGGGCAACATGGTTCCACAATCTTATTTATTTTGCGCAATTCTTGCACAATCCTATATTTTCCGCTAGGTTTCTTTAAACCCATTATTGGTGAATTACATGGGCTACTCATTGCTTCTCTTAGTATGTTTTGTTCTACCATTCGATTTATTTCTTCAATGACTCCTATCTTTACTTCTGCACTCATTTTGTACTGTCTGGTATTTGGGAAAATCGCACCTTCTTTTACAGTAATTTTAACTGGGTCTATTTTGGCCATAAGTCCTACTTCCTTTCCTGTGAAATCCCATACTATGGGGTTTACTGTAGATTTTAATTCTTCTGGCAGCGCATCTTGTGTTATCAAAGAAAACATCTCATCTACTTCTGTACCTTGTTTTGCAATCATAAACTTATATACATGATCTTCATCTGGGGTCTGAACTGTGTGCAGAAAATTGTGCAATTCATTTTGCATAGCAAATCACGGCCTAATAAATTTACTGGGCTAGAATCACACACCACAAATTGATGCATTTCTCTGAAATTTCCAATTTTAACTTCCATTGGTTCGGTAAGAGGTGTCCTAATCTTTTGATTAGCTACCCCCACTACTTGGATAGCTTCTCCAGAGAGAGGAAGGTCTGGAATGTCTGCTGTTCTCACAGTAGACCTAGTAGCACCAGTGTCCAAAAGAAAAGTAATATCATTACCCTTTACACTCCCTTCAACATATGGACCTGACTGATCTACCGATAAGGATGCGCCAAGTACGCACTCCTTCTCCCCCTCTCCCAGGCACCGTCATAAACTGTATTGACAGAAATCGTTCTGTAAAAGAAACTGTGATGTTACATAATCATTCTTACCACTTCCTCCTTGATATCCGACGTCTGTACCGTGCTTTGCTCTGCTTACATTACCCTGAATAGGTGCAGGTGGCAACTGACTCTGAGGGTTTACACCCTGCTGTGAGTCATTCTGCGTCTGTGGATTTAAATTTTGATTTGGGCTATTATTATTCCGAATCTTTTTACATTCATCCTTCCAATGCCCCAATTTTCCGCATCCATGACAAGGAAATTTCTTTTTAGCTTCTTCTCTACTCATTCGTCCTCTCACTTTTCCACCATTTCCAGTATCGCCATTCGTTCCAGAATCCTTTCCTTGATTTTCACTTGGATTATCCAAATTAATTCCCTGTTTCTCAGCCATTTTCACCTGTGCCCACATTACTTTTTCCTGCAATTTCTTGTGTCTATCCTCAATATCGTCTCCACAGTATTTAGCATATTTCAGAATCTCGTTTATGGGCTTCCCTTGCCAACATAACATGTGCTGCTTAATCATTTGACAAATTTCTGGCTTTAAACCATAAACAAATCGATAAACAAACTGACTCATATTCTTGTCTCCAATGTCCTCAAATCCACTATACTGCTTAAATACCTGCAATAAACGCTCATAATAGGCGTGTACTGATTCACTGGCTTCTTGGGTGGTTCGGTTTATTTTCACCCAATCTGTTTCTTTCGGTGGTATTTTGCCTTTCAGGTAAGTTATCACCTGCTGATACTTTTTCATTACATCATTTGACGGGGCACCTGTCTTTGGATCTCTAGGATACTCGTCACTAGGCCAATCAACTGTGATTTTGCAATCTGTCCATAAATCGGCAGGTACCACTATGTCAAACAAACCATCCAAATCTTTCAACAATACCTTTGACACCTTCACAAACCTATCAACCTGCTTGTACCATTCAATTGGTTTTTCTCTCAACTTTGGAAAATCATTCGTAAATGACAAAATATCCTGTCTGCTCCATGGGACATGTACATATCCCCCTCCTGGTACTTCTCGCATCGGGTACATTTGGTCTGCTTTCCCTGTTTCCTTCATTAAATATTCAAAGGCTGTTCTACTGGATCGTGCCTCTTCCTTTTTCTTTGCCCATCGAATTCTCCATTTATCTAGGTCTCCCCATTTTTGCAAGACTGTCATTAACCCTTTTACTTGTAACTTTCTTCCAGAGGCATTCATATTTTCTAAATCTTTGTCTGAAAAATCTGCTCTATAGGGTTTCTGCAACACCTTTGATCTCCCTATTTCAATTCCCATCTGCAGAGTCAAATCTGATAATTTTTCATGAAATATTTTTACATTTCTGGTGATACTTCTGCATATGAACAATAACTCTTCTTCATCGTAAGCATTTAGGCGATCTAGCCCCACATTTCCTGCTATTATTTCTTCTAATTCGACTTTTAATTTATAGATATCCAAAATTTTTGGAGGTGTACACTGCTGATCTGATCCTTGTGCCCACCTTTCTAAGTCTTCTGGACTAACTACAGTGACACTTTTTGCTCCTGATGAAGTTATCAAGTTTATCTCTTTCGAGCACCCAGGTGTAGTTCTTCTAGGAGTACTATTGACAGAATCCCGAATTGGTAAATCTATTAATGATATCGTAGATTCACAATCACTAAAATGATCCTCAACCATTACTGTTGCTTCCGGTTTAGGAATATTCACAGGAGTAGGCATAACTAACGGTGGAGGACAGTTTCCCTGATTACCATATAATGGGACTACTGGACCAATCGTTACAGGTATGGTCAAAGAATCAGGATGTACTTTTATCTGTGTTATCTTCTGTATTAATTCTGCTCTTGTCTTTTCTAAGGCTTCTTTTTCTTTATCGTGAAGTATCCTACTGGGGGTGAAATCATGCATTACCTGTGGTACTAATGGAGTTTTTAACAGTGGGGCACTTGGGGTGCATCCACTTGTCCCTTCCTGATATGGTGGGGGGTTCCTTAATATTTCTTCTATAAATTCATCTTCGGAATCTCCATTTCTCATGAAATGTTTTGTCTTTTCTGTGCATTTGCTTCCTAATTTTTCTTCTGCTGTTAACAATGGATATAATCCTTCTGTAAGCATTGCCCTCCTCCATTGTTTCATCTGACCATCCCTAGACTCATGTTGGTATCTGGGGAAAAATCCTCGATAACCCCTATTACTCCTGGATCGGTCACGCTCAAATGCCTCGGTTTCCCATTCCTCTAAGGCTTCATATTGAGTTAATCTAGGTCTGGGTTCCAAATCATTCATTCTCAATATCAAATTTTGCAGAATTCTTCCATTAAAGGTACCATTCTCGGGAAATGCTAATATTCCATCATTTTTGGTATATTCTATCCAATTCTCTATCCATACACAAGCATGATAACCTCTCTCCATCATCATGAATGAAGCGGGCGTTTTAGCTGGTGGAATGATAATTCCTTCCCTAGTTTTGATTGGTTTATCCTTTTTAAAATAGTTCTTAATCTTTTGCAGAAAGGACATTTTTCTCTTCTCTCCATACATTCTATCTAATCTTTGGTGTATAAAGTTATATTCTGCAAAACCTAGGAATCTCCTATCCGGACGAGTTCCTGTTAAAGTCGGATCGCGTTTTAACATGCAATCTCTATTCACTAAGATTTTAGCTTCTAGAATATCAACCAATCAAGTGTCTGCTTTCTTCTATTTCTGAACCAATCCTAACGCGGCCTTTCGGTGACGTTTATTTGTCAACCCCTCCTTTACAATCTGCTCTTCTCTGTCCCTCGCTGTTTCAACCAATCCTAGCGCGGCACTTGTGACGTCAGTACTGCTCCTGACTACTGACCCCTCCTTTACAAGAGTCGTTCCACACCCGCTCATTCAACCAATCCCAGCGCGGCGTTTGTGACGTCAGCTCCCTCTCCGGCAGCTGACCCTCCCTTTACAAAATCTTACGCAAACTTTATTTTCTCTATAAATCTTTAATTAAATTTCAGTAACAACATAAAACATTCGCTATCGTGCCAGTTTCTCTAAAATAGAAAAGATAGTTTTCTCTCACACTTAGTAAAACCTTTCTGTTTACTAAACATACACTACGAGTAAAACCCTTCCGTTTACTCTTCGCACAAGCTCCTGAAGTACCTGTTACTTCTTTAATGTTACCCTTTCTAGGTGATATAACATCAAATTTTCACCAGTGTACTCTTTTGCTATCACTCACACGCATAGGTTCCCTAACCAGTACTGATAGTCCTGCTTAACTTTTCAGTACTATTTCTGCCTGACAGATAACCTCACTGCAGTATGGCTTCCACTTACCATCTGCTATTCAATTTTCCCCGGGGATTTCTAGACAACATAAAACAAACTTTGAATATACAGATGTTAGTTCATAAAAATAAAATTCTCATTACCCAATTAACAAAGAGTAACCATCCTCTGATTACCAGAAAACTGATCCAGCGCGATATTAGCAAACAGCATTCATACACCATATACTCACTTGGGCCCAGACATCCATACTACGCTAATACTTACGCTGGTGAGTCAGTTGTACTCTTATCAAAAATCCCTGCTACCAATTACTTTTCTGATTGAAGAGTAATGACTTACCAATGAATCCTTTGCTAATTGGGAAGTTTAAAATGAGTGACATTCATTATAGTACATAATCCTGAAATAACCACTGAGTCAGGAAGTTTTAAAATGTTTATCTAAAGATTTAGCAGAGTAAATACAGAACCACATGGTACTCAATCGCATATCACAGATGAAGCATAGAATAATAATTATTGATTAATGACGGTCCCTCAGAAAGGAGAAGATAGAGACAGCAGCGCAACTAAAGGTTGCATTTATATTTACCTAAATGCGAGAACCAAACCCCTTGGCCAAGGAGTTGGAAAGAATAGGACCCAGGAAGGATGAAGAGCAAAAGACCTCCTCCAGGATCAGGACAGGACCGGTGACCTCTCTACAACGACGTCTGCGTCGTTCCCCTCTCTGATACTCGACTTCTCCTCGATTCTCCTGTGCTTCCCTTCTAATGGTTTCCGCCGCCCCCTCCTCAGGACCTCTCTGGACAGCGATTCAGTCTGCAATCGATCAGCTTGACGGTCTGGAGCTAGAAGCTAGCTACTTAGCTAATTCTATATCTATTATACCCTTCTACGCCCATGTACCTCCCCTTAATGTTGCCAAAATATGGGACCACTACTTCTGATTGGACAGGGACAGGGGGTTGATCCTCACACCATATTGATTTGGTTTGAATTCATGTGGATTGGGTTCGTGACTGTGTTTTTCCTGTTGATTAATGGACATTACTTACCTGAAAGCTCTGCTGTGAACTTGGTAAACGGAGTTCTGGCCCCACACACTTCATCCCATAAAATGAAAAGAGATCAAGCCCTAGTTAACACTTCAGCCTTCCCAATTGTTGATGGCATAGTCTGGGATAAAGAAGCATTCGATATCCACGGCCCGACTGAAACTTTGCAAATTCCATACGTGTTTCGAGTTTCTTTAGGAGATGTGGTCTTGCCAGGGATCCACTCTGATGACTAGGATGTCAATGCTGTTTATTCATTGTTTTCTGATTTGAAATATTATACTGCTTTTGACACTGAAGATTTATATTTAAATTCCGCCACCTATGCTGTTTTATTCTGTTACCAACATTATAGCCATCATTTTTTACACAAAACCAATACTCAGAGACCACCATTTTTTAATTATACCTAGTGAGAACATTGCCCGACCCCGGTACAGGGCAGCTCTGAGACCCAACGTAGAAAATGTATGTATTTTACTGGTTACAATCTCTCACACCCTGAGTCCTATGTTTATAAATTGAAAATGCCTGCCCGCACCAAATTTATGCTGACCCATACTAAATTGGTCTATTCCTCATCTTTCATAACTGAGTTGTCCATGAAGGGTTATGATTACTGGAAGGACGTAGTTGATTTAAAATCTATTTGGGGTACCAAAGATTGGCAAGTGCAGGGTCTTGAGTCATTGCATCACGCATGTTTGATACCGTCACAGCTCATATTTTTAAACCAGACGGTGCAGCAGACTACTTGTTTTGGTTTAGCCACAGCTAAGAATTTAAATATTCCTTCCATTCTGTTATTGGCTACTTATGACACATGGCATTTGCATACAAACTACTCAATTGAGGATTTAACTGTCATGTTTCAGAACGGTACACTAAATTCTTCTACTATTGACCCTTCAGGTTGGTTATTCTGGCCAACAAGCTCAAATGCATGCCAATTACGTTTTTTAAATACCACGAAAGGGTTTACGCAAAGTAGACCTGATCCTCATTTTCCACATTCACATACGGTTACTACATATTCGGTAGGTAAATTACGTCAACAATGGCTGGAACATTCCACATTGTCATCTGTGAAACAACATCTTTCCCTCTTGACAGGTGACATAGATCTTGCTAATTTTCTTTTAGGTCCAAAATCCCCCTGAGAAAAACATTTTGTTTATGCAGCATACAATGAATTTTGGAAGCTTTCACAGATGGAAGCTGCAGTCCGCCTGCGCAAAATTGGCCAGGATAATTTGGAAAAAGTTCTTGCAGTAGTCGACAATAGCATTATTACACTGTCATCTCGTATATATACTTTGGATAATATTGTGTCCTCCGTTATTGACATTGTTCAGAATGAAGTGTCTACTTTGTATCATGGTCAAAATCAATTAAGTTCTGTAATGCAATTTGGTTGGACCTTGCAAACACTCAAAAGTGGAAAAGTACCATGGGATTATTTGAATGCTTCAGCACTGTTTTTACCATTTAATTTGACAGATAAACAGAAATTTATGTCAATGAAAGACGCAACATATACAATGCTACATATTGAGAAATTAGAACAGTTACCGTTTTCTGTGGCAGAAACTGATTCAGCTGTGTGGTTAATACATGGGGTTATTTGATTGCCTATCTCAATCTTTCAGTTCATGGCCTGCATGAAACACTACCCTGTTGGTAGAAATGAGCCCCTTGGGAGTAGTTATATCCATGAATTTTGGTCATTACCTTTCACATTTCGGTGTCAAAGAGCCGATAAGGAGGTTTTACTTACAGGGGAGGATTGTGATTCTACGGTAGGACACTCCCTAGTCTGTAAACAAGTTAAGCTTCATAGTGCTTGCAACGTTTCAGCCCCTAATTTAGCTTGCTTTTTTAAAGGGACTCCGGTCCCAGCTATTATTCCCGTGCTTACTTTGCTATCTAACGGTCGTTATCTTATCCTGAATAACCACAATTGCTGCAGCTTGCGGGCAGGCATTCCGTATATGGTAACGGTTTCAAAACGTGTTACATGTTGCAGTAATGTCCTCTTTCCACCCCCACATGGGATTGTAGAGTCCGCTGTGGCCTTCCATTACAACTTTGAAAACAGATTTCAATAAGCTAAGCAGACTCAAAGCGCTATTGTTTCAACAAGAAGTGGCTCTCACATCAACTCGTGAGACCTTCGAATTGCAGGTGGCGAGAACCGCAAGTGAGATTCACTCGCTACTAAACACGAATCTCCCACTGCATTTTGGAGAATTAATTCACCAAATATTTAATGCATCTGATACCGAGGGCCTTGCCCACTTTTTTAAACTTTTGGGCTCCGGCCTCGTTACATCCTTTCAGACTATTTTTGGTGTAATACCGGCTTTTATTCCTTCCATTTTTTCCAGCGCCTTCGGAGGGTTTCCCCTAGTGCTCTTGCTGGTTTGCAGAGTGCTGATTCTTCTTCTACTACTACGTAATGGATACCCGCCCTGTGGTCCAGCCCCACAGAGACCAATTGAGGCTGTACCGTGAACGGATGCAGCAACTTTTTGGTTTGATGCCATTGGCAGTTCTTAGCATCAGATATAGGCTAACCTTCCGCCAGACCTACTTCACCTGCATGCAACCTGTGTTCTACTGCCTCCGGTGCCCTTTTGAATGGGCCCTGGATGTCTGCCTCTCCAATACATCACAAGCTGTCCTGGATTGTGGACTGTTGGTGGGTCCTTTTATGGCCCATGAACAGGACTGTTCCATGGCTGGTTGTTTGGTGCATGATCTTACTTTTGGAGTAACAGCAGGCTTGAGTACCTGTGCTCTTGCACAGCGCCTCTTGCATTGGCGTTTCATCGAATATGACGCAGGTTGCCCGGAAATGCTCCTGGCTGCTTCTGGATATGAGGAGCATGTCTGTTCATTCGGCTTGCTTAATTGGATGGCGTACATTTTTACTGTGGAAGGTTCCGATGGCCTGTTGGAGCTGATGGCATTCCACTGTGCACGTGATATTTTTGATTCCAAGGAACCACTGTAGCTGTGCTTTTGGAAACACCGTGAATGCTATATTTTTTTTTTCCCCCTGGTTTGCGCACCATATATCCTGATATTGGACCTTTGATCGCTATTTAGCTTATCAACAATGCTCTTTGGCTCTGCTTACCTTGGATTTATGTTTGCCTAGGAGCTACGGACCTGGCCAAGGGGAGGGTGTCACGTGGCCCCTGGGGGCATTGCCGTCTCCACTAAGTTAGCATGAGCTCTGCAGGCATTACGCAGCTTTGCGCACGTTACTACATAGCTTTATTTTTACAACGACTTTGTTCGCACTTTTCACATGAGAACAGTCTGCTGTGTGCCTTCTCTGCCTGTGCCCGGTATTTGGTCTGAACATTGTGAG
Organism: Calotriton arnoldi; assembly: GCA_963921515.1. Classification (NCBI taxonomy): domain Eukaryota; kingdom Metazoa; phylum Chordata; class Amphibia; order Caudata; family Salamandridae; genus Calotriton; species Calotriton arnoldi. Next base: position 2,138,056 of record CAWUFW010001876.1, read on the forward strand.
CAAGGTCGATAAAAAATGCCCCTTGTTATTCGGTTCTGGCCTGGCCTTAGCAACTAGACAAAGCATATCCATGCAGCTGCTGTTTGGGACAACGTACTTTGGTCTTATGGGGATACACGAATGGGTAACACAGACTTGGAGAGGGACCTTTCCAGGGAGAAGAGCGAGACAGCACCTATGATGTAGATCTACTCTCTTTAGGCTAAGGTACGGGGTCTGCTGACAAAGCCCAGAGATATTCTAATATATAATAATACTTTTCTGTAGGAAGGGGAGGGAGGTTAGGCTCTATAGTCTTTTCTGTATTAGTGTTTTCATGATGACATCTTCCTTTATGATATATGGACTGGCTGCCAAGCTGACTGTAATTGTACTACGCATTTTCCTGCTTGTTGTGGCACGTATACTGCATGTTAGGACAAGTTAGTTAAAATAAATATTTTAAACTGTTCCATGTCTCTGTCAGATCTTATTGTGGACAAGTACAAGAGTGCGAGCGAAAGGGTATGTCTTGTTACCGCGATTCCTGAGAGATCTGGGAGTGTTGTGTTCTGGGGTGTCTAATCACCTGTTTCTTTGTGAGTGAGTAGGAGAGCAAGTGAGACACTATAGCTAGTCGGTCCTGGGCTTCTGGGTACTAAGGTTGTAGGAAGACTTAGTCCCTATACACCAAGGTCCTATAATACTGCGCATAGTTTTTTTCTTGGGCAGAATCCCTGCAGCATGACCACCCTCATCGCCAGTTGTCGTGTTCTTTGCTTCCCACAGACTACTCATACGCTACAGACGAAGGTAATCTAATCTTTATTATTTCTTCATTCCCGCTAACACTCCTCTATCTTGGTTCTCCTTTACCTCTATATTTGAACTAACTGTCCCCCTCCCTTTCCAGTTCCTGTCCTGCCTTTCCTATCCTCCCTTCCCTTTAACTGCGGGGTTCTAGTGCCCGCACATAAGGTCTATTACAACATTACAGCGAGGAAGTAGGTTATAGTTACTTTAGGGCACGAGTTAAAGTTACTTGAGATAACTATAACAGGTGAATTTCAGTGGTTTTGTTAGTTTAAAACATTATGTTTTAACTGACATTTTCACCTAGCTACAACGTTCCTTTGACCTTTGTTTTTTCAGTAAATTTCAAAGTTTTTTTTAAATTCAAACTAAGATATTATTGACATACGTAACTATAACTTAAAACTAAGACACTATTATCATACCTAACTAACCTTTGCTTTTTTCAGTGAATTTCTAGATTTTTTCTTGGTTTAGTAATAATTTATTGCCACATGTAACGCTAACCCCACACCGAAGGCCGGCGTGGGGTTGGCCACAGGCCCTGGCCTGCGTCCATCCCCTCGCAGGCAGCCAACCCCACACAGCGCACAGCCTTCAGCCATGTGTGGCGGGGAGTTGCACATGAGCCAGACCCTGCGCCCAACCCCTGCTGGTGACCAACCGCCCCCCTTCCCCAGTGTGCACAAGCCATGTTCAGCGGGGGAGTTGGGCGCAGGTCCTGATGCCCAGACTCCCACGGGCGCATGGCTAAATATAAGAGGTTTCCTTTTAAGAAAGGCAGAGCTACTGACTTTTTCAAAAGGTCAGAACATCAGAATATAAAACGTGGGCCTTTTAGGCTTTATGGTGGGGTCAGAATATCAATATATATGAAGCACATGTATTGTCTTTGTCAAAAAATCCCCAAATATATAATGAAATGTATATGTCAATAATTCAGTTCAGTAGGTAATAAAAATATGGTTGCCATTAAAAAAAATGTAATAAAGCTTTATTTAATAAAATCAACATGTCTTTGTGCCTTTTTAAAAAAATTTAAGGCACAAAGTGCAGTCATAGAACCGACAAAAAGGCAGCTCTGCAACCCAGCTGAAAAGCATAAAGCTCTAGCTAGGAGAGCTTTAAAAAATATGGTACGCTCTCCTGCGGTCATGGATTTATTGACCCAGGAGATTTACAGTTTTTTTTTAATGTTACTGGGGGCTGCTGCATTACCTGTAGCCCCTCGTAACATTAAAAAAATGTTGGTGGTGGCACTGCCCCTTCTAGGTACACCACCGGGCTCAAAACAATATGTTTACATAGCCCTATCAGGGCATTATTGGGCACTCCTTGCAAGGAGAAGTGAATCATAAATGAGCGCTCCTGCAGCTCAATTATTATATTTTTTTTAATTTATATTTTGGGTGTCCCAGTGCCCATCCAGGACCTCCAAATCTTGATTTTTTGTAGGGGGCTGCGGCAGGAGCCACAGGGCCCCCGCCGCCCGCCGTCTCCCCTTCCAGCACCTAACCTGGGTGCTGGCAGAAGCCGGCAATTCTTTTCCATTGTTAAAAGAAATATTGGGGTTTGGGTGTGCAGTTCCCCTCTCCGAGCCAACACCGGCTCTGAGGACCCCATCCCCTGGGGCTGAAATTAATTTAAAGTGGAGGGGGGCAGTTGCCCCCCTCCTCGAGCCAACACTGGGCCCAGGAATCCCATTCCCTGGGGTCTAAAGGTGGGCGCCTCGGTGCCCACCTGGGGCACCCACAACACACAACATTGGGGTCCATGTGGGGCAGCCCAGGGACCACGTAGCCCGCTTGCTCCCCCATATGTACCCATCCTGGGTGCACTGGGAGCTGGCTTAGATGCTGCCTGGTGGGAGCAGGTTTTTTTCACTGCACCTGCCAGGTTGGAGCAATTTCTATTTTCCTGCCCCACCGGCTGGAGCATTTTTTAAGCTCCTCAGGACACAACAATAGAGCCATCCCCGGGGGTGGGCTCCCTCGGCTGTCAGAGAGCCTCAGGGAGGGGAACCACGCGCCCCCTCCCCATTTTTTAAACATGGCCCCATGGGGTGGGGTCCCCGTGGCCTCAAAGAGGCTTGGGGAGTGGGGCTGCGTGCCCCTCCCCATTATTTAAAAAATGGCCAAGAGGGATGTGCTCCGTGGAGCCTCGCAGAGGCACGGGGAAGGGTGCCACATGTCCCTCTCCCCTCTAAAACTGATTACATCGCCCCCTCGGGCCCTGGCCCACCCCGGGAGGGGTTGTTTTTTTATAGCACGGGAGCCAGTGCTTTTTAAAAAGATGACTGTGGATTTAAGGATTCACAGTGAATTCATGGTAAAAATGTTAAAACAATATGTTTTTGGCAGTATGAGACCCCCTCTACCCTGCCCATTATATCTTTTTTCAGTTTTTTTCTAAGACAAGAGATTGAGTCTCGAGTCTTAAGGTCGCTGCCACCACATCGTTGTTGATGTGGTGGCAGCCGATCAGATCTCATCTTGAGATCTGTCGGCTCTGAGGATCCTTCACGGCTTGGAATATACAACGTTTTTGAGCCTTAATATCTCAAAAGCTACTGAACGGATTTACACCAAATCACAAAAAGCACACTTTCTGGATCAAGATCTAGCTTTCTGCCAAAATTGGTGTAATTCGGTTAAGCCAATTTGGGCTGTAGCTGCGCATAACTTTTCTATGGAAAAATCAATGGAGAAAAAGAATTTTTATACTCCCTCTTTTTCTCGGCCCCTATTGACAGATCACCCCAAAACTTTCCAGGAAGGAGTTGAGGTGGAAAAACAATTTTGGGGGAAAGCTTCATGAACATTCGCCAAACGGTGTCAAAGTTATAAACAAACCAAAAAAAAGCTTTTGCTTTGGAAACGTGGACATGGGGTCCTAACTATAACTACCCAGTGGCGATTGCCACTGGGTAATATATTGGTTGGCGCGGGGTAATAGCCCTGCTGCAAACTTTTTTTGTAGAAGCAAAAAACTTGTGCGGAACATACTGGACACAAGTCATCAACTGTCATGTACACACAGAGTTACTCTTCAATACAAAGATTTATAACGTGTTCCATACATCTACACACCTATGATGAATTAGGAGCACATGCGTTTGGTAAACACTTACACCCATAAGCTGGACACAGGCTGTACAAAATTAGATGAAAAATGAATATGGTAGTTACCCCCGATCTATGTACACTATAAAACAAACTAACACACTCATTGAATAATGTTGTCAGTGATGACATTTGAGATGTCATCAGTGACGTCATAAATGATCTCATAGAACATGTCATGAGTGATGTAATATGTGAGGTCATAAGCAGGGCATTGGCTCTGCTAACTATGGTGATTTTCTGGTTTTTTTTGTTGAAAATGTTAATGTTGTCACTGACATTTTCACCTAACTATAGCTTTACTTTAACCTTTGTTTTTTCCAGTGAATTTCTGCATTTTTTTAATGTAAAGTAAGATTTTATCACCATACGTAAAGCCAACTCCCTCGCCGCACACAGACCCCATCCCACGAAGTCAAATATAATAAAATAGGGGAGGGGCCACATTACATTTTTTTGAACCACTTTTATTGAGTTTCATCATTGTGTCATGTACATAGATATCACAGCGGTGTCATTATTGCACTTACATAGAGAGCGTACACTTACATATCTTATACTTGTGTTCAGGTAGCATATTACTAACAGGAGTCACTGGTCCACATTTTTCAAACAAACACTGTGAATAGTGGGTAACTATAAGTCATGCAGTGGTATCATGACATTTTTAGCTAATCCAAATGCAGGACATGTTTCCATTAATTTCTTACATTCCTGTCTTGATTTACAGTGTTGCTACATGCAATGCACAAGTGGCATACAATTCAAAAATGTGGTATCCATAACGGGAAGCGGCATTCATGTGATCATATGGGGGTGTCCAATTGCTGCAAGTAGGGGAGAAGAAGAGGGTCACTGTCCCAAGTGTTCAGAGGTCTAGAGTAAGTGCCGATCTAGACCAGAGCTCCGTTATATAGGTCCTCTCCTGTAGCCCATGTATTAGCGCCTCCCAGTCTGCTACTATTGAGATCTTGCGCGATCCGCGGACCTCTTTATGCCTCAATCCTTCTGTCTCCGCCCTCCCCAATTTAAGCAGAGCCGCACTCCAGTGGTTAACCTGTGGTAAAGTCTGAGCTTTCCAGTGCTTGCCAATAAGTCTACGCATCATTAGTAGTACCAGATCTATGAAATGGATCATGGCTTTTGCGGTTGCAGAGTGCTTAAATAGCCCCAATAATGAGTCAATTATCATGCAGACATTTGTGCGGCCAGTTATCTCTGTTAATGCTTTTGAAACTTCATCCCATAATGCGGCAGCTGCCGGGCAATAGAGCCTATTTCCCTTATAGGAAATGGGGGTGCATTTTATTTTTTTTAAAGTGTTTGTTTCAGGGTTGACAATGATCTCCTGGACTGCTGCCTACTCCCAACAAACTTTAAAATTCATAAAGGAGAAGGGATCCCAAAGGGAATGAGTGAATGGGTTCCCACTCAAACTCATGAGTAGGTACTTTTTATGTTTTGCAACCAGAATTCAGTTGCAAAACATGAATACATCCCATACTGATTCACTATTTGGAAGAGACACCTACAACACACCCCTTCCAAATGCCAAATCGGTATGGAGTTGCAAATCCATTTTATGAGTCGGAAATATTTTACCAACTCCTAACATGGGTTTGGTACATAGTAAAAAACACAATTTTGCAGTTATAAACAGCAAAACTGTGTGTGACCGTAAACACATTTAGTACATAGTTTCCCAATGTCAGCAGTGGCAATATTCAACTCATTCAATCAAAAACCTTGGTAAACCAGAAATACTGCTTTGGTGAGCCAAAAACAAGACTATGGAGGCAAATCACCCAATGAGAAACAGGGAGATGAGATCTACAAGAAAGTCATGAACATGCAATGCAAAAAATGCTGTCTGTGACAGAAAGCTAAAGCTGCCTCTAGCAAGACCACAAAAGTGGAATAGAATTACTCCAGTGGGCTGAACCAAGATGTGACTGACAATGTCTTAAGCCAGTGGCTGAAAACGGGGACACAAGCGTCCTTAAAGAATACAATGGCCCAGATTTTCGTAACTGTCACACAACGCAGCGCAGCACCCAAAGTTGCTGCGCTGTGCTGCATTGCTTGACAGGGAGAGAGCAAGAAAGCGTCACATCCACTAAGATATGGCACTATCTTGTGCTTTCCCTAGCGCTGGCTCACAATTAGTCTGCTGAGCCACACACATACCTTTGTCAAAGGTTTCTGCGTGAATCTAGCATAGGTTTTGTACTGGAAGGGTAACCTTCTAGTACAAGGAACTATACTTAAACTAATTTTAAAACTTTTCCCACGTTGGATGTGTGCTGTACAGTGCCACACACATGCAAAGTGGGAAAAGTTAGGAGAAATAAAGGCATTTCTCTTTTTTTTATCCTTGCTTTGAAGTGGTGTTATTTTTTGGGGAAGGCCCTGTCAACTATTGTTAGTTGGGTTTTGTGTCAAAAATCATGTGTGACTGCACGGGGACGCCATGTACAACTCAGGGAATGCGCCTTGACGCAGCGCTTAGCGCTGCTTTGCGTTATTTTCAGGCAACTTTCCAGGGCAGAAGAGAGTAAATAAAAAAAATATTTTGCACAGGTTTGCGTCGCTTTTGTGACGCAAATCCAACGCAAAATGGGGCTTATTTACAAGCCCCTTGCGCCACCCGTACGTCACTTTTCCCATGTTAAAAATTACGCAAAAGTGGTGCAAGCGGCTTGTAAATAAGCCACAATGTTTTTAAATCTGCCCCAATATGTTTGGCATGAATTGCGCAAGCGCCATACACGTCAATCCTAAAAAGAAAGACCGTGAGGGAGAGAGAAAGGAGTGAAAACGCGAACAAATAGTGGACAGATTAAGAAAGGGAACCTGCAGAGAATGCTGCATGAAATACGACTAGTTTCCCATCGATAAAGGAGGTAGGGAGAACAAGAGCAAGAACGCCAAAGTTAAAACGTAATCCGTGGATTTCCTGGGCTTCGTGGGGGCCCTGTGGGATCACATTCCCGTGCACACTGCCGCTGTTCCAGCTTTCTTCGCCATGATCTGGTGACGAAACTCGCCCCCGGATCTGACGTCACTGCATTGCGGACCTGCGCTGGCAGTCTAACGCATTGCACGCCCAAGGTAATGGCTGTCACCATAGAAACAACCCCAGGCTGGGACGGATTCCAGTCACGGTGCTGTGATTAAGGAGGCATCGGAGACAAGCAGCACGAAAGAGGCTGCTTCCTGCGGGTTATGGAAAAGAGCAGAAGGCAGAGAAAGTGCTTCCTGCAGATTGTGAGACAGAACTGCTGGCAGAGAGACTGCTAACTGCTGAGTGTTAGTAGCAGCGAGAAGAGACCTGTTACCAGCAGTGTACGAGAGAGCTGCAAGCAGAGAGACTGCTGCTTCCGTGGTTTAGCATCAGACGGAGAGACTGCTACACGCAAGGATACAGCAGCAGACACAGACTGCACCCTGCAGGGGTACAGCAGCAAATAGACTGCTACCTTTAGGGGTACAGCAGCAGACAGAGAGACTGCTACCTGCAGGGGTGCAGCAGCAGACACAGAGACTGCTACCTGCAGGGGTGCAGCAGCAGACACAGAGACTGCTACTTGCAGGGGTACAGCAGCAAATAGACTGCTACCTGCAGGGGACCAGCAGGAGACAGAGAGACTGCTTGCTGCGGGTGTACAGCAGCAGAATGACTGCAACCCACAGGGGTATATCAGGAGTATAGCAGACAGAGAGACTGATCCCTGAAGGTGTACAGCAGCAGAGAGACTGCTTCATGCAGGGGTACAGCAGCAGACACAGAGACTGCTTCCTGCAGGGGTACATCAGCAGACAGAGAGACTGCTACCTTCAGGGGTACAGCAGCAGAGAGAGATACTGATCCCTGCAGGGGTACAGTCGGAGACAGAGAGACTGCTACCTGCAGGGGTGCAGCAGGAGACAGAGAGACTGCTACCTTCAGGTGTATATCAGCAGAGAGACTGCTTCCTGCAGGGGTACAGCATGTGGCAGGGAGTATACAGGGGTACAAAAGGAGGCAGAGACTGCTACCTTCAGGGGTACAGCAGCAGACAGAGAGACTGCTACCTGCAGGGGTACAGCTGGAGACAGACTGCTTCCTGCAGGTGTACAGCAGCAGAGAGACTGCTACCTGTAGGTGTACAGCAGCAGAGTGACTGTTTCCTGCAGGGGTGCAGTGGGAGACAGAGTGACTGCTACCTTTAGGGGTACAGCAGCAGACAGGGAGGCTGCTGCCTGCAGGGGTACAGCAGGAGACAGAGAGACTGCTACCTGGAGGTTTACAGCAGCAAACAGAGAGACAGCTACCTTTAGGGTTACAGCAGCAGAAAGACTGCTTCCTGCAGGGGTACAGCAGGTGGCAGGGAGCCTACAGGGGGTACAACAGGAGGCAGAGCGACTGCTACATTTAGGGGTACATCAGCAGACAGAGAGGCTGCTGCCTGCAGGGGGTACAGCAGGAGACAGAGAGACTGCTACCTGCAGGTTTATATCAGAAGAGAGACTGCTTCCTAGTTCCTGCAGAGGTACAGCATGTGGCAGGGAGCCTACAGGGGTACAACAGGAGGCAGAGACTGCTACCTACAGGTGTACAGGAGCAGACAGAGAGACTGCTACCTACAGGTGTACAGGAGTAGACAGAGAGAGTGCAACCTGCAAGGGGAACAGTAGGTGGCAGGGAACCTGCAGGGGTACAACAGGAGGCCGAACGACTGCTAACCTTAGGGGTACAGCAGCAGACAGAGATGCTGCTACCTGCAGGGGTACAGCAGCAGAAAGAGAGACTGCTTCCTGCAGGTGTACAGCAGTAGAGAGACTGCTACCTGCAGGTTTACAGCAGCAGACAGAGAGACTGCTACCTGCAGGTGTTCAGCCGGTGACAGGGAGCCTGCAGGGGTACAACAGGAGGCAGACCGACTGCTACCTGCAGGGGTATAGCAGCAGAGAGACTGCTTCATGCAGGGGTATAGCAGGTGACAGGGAGCCTGCAGGGGTACAACAGGAGGCAGAGCGACTGCTACCTTTAGGGGTACACCAGCAGACAGAGAGGCTGCTACCTTTAGGGGTACACCAGCAGACAGAGAGGCTGCTACCTGCAGGGGTGCAGCAGGCAGGAGCAGGGAGATTGCTACCTGCAGGGGTACAGCAGCAAGCAGAAGTGCTTAATAATCAGCAAAACAAAGATTTAAACATGCTAGGGTAGAGATGAGGAATTGTCTTTCTCTTCCTATTGAATGTCCTTTTCTTGCTGTCCTTCTTCTGAAAGCCTTACTCTCTCTTAGTCTAGCCTACCGTAAGCCATATGCCTCTCTGCCAACTCTCTGTTATTGTAGTTCTCAAAATTGCCAACTCCCACCTCATAGATTACAACCACCTTCTTCACAAATCTCCTCTTGCCAGTCTATTTACTCCTCCAATCATTTGCATGAACTCGCATGAACCCACATTTTCCCAAACTAATGACCACACCTAACTCCTATTAATGTAATCTACCACAAAGAAACTGGAGCACATGCATGCAATTGCTTGCTTGATAGCACAAGACAAATGCAAACAATCAATACCAACCAATACCCAGCCAATTACCTACAATAGCCAATAATCACTGAATTAACCACAAGCCTAGCATTCTGGAGTAACATGCTACCCACTGTAAAGCGCTTCAGTGCCTCTTCAGAGGTAGGAAGTGCTATACAAATGTAATGATAAATAAATACACTACCATACCTGTAGAGTAAGAGACAAATCAGCAAGTGAAGGGAATAATTCTTGCATGTTAATATACAGAGATTCAGAAAGAGGCTGCACCTGCAGGGTTTGAGAAAGAGCAGCAAAGGGCGTGACTGCTGACAGTGCAATGCTTCGGACTGACCATGCAGCACAGAGTTAAGCTAATGCCTCGAGAGTACAAAACAGAGCAACAGAAACAGAAAATAAAATGTGTTCAAATGACAAATGTTGTAATATAAGCGCAACAATGGTTCAGGAAATAATTAAAAAGAATAACAGTTGTGACATATAATGGTCCATTTAAAGAACAAAAAATGAATAATGAAGTACCCACAAACGTTTATCAAGAAATTTGTTAATAAACAAATACAAAATACACAATAATACATTGGTGCTCACAAAGTTCCACAAACACATACAACTAAGAAAATACAAACTTAAGTGTAAACGGAGAAACAATGGCTCCCCCTTGCACAATGAAGGAGATCACAGGGGCATTGGGTAATCTACTTCCAGCAAAAGCACCTGGGTTGGATAGGATACCTGGGGACTTATTTCGATCCGAACCCGTAGTCTGGGCACCCTACCTACGGTTATTATTTAATGCCGCTTTACAAGGTATGGCGTTGCCCCCAACTTGGGCAGGAGCAGAAATTATCCCCATTTATAAAAAGGGCTCTCCACTAAATCCAGCAAATTATCGCCCTATAAGCCTTATAGACGTCACTCAAAAGATTTTTGCTCGCGTACTTCTGGAGCGCTTGCAATCTTGGATAGAAGAGAATAACATATTAACACCCTTACAAGCAGGATTCAGGGCCAAGACCTCCACTATTGACCAGATCTTTAGATTACAACTCATCCATTGGAAAATTGTGGTTTTAGAGGGTGGCAGCCTCTATCTCACATTTGTGGATCTTAAATCCGCGTTTGACTTGGTGCAGCGAGACCAGCTATGGGGCATCCTTCTCAACTTGGGAGTACCAGAATATCTTTGCCACCAGCTGAAACGCTTGCACCAAGACAACTATGCGAGAATTAGATACGGTAAAAATGGTGAACTTTCCGCTCCTTTCCCTGTAGAGAAAGGGGTGCGACAGGGATGTGTCCTGGCCCGACACTCTTCTCTCTATTCTTAAACGGCTTAATCGAAACTTTGTTAGCTGGTAAAGACATTGATGCTCCGAGGCTGGCGAATCGCAAAATTCCAGCACTTATGTTTGCGGACGATACGCTGCTACTCTCTAAATCGCCCATGGGCATGCAGAGGGTTCTTGAGGCATTTAGTATCTTTTGCAGGAAGAGGGGACTGGAGATCAACCTCCAAAAAACCAAGTATATGGTTTTTAATGCTAATACCACAAATTGCCCACATCCCCAGCTAGATGGAAGGGCTCTAGAGAGGGTGTCTATTTTTGATTACCTAGGGATCACACTCACCGAAAAAATGGACTGGGGGACACAAATAAAGAAAGCCAGTCTAAAATTGACTCAGTCCACGGGGGGCATTTTAAAAATATACAAAAATTGCACCCATAAAGTGATAGGTCCACCAGCAGAAATCTACAAAACACAGGCTAGGGGAGCTTCATTGTACGGGGCAGAATTATGGGGCCATTGTCCATCAACTTCCCCATCCATGCCAGAGAACTTATTTCTTAGGCAACTGCTGGGCCTCCCCATGAGTACCCCATTAACACCGCTCAGGATGGACTTAGGGATTGGCCCTATAGCAGATGTAGTTTCCTCTAGACCCCTCCTATACTGGCATCGCCTGTGGAGTACACCTGAACTAGCTGACTATAAAGAGGAGTTGAAGGATGTCATGACCCTTCTTAGTGCAGGGAAACTCCCAATGCTAGCTTATATCAGGAATTCTTGTCAGGCACTAGGGAGGGCAAATATGTGGACCACACCAGAAGAGACGTGCCCCACAATCCCCAGAAAGGCACTACTCGACTCCCACAGAGAATATAAACTGGCCCTACTATGTCAGGGGACCAAACCAAGTAGCTTGACTTCCAGGTTTCTGGACATCAAGCAGCAATATAGGTCAGAACCGGCACTTGATCATATCCAACCATTATTGGCAAAGAAACTCTTTCTTCAATTTAGACACGGTCTGCTCCCGCATCGAGCATTTACTAACAACTGGCAGGGAGCCCACAAACTTGATTGCCCAGGGTGTGATCAAGCTGAAGAAACTGAACTACATGTCCTTTTCGTTTGCCCCGCCTATGGAAGGCCAAGGTCTAAGTGGGTGTTACAACTCTGTAGAAACATGGGGACCAGACACTGCACAGAGGCCTACAGGCTCCTCAAGTATGAAACTGACACACTTATTGTGTTCGCCATTTATAGGTTCCTCTACTCGATGTGGTGCATTCGCAGAGCAATTTTAAAGAAAACTATTGTAGGAAATCCCTAGTTTCCAGTACCCTCTATACACGCTGTTAGGCTATGTTTGCACATATCCATTGTATGATTATTGTTATCGCAAATCTTCTCCCTCCGGGTTCTTCTTTCTTTTTTAAAATGTTTTATATTACCTGTTTTAATGCGGTTTTTTAACATTGTTATATCCATCTACTAGATAAAGTCAAAAGCTCTTTTTAATATTTGTTAGGAGTTTTATACATACCAATGAATTGGCTATTTGTTTTAATATGCGATATTTTAACCCCTCCTGCACTTAAGGTAGAACACTTATCCCTTGTTGATTATTGTCTTGTACCCAAGTTTAGCACCGAGTGCTGCTGTGAGGGAGCGCATTCAAGAATGAATTAGAAAATTTTCCATAAACCAGATTTGTACCATCTTTTAATATTGCACTAATGTACATAAACTGTATGATGACATATTTTAATATTTTTTCTTGCCATGTAAAATGTATAGTATTGTCTTTTTTATGTGCATACGGTCGAAATAAAGCTTTTTTTGACTTTGACTTTGTAAACGGAGAAACAATGGCAGAGGAGAAAATACAAAAACAAGTTGTCAGAAGACAAAAACAAAACACAATATATGCTTCCTTTTGATGTTTTGCCAAGAAAGGAGTCGACAGCGTTTCTACCTTGCTAATTATCAGGTCACCATCAGGACATACTCAAATGTAGAGAGCAACCAACAAATATTCAATCAATACTGATCCACTCTCAGGCAAGAAATCAATGAGAGTCCCACAATTGGATCAATCCAACTGTAATTAGAAACAGACAAGTCTAGCATTGCGTGGCATGAAGGGGTCCCAGGGAAATATCTCCGAGTTATCTCCCGGCTGCAAGTCACTTATCTATTTTAGATGCTTGAATCACTGCCCCTCTTCTCGTCACTGTGTCCGAAAAGAAGTGCACTTCTTTTCGGACACAGTGATGAGAAGAGCGGGAGGTGACTCGGAGGTATTTCCCTGGGACCCCTTCATGCCATGCTATGCTAGACTTGTCTTTTTCAAATTACAGTTAGATTGATCCAATTGTGGGACTCTCATTGATTTCTTGCCTGAGAGTGGATCAGTATTGATTGAATATTTGTTGGTTGCTCTCTACATTTGAGTATGTCCTGATGGCCATTGTTTCTCCGTTTACACTTAAGTTTGTATTTTCTTAATTGTATGTGTTTGTGTAACTTTGTGAGCACCAATGTGTTACTGTGTATTTGTGTATTTTGTATTCGTTTATTAACAAATGTCTTGATAAACGGACTTCATTATTCATTTTTTGTTCTTTATATGGACCATTATATGTCACAACTGTTGTTCTTTTTAATTATTTCCTGAACCATTGTTGCGCTTATATTGTTTATTGGCCCTAGGTTTGAGTTACAGGGCTGCCCCTGTTTGTTGCAAACTGAAATGACAAATGTGACATTTTCTAAATGAAGCCAAGAGCCGGGCAGAGAGAAACGGTTTACATTTCCTGCATGCTCTTAAAGCACAACCCCTACCGCCTCCCTCTGGTGCCCATGATGCACTGCATTCAATGGTCGTACAAATAATAATCTGATTAATTGTCTGGTGTTTCTCTTAATGCTGGTTTGCTGTCACATATTTCATGATCACTGTGTGTCAGGGTGACTGAAGATACCTACATAAGCCATCAAAAAAAATATAGGACCCTTGAGAAGAAGCATTAGCAAAATAGCAAAACAGCTGGCAAAGTTAGAACACTAAAGATGTGATGTACAAAATCTCCATTTGCAAAAACTGGCTACAAAGTGCACACTGAGATTTTGTGAAAGGAAAGGAATTTTGCAAACTGACCTGTGTTCTAATATTTCAGGTCACAAAATTACAAATCATAGTTGTTCACAATCCAACCTATCTCATCAATATTCATGAAGAAGGTCACAAACTGCGACTCACTGCTATTGGATGGCATCACTGGACGGGTGGGCTGCTGGGATCAGCAGACCACCGTCTCTGTGATCACATGTAAATAAAATAAACTGTAAAAAAAAGCAGCCTTTTTTCCTTTAAGGAAACAAGCTTTCATTTTGAAAGAAAAGTGTATTTTTTAAGTTTGTTTGAAAGGTAGTTGTGATCCCCTGGCTCACTGCTTACTTCCCAACAAACTTTAACTTAAAATGGGGCCCAGGCCCTTTTGTGAACATGCTTCCAACCAGGAAGTCTGTAACATTTCAATGATTTGCAACCGTCCACTTTGAATCCTCATAACCCATGAGTTAGCAAATCTCAGGCTTTGCGACCGCAAACTGGCTTTTTACCTCTGGCACGAGGGGCACATGCATCAATGTAGGCTTTTGCGATTCCTTAATTGCGATTATTAAGGAATCGCAATTAAGGAATTGCAAAAGCCTATGCATGTAGGAATCGCAATAAAATTAGCGCTTCCCAAACATTCCTTAACTGCGACTCGCAAATTGCGACTCGCAATTAAAGAATGCTTTCCCATTCATTCCTATGGGCCTACAGGCCAGTAGGAATGAATGGGAAATTGCATGCGCAATTTGCGAGTACCAATAGGTACTCGCAAATTGCACATGCAATTTCAAGGGTGCAAGGGTGTCAAAAAGACACCCTGTTGCACCCCTGAAATTGATCTGTGCACACATGTTGCGCACACACATGCCCCAAGGGCATGTGTGTGTGTGTAACCTATAACTTTGAAAAATGCACTTTAGTGCATTTTTCAAAGTTTTTGCAAATTACCATCAAGTTCAAATTGATGGTAATTTATGCTCCCTATTACCGAAATCGCTATTTGCGATTTCATCATGCATTGCATTTAAGGAATCACAATTTGCGATTCCTTAATGTATTGCAATTTAAGAAATCGCAATAAATTGCCATTTCTTAAATTGCGAGCGCCTTTCAGTTTGATGCATCGCAGAAGCCCTTTTGCGGGCGCAACGGCCGATTTTTGCGAATTGCGCCGTTTGCGCTCGCAAAAAAGGTTGATGAATGTGCCTGTTAGCTCCTTACATTAAACATATCTGAGCAGAGAGGACAACAGCCACATTTTGGCCCCCCTGGGCCACAGAAATCATGAATACAGGACTATGCCAACTATACAACGCCACATAACCACTCCCACGCCACTCTTAACACATTTCCCTTCGTGCTGCGTAGCCCTCAACATCCGAAAGTTTAAGGAGGGTCTGCTCTGACATTAAACGCTGATCCTATTACAACTTTCTGATTTAACTGCTTTAAAAAGAAGGGCTAGTTTAATGGTTCTGATAAGTGGTAATTTTTAATTTTAAAAATAATGGTAAAATGTTGGTCAGATTATACTTTTTCACTCAGGTGTCATGAAAAAATAACAATTTTCCAGTGGTGATCCTGCAAAATATCACTTTTAAAATGAGCATGGTGCTGGCCAGGGCACACTCACCTTCTGACCATGATGCGAGGCTGTGCATCCCACAAGCAGCCTTGTTTATGCAGGGGATTAGAGCAGCGGCACGCCAATCTTGTTCGGTATGGCCCTGTGCTGTGATTTTGCACAACACAGCCCAGCACATTTTTAGCATGATGCATTGCATGAAAAATATCTAAATCTGGGTAAATGTGTTTGTTATTTTCCTTCACCCTTTTGAGGTCTTGCTACAGACACCTCTAGGTGTGTGTCCCAGATAGCATTTTCTATAAAACTAAATAAAGTCTCCCATCACTGATGAAGTGATGGCTTTCTTGTCAATCTCAGTCCCCTTTTTTTATGGTGGCTTTCCTGCCTATTCTGTGTTTGTCCCACCCCTGGAGCATAGCTTGCGTATACCTGCTTTTTATTGACTAGGATGTAGCCTTCCACTGCTGATGTCATGGAAGTATAGTTTTTGAATTTAATGTCTTGGTCAGCACTCCTTGGGAGTGCATGTCTTAGTTTTCAGAGTGCACTCGCTTTTTTTTAGTTTTCTCTCTCCCGACTCAACCCGTCTTCCCTCCCACTCTCCTTCCCTTCAATGCTCTTTGATGGTGCACCAGGTGCAGGATGACTACCTTGTTGATGACCTGGATGTTCTACTTACCCTGTCTCTCCCCTAAGCTGCCTCCCTCTCAATGATCCTCCATGGTGTGTTGGGTGCCAGATGGTGGCATTGCTAGTGCCGTGGGTGTTGTTCTGTTGCATTATCAATTACTGCCCCTCCATGGTGATAGCCTCTATTGACTTTGGCAATGCTAAAGATTTTAAACTCCACCGCTATTGCCAAAGCCAATAGTAGCACACAGCCACGTTAAAAGTATAGAAAACAATGAAAGCAATGCATAACAGGCCAATGCAAGTGATACAAGCGACATGCAGTGCAAAAATTGAAAGCAATGTTTTGATTGTTTTTTACATTTTAAGATGGCCAATAGGGCATTGGCAAAGCAGATCATGTTGCTTGCTCAACATTGGCAAAGAGAGACCATTTGACTTTGACAGTGCTTGTTTAAAAATTCTGTTTTCTCCCACAACCATTCTCCCTTATTGCTCCTCAGTTACTTAGTTATTCAAAATGTATCTTCTGAATGTTTCTCACTTTTTTCCAATGTTGCTACTAAAGTTTCATTTGTCTATAAACTATACACCGCTATCTATTTTTGTTACCCAAAGTTAGGATGGGGGAAACTGTTGACCACAGGTGTTATGCTTCAACAATCAAGTGGCAGAATGTGTTGAACCTTTGGCAGGAATACTGTTTATAGGAATGCAGGAAAGAGAGGGAAGTTCAGGAATTTGTAGAGTGAGCATGCTAGGTCAGACTGGACACAAGGCAACCACGTGGACTTCTTATGTTCGCCCTGTGAACTGTGCCACTTCCATTTGATTGTGGCATCGTACATTTCATATGTAAGTTAATACGTTAGTGAAACATGTACTGAAGATATCTTTAAAATCTATACATAATCGTGGGAAGCTGTACAAAAATCAAACTCAATGTACAGTCATAGGATCAAAAGATTATTATTTAAATTTTATATTTAAAAAAACTTTTCCCTGCTACTTCAAGGTCCTCCCAGGCTTTTAATCTGATCTCTGCTTTCCTAGTGTGTAAATTTTCCTTATAGACTTACCTATCAATAAGCATGTCATCCTTTAATCTCAGACATTTATTTAGGGCTGATTTAAGACGTTTATAGGCAGCTGGCCATGCGTGATTGAACCAGCCTTGGAGATGCTGACCCTTGGGGGATTGGTGTGCAACTTGAATTGTAGAGATAGAGGCACATAACGAATTAAAAGCTTCTAAAATAATACAGGATCTTCATCTTGACTGGTTGTTACTATGATGATATGCATGCTGATTGTCTCTTATACGCGTGTGCATGAATTGCTCCTTATGAACTTTTTCCCACTTAATTCGAACCCCTTTATTCATGTATATTCAATCTCTTGACACGCAACCTGGGTATTGGTTTCTATTAAATTTAGACCAAAAGAAACAGTGAGCGGGTTATGGTCGCTAATACAGCTAGCAATTACAGTTTACTCTAACAGCAGGGGTGTCTAATTAGACGACAGGATCACAAAGTTAATAGTGCTGCAACTTCCATTGCCCTTATATGTCGGAGACAATATCGTATCAGAAGGCCTGTAGTCACAGGCAGAAACCAGATTCCTAGACATTAAAATCCTATTTAAAGCATCTCCATTTGGGACGTGTTTAAACGGTGTCATCTCCCCCCTCCCCCCCCGAAATCCAGTAAACCACATAATATAGTATTACCTGGTTTACGTAAATGGATAACCTTAGGAATAGAACCTCTTTTGTAGGCTTGTCCTGAAATGTAGCTATATGATCTTTGAGGTCTTCTATTGCCTGAGCGGAACTGACAACAAAAATTCTATTATAAAAATGAATCAGCAACAGGTCAGATGTTTCAGAAATCCTAAAAATCAACATTTGAGAGAAAGGAGTAAAATTAATTTCATTAACAGCAAGTTTGGTCAATTTCACAGAAATCACAGTGGCCAGACCACCTTTTGCTCTACCTGCACTTGAAGGGATTGCCAGGGTACACAGAGAGTAATTGCCATTTAAACAAAAAATGTCAGTGTCCCATGTTTCTTGACAGCAAATAACATCATAGTCGTTCACCAGATATAGTTAATCTGGATTATACAGCTTTGTACGAATACCTGCCACATTCCAAGCGAGCACCCTGATACAGTAGCTGGTTATGGAATTATTAATTGATGATGCCCCTGTAAGGTTTGCAGAAGGAACTTGTGAAGTGGGATCTCCCGATGAATCCTCTTGAGTTCCCATATAATAAAAGCACTAAATCTTGGCTAAACAAGAGACTGTTCATAAGAGTGGTTTGACCAATGAATTCTTGTTCGATTAGTGTGCAGAAATGACAAAAAATTAGGGGCCGATTCCGATCTCGGCCGGTAGGGCTCCGAATCGGATTCGGCATAACCGGATCCGATTCGGAGCCCTATTTCCCGACCGATTCGTACGCGCGTCCGGACGAGCGAGTACGATGCGAAATCGCCGACCGACTCGTTCGGGCGTCCCAACCGCTCCGACCGACTCGTTCCCGGGTCGAACAGCACCGACCGACTCGCTCGGACACGACTCGCACCGCGCAATGGAGACGTTCCCCGGCCGGGTAAGTACGATGCGCGCCGCGAGCAGTCCGACCGACACGCGCCGCCCGGCTCGAAAGAGCAGTCGGAGCCGTACTTCGGGGGTCCGTGTCGGACCCCCCTGTACGCGTAGCCGCGCGAGTCGCACACAGGGGGGACCCATGGGTCCCCCCTACCTGTGCGTGTACGGCGCGAGTCGCTTTGCCGCGTACACGCTGTAGGGGGTGCCCTTGTTCGCCTCGCACCCATTGAGGCAATGGGAGCCCGCGTACGCGTTGTACGACCGGCTCCCATTGACTTCAATGGGAGTCCGACCGACTCGAGTCCGATAGCATACGGACGCATTGTACTCGTTCGGTCGGGCTGCACGGGTCCGATTCGGTCGGAAATCTCTCCGGGTCCGGCTCGGTCGGAGAGATTTCCGGCCCGAATCGAAATCGGCCCCTTAGTGTCTATGATATTCTCCCATTGTAACAATATGTATATTTTTTGTGACTTTTTGCAACGATTTGTATGATTTTGAGAAGAATCCTGGTGTGGCTCTCTGTAATTGTATAGAGAGTAATTTGTTTTGCACATGTTCATTGTTATATTAAATGGATTTTACATATGACATTTTAAAATGATTTTTATAGAATAAAAATTCACATACAGGCTTTTGGAAGTAATTAGTATTCTTTGGTGATATTGGTTATGTCTGGGATGAATGGTGTATGACTTGACATTGGACTCTTTTAACATATCCAAAGGGAATTGTTTATTCTGACTAGATCCCATATAATATTACATGGACTTTGGGGTAGTAGAATTGACCAGTCAGTCCATCTGCTCCATTTAAATAAGGGCTTCATAGCTATTCCTTGTTTCAATACTATAGAGCAGCCTGGAATTAGGTTTGCCAGTAACAAGAACCACATGGAAGGGTGCAGGGGCTAAAACTTGGTCTGTAGAAGTACCCTAGTGGCAGGGTTTTAATAGAGCCAAGTAAAAAAGGCCAACTGATTAAGGCGTTGAAGAAAACGTCTTACAATAAAAGGGTTTTTACATTTTACAATTACGCAATTAATTACTTGGAGATTACTTTGCACGACTAGCAACCAAGTAACTTCTTCTGGGTGAAAGAATTTCTGCCAAGTCATATGCCCCCCTAGAGTTCTTTTTAAGCCAACATGTTGATTTATTTTTAAGAGCAAAAAAAAATCAATCAAAGAAACGTCCTTCAAAACTATGACATACGGTGTGCGTTCAGAGGGAAGCTGAGGGTAGACACTGTTTGTCTGATTAATAACTCTTTTCTCCTGTCTGGATTTTGAGAGCTGACCCGAAGTAGGATAAACCCTTGCGACAACATTAGATTTGCTCACTAGGGACAGTGAATTCTGGGTTTTTGGCTCTTGGTATGCCCCATGTGCAGTTTGCACTATTTGAGCCAGGTTTACATACTGCAGGGTCTGGCTGGGAAGGCTTTCTTGAGGTTTAATAGTGTCAGGGATAAGTGATTTAATTTTTTATTTGTTGTCCATTTCTTTTATTTTCCCAAGACCTGTTGTACAAAAGTATGTAAGCAGTTCCTCCAGCTTATCAAAGCTTTTAGAACAATGTTCCTTTAATCTGGCCTCCAGCACTAACAAATCCATCAGAACAACTTTCCCAGAATTATTAGCTAGCTTGCTTGCTTCTAGAGTCAGCCTTAAGAATTCCTGGTGTTTGATTTACTTCACCCTCTTCCAATAAGGGTACAGACTGTTCTTTCCTTTTCCCTTTGGGTGGGGGCGAGCTAGGCAGTGTGATGTGAGGACGGGTCAAGAATAACACAAGGATTCCTGCTATGGCTTGTTGAGCCCTTTCCTGTCGCCTTGCTACTCTGCTGCTGGAGTTATTTACAACATTACCAATACCTTGTGGTTTGCTCTATCCTGTCCTCCTCTAGTCCTATTTCAATACTGATAGCCCCATCACAGAAGTCAGATAGTTGTTAATTGTCTTATTAGTAAGGCCTGTGTTGCCCTTTTACTCGGGGAGTAAGTTGGCTTTCCTCTTCCACCTCTTTGGCAAATAGCTTACATCAAAAACGAATGCACTACCAGGAGGAATAAATTGCCTTTAGGCAGTATTCGACGGCCAAGCGGGATGGCCCAGCCTCTTTTGGGCTCTGACGGGCGCAGGCTCTTGGCCTGGTCTTTGCCCGGGCGCATGCCAGGATGCGCCCTCGCCGCCTCCTGGTAGAAAGCAGGATTGTGGGGTTTGAAGTCCTGCCCTGCACAAGTCCTTCAACTCAATATCTGACGGGCGCAGCTGACACTGGCCCCACCTCTTTATTAAATGTCAACAACAGTACAGTATTAAATGTGATGACAAGTGACTGTAGAACAACAGTGATACTTAGTGGCACTGAGAGAGAGTGAATTTACAAACATCAGGTGTGGGACACTACACATACTACAGCGCATATGGTAGACAAACTGAGAGTGAGACACGTCTGTCCCCCTAGCATCATGGGATATAATTTCTCACAATTCCTTTGCGAGATCTTGCACAATCAGGTAAGATTGGATTGAGCCCCAGAAGTCTTTGGGTCTTGACTTGGGGTGGACCCCTCAGCATATATATTCATTTGGTCTTTGCAATAAATCATGTTCTGAATGCGGTGCCTGAGTTTTGGGATCAACCCGCTCATCCAGAAAATCAACACTTACCTCTTGGCAAGCAATAAAGCCATGCAGATGAAATGCCTGGAATCCGGAGGGATCTCTGCAGTGCACCGAGTAATGCCAGCTGTGGTTTAGTGCAAGAGGGACATTAGTCATAGTTTGCAGCACTGCAAAGACTTGCTTCCAATAGGCTGATAGTTTAGGACAGGACTGCGCCATGTGGAGAAAGCCAGCGCCAGTCTTAACACAATTTTTTCATGCAAGGCTTGTGTGCAAGGTGAACCCAGCCATTCATTCTGGGGTATAATAATACCGATGCAGAAACTTGAATTGTAGTAGTTTATGTCTTTAATTAAAAGGTATCTGTTGGACCTGCATGCAGCAGTAGGACCACACCTTATCCAAGAGTGCAGACCCAAGCTCCCTTTCCCACTTCTGTTGTGCAGGCAGCTGTTCTAGAGGCCTGCGCATTATAAACTCTGAGTACAGAAGGGAGAGGGACTGTCCAGCCTCTGCCCTCTGCATGAATTTAGCGAGAAGTGTAAGTTCTTTCAGGAGTCAGGGTCAGAAAAACCACGAGAATGGTGCCCTCGTCGCCGACCGCAGTCTATGGTAGATCGGGACAGTGCAGGGTGTAAAAGGATTTGGCTCTGGGTTCCATCGTGGGGGGAGCAGTGGGTTCCCGATAGTGGGTAATAGTGAAGAATAAGGGATCTCGCAGTGAAAGCAGCATGCTACATCCCACCGAGCACCACATGTCACATCCACCCCGCTGTTGCCGCCTCTAGCTGGTGGAGGTCTGTGCCAGGTAGGAGACAGTGTTGAGGCAGGACGAACCAAAGTGCATTCTATGCTCGCATGCATGAGTGATGGTTGTGAATGTAGTCAATATTTAACAAATGGAGCTTGAGCCACCTGGTAGTAGAAGTACAGGTCAGGGACTGATAGTCCTGCTTCCTTCACTGAGCAAGTGAGTACGGACCATTTGATACGAGCTTGCCCTCTCCGAGGATCAAACTTGTGAGCAACTGTCACAGCTTTCGGAAGAATTCCATCAGAAGTTGGACAAGAATATTCAAAAACAAATATAGAAATGTTGGTACGATTACCATCTTAATAAAGGAGTCACATCAGTAAAGGGAGTTGCAGCCACCTTCAAATATGTAGGGCAAAGTGTTCCAGTATCACTCCGTAATTGCTGCAATCAGTTTAGGAACATCCCTAGTTACATTAATACCTCGGTATTTAACAACGCTCACTGTCCATTTCAAGGGGTAGTCTATCGCTGGGGTCGTCGTAGCATCTATCAATGGAAACATATCGGACCTATCCAAGTTGACCTGGAGTACCCTCCAAACCTCACCACTTCTCTGATGACTGGGGGGAGGTTCACATCAGTCCTCTGAATATATAGGATAATGTCATCTGCATATAGAGACAGTATCAACGAGCGTTCACCAATCCATAGACCGCGTTGTGAATGGAGTTCCTGTAGGAAGCAAGCTAGGGGCTCCACGGGCAATGCAAAAATCAGTAGTGACAGAGGCCACTCCCAACAGAGATCGGTCCCAAATATTGTCTATTGATTCTGACCCGAGCCGTAGAAGAGGTATATAACAAGGTGAAAATCTTGAAGAACCGGGCTCCTACGCTCATCCGACGCCGGACCTCATACTCAAAGGGCAACTCCAGGGCATCAGATGCCTTCTTGGCATCTACCAGCACCGCCATCGCCAGCAGGGTCCGGTCCACCCACCGAAGGACAGTCATCAGTGTACGAAGGTTAAAGGCCGTGGATCTCTGCAAAATGAATCCGGCTTGGTCAGGTGATGCCAAGAATTGCATGAGAGGCTGCAGGCGGTTTGGAAGAATTTTTGCAAAAATATTATCAGTGTTTACATACAAGCATTATACTTATTTCTATTGATGTACAAGAAATAAATTCTGATATATCTGCATCAAATCTATATGTAGATACATGTAATAATAGTTACATGTTCAAACAAACCTATTTATGTTGTGTGTATACATAGATTGTATATGCATGATTTTTTTTTAAATAAATTATTTTATCAAATATATTGTTCTGCATTTCTATTATAGTAACTTTTCCCCTCTAATCATTAGGGTCAGATTGGCCTGTAGGGCAATTAGGCAGTGGTCTGAAAGGTCGGTGTGTGGGACGGGTTTTTGTCTATGTGTGGCCATGATTTATGGTCTGCTGGGCTGGTTTTTACTGCTGATTTCCCTGATATTACCACAAACATTTCATGCAGCAACCACCAATCATGCAGTTTCCAATACCTTGCAAAAAAGTATGCAGAGTGTCTGTAAAATTCGAAAACTGCCCCGATTTGCAAATGTGGGCCACTTATTTAACGATCTAATTTGCTAATGGGGAGCACTTTTATTTTGGTTCCCCAGGCCTATTTTCTGTCCTCGTCCAACATTGCTAATCATATTTACATACTGTTCTGTGATGTATATGTATTACCGTAGAAAGGGCAGAAACCTAAATGCAGACACTCATCTACATATATATTTTCTAAATACAAGAATATTCTGAAGGTGTAATGTATAAACTTAAATGTCTTGTTATATATAGAGTAGTTTCGTTTTTTTACTCATAGTTTAGTGAAATATGCAAATTATGGCAAATGCACTAAATTCATGATTACACACAGTCAAAATAATCCAATTTCATGAAAGGAAACAGAACCTAAACATTCTAATTACAACCAGAGTGCATTGTTATGTGCAACTTTGAAGGGCACAGGCTTTTAATGGTACCCACCCCAAAAATAAACATATAATATAAAAAATACATACCTATAACATATTTTATATGGTCCAATATTGCCGCCTCAGGGTTCTGGTAACATTTACAAACCACTCATCTTTGGACTTCGTGGTCTATGATGTCAGCACAACTTATCGATGATAATGTTGGACCATATTGCAAGTTACCCGTTATGTATCCTCTGTCGCTCCCTCTTTGCCTCTCTCTTGTGAACACAGCCGGGTTGGAGAGATAGAAATGTGCATGTCTGTTTGGCCAGCCTGTGATGGCTGCCAAACTTACATGCGCACTTCTAAGTGCCGACTCCTGCCTGTGATGACCCGGTCCTGCCCTACATGCACGGTCAGCCAGAGCCCCTCATAGAAAAATAAAATAATATTATTGTTTTAATGCACAAGTTACTAACTTGTGTAACGCTATATCTGTAAGAGACAGTAGTTAGTGACAGATTCCTTACCTTAGAATATCCCCAGGCGTCAGGCTGGATCCGGAAAGTTTTTGCGTAGCAGTACCCTTGCACGCGTCGGTAGGCGGCGTCGTGCGGCTCCGCGTCCGTCGTCGGCGTCGTGATCGCCGGGATGACGTCGCGGGCAGTACTTAGACGCCGCCCCTGCGCGCTGACGTCAGTTCTGTACACGACTTTCCGCGCCAGGAACGCAGAGCCATGTAAGAAGCTGACATAGGTGTCTGAAAAATACTAGGGCCCTGAAAGGAATGTCCTTAACCCTAGAAATCAGTTCGCAGAACGGGGAGGATGGGTGGGCGGTAGGAATCTGTCACTAACTACTGTCTCTTACAGATATATCGTTACACAAGTTAGTAACTTGTGCATCTGAAAGAGACACGTTAGTGACAGATTCCTTACCTTAGAATAGATACCCCAGCAATACCAACCCCGGTGGTGGGTCTGCGAACAAAGATCAGACAAGGAAGTCCCGGAGGACAGAACGGCCAAAGAAGCCGTCCCTCCGGACCTGACTGTCAAGGCAGTAATTTTTGGTAAACGTGTGCAGCGAGGCCCACGTAGCTGCCTGACAGATATCCTGCAGCGGAACACCGCGGCCTTAAGGCGTGGTAGCAGCCGTTGCCCTGGTGGAAATGGGCACGCAGCCCAACAGGAGGCTCCTTCTTAGCCAAAGAATAGCAGGCTTTGATACACAAGGTTACCCAGCGGGAGATGGTTCTCTTGTGCACCGCCCGACCTTTTTGGCGCCCACGTAGCCAACAAAGAGCTGGTCATCCACCCGGAAGTGTTGTGTGTGGTTGATATAAAAGGAAAGCGCACGTTTTGGGTCCAGACGGTGGAGCCTCTCTTCCTCTCTGGAAGGATGCGGAGGCGGAAAGAAGGTGGGCAAAGTGATGGTCTGCCCAATGTGGAAGGCAGTAACCACCTTTGGCAAGAAGGACGGACGCGTCCTAAGAACAACCTTGTCTGGATGGACAGACAGAAAGGGAGGTTTGCATGATAGAGCCTGGAGCTCACTCACCCGCCGAGCGGAGGTGATGGCCACCAGAAAGGCTGTCTTCAGAGTCAGAAGACGAAGAGGACAGTTATGTAGAGGCTCAAAGGGAGCGCACATAAGAAAGGTAAGAACCAAGTTCAAGTCCCACTGAGGCATCACAAACGGAACAGGAGGGAAGAGGTGTGTAATGCCTTTAAGGAATCTGTTAACAACAGGGGACTTGAAAAGGGAGGGCTGATCAGGAAGCCTGAGGAAGGCCGAAATGGCACAAAGATAGCCCTTGATGGTACCCAGGGCAGAACCCTGTTGGGCCAGTGAAAGAAGGAACAGAAGAACCTCAGAAAGAGGGTCAGAGAGGGGATTCACAGCCTTTGCTGTGCACCATGCCACAAACTTGTTCCACCTGCAGGCGTATACCACCTTAGTGGAAGGACGCCTGGCTGCCAGAATCACATCACAAACTTCGGGAGGCAAGTCGAAAGGAATCAACTGCCGCCGCTCAATCTCCACGCAAGCAGGTGGAGGCAGGACAGGTTCGGGTGGAGGACCGTCCCCTGCTGCTGCGACAGAAGATCCTCCCGAAGAGGCAGACGGATCGGGGATCGACGCTCATACTGAGTAGCTCGGGATACCAAACTCTTCGAGCCCAGTCCGGAGCCACAAGGATGACTTGGGCCCGGTCGCGCCGAATCTTCTTCAACACTCTGGGTAGAAGTGGTATAGGCGGAAAGGCGTACAACAGACCGCAACTCCACTCGCGACGAAAAGCGTCGCCGAGCGAGTGCCGCCTTGGAAATTCCAACGCGCAGAACTGATGACATTGCGCGTTCTCTTCGGTGGCGAATAGATCTAACCAAGGCTCTCCCCACTGCAGAAAGAGACCTTGCGCCACTTCCGAGTGAAGACGTCATTCGTGATCCATCATGCACCTGCGGCTGAGGTTCGTCCGCCCTGGCGTTCAGGGAACCTGCCAGGTGTTGAACCATCAGGAACATGCCCTGATGTTCCAGCCATGTCCAGAGGCGCAGAGCCTCCTGACAGAGGGTCCACGACCCCACCCCGCCTTGTTTGTTGCAGTACCACATGGCGGTGGTGTTGTCTGTGAACACCTGCACTACCTTCCCTTTGACAGAGGGAAGGAATGCCTTGAGTGCAAGTCGGATCGCCCGGAGCTCCAGAAAGTTGATATGGAGCCGGGACTCCGCCGGAGACCAGAGGCCTCTGATCTCCGCCTCTCCCATGTGACCGCCCCATCCCAGAAGGGACGCGTTCGTCACAACTGTGTGCTCTGGCTGGGGAAGGGAGAGGGATCTGCCCATGACCCATTGCCGGTTCGAGAGCCACCACTGCAACTGTTTTGCAGCCCCCTCCGAGATCTGGACGTGATCGGACAGGTTGCCCTGGTGCTGCGCCCACTGGAACTTCAGGTCCCACTGCAGAGCCCGCATATGCCATCTGGCATGATTGACCAGCAGGATGCAGGAGGCCATGAGGCCCAGCAGCCTCAGGGTCATCCGTACCGAAACCCAGGATAAAGGCTGAAAGATTGGAATCATAGCCTGAATATCCCGGACTCGCCGTTCGGGAGGATAGGCCCGAAACTGCGTCGTGTCCAGAACTGCTCCGATGAAAAGGAGCTGTGGAGAAGGAATCAGATGCGACTTCGGCACATTGATGGAGAACCCCAGTGAGTGCAGGAGTTCGGCCGTAGTCTGGAGGTGGGAGACGACTGCCTGGGACGAGCCCGCCTTCAGCAGCCAGTCGTCGAGGTAGGGGAAGACTGGAACCCCTGCCCGGCGCAGATGAGCTGCGACCACCGCCATCACTTTCGTGAACACCCGAGGGGCACTTGTAAGGCCAAAGGGGAGCACGGTGAACTGAAAATGCTCGAGGCCTACCGTGAACCGTAGGTAACGCCGGTGGGCCGGCAGGACGAGGATGTGGAAATAAGCGTCCTGCAAGTCCAACGCTACCAACCAGTCTCCAGGGTCGAGGGCAATCAAGACCTGAGCTAGGGTGAGCATCTTGAACTTCTCCTTCCGGAGGAAGCGATTGACGTTCCGGAGGTCCAAGATAGGACGCATGTCCTCCTTGTCCTTTTTGGGCACCAGAAAGTAGTGGGAGTAGCAACCACGTCCTACTTCTGGGGTCGGAACATGCTCGATGGCCCTCTTGGCCAAGAGGGCCGTGACTTCCTTCTGCAGAAGCACCAAGTGATCCCCTGACATGCGGTGGAATTGAGGTGGCATGGCTGAGGGGTGGTCTCGAAGGGGAGGAGTAGCCCCTTCGGACAATGTCCAAGACCCACCTGTCCGAGGTGATGGGACGCCAGTGGTGAAGGTGATGGCGGACCCTGCCCCTACTGGCGTGCTGTGCACCTGAAAGGAGGGACTAGGAGGGCTTGGAGGCCGCGGACGGGTTGGAGGTGGTGGCCTGACCCGCACGCTGGTTGCCCGAACCGCCACGGCGGTATCCACGTCCTCGGCCACGCGAAGACGCTTGCTGCGCGGGCCGGTGGCTGGGCAGCTGACGTGAATGGGCGCCCCTTCCGTGGCCACGAAAGGGGCGAAAAGCAGAGGTTAGCGGAGGGCGCACAACAGAAAGGCCCAGGGACTTGGCAGTAGCCCGTGAGTCCTTAAAACGCTCCAGCGCATGGTCTGCCTTTGAACCAAAAAGACCGACTCCATCAAAGGGCATGTCCATGAGTGTATTCTGGACATCACCCGAGAAACCAGTTGTCCTCAGCCAGGCGTGGCGACGTAGCGCCACCGTCGTCGCAAGCGATCTGCCCAGCGAGTCGGCGGTATCAAGGCCACAACGTATGGTGTATTTAGCTGGATCTCGCCCTTCCGCAATGGCGCGGGTAAGCAGTGTCTGGACCTCCTCAGAACACTGCGGCAAAACAGCCGCCACCGAATCCCACAGGGAGTGGGTATATCGGCCCAAAAGGCAAGCGGTGTTGATGGACCGCAAGCCAGCACTGGAGGAAGAAAAAGCCTTCTTCCCAAATCGGTCCAGGCATTTGGATTCCCTATCCGGAGGGGCGGTAGGGAAGGCGGTTTGGGAGGCAGAGGCTTGGACAACCAAGCTCTCGGGAGTGGGATGTTGGGAGAGAATCAAGGGGTCGCCCGGAGCAGGGCGATGGCGTCGGGCCACGTTCCTATCCACAGGAGCCCCTGTGGTGGGCTTGGACCAGGCACCCAAAAGAACGTCACTGAGTGCATCGTTAAACGGCAGCACAGTCTCCGAGGAGGAAGCTGCCGGCTGAAGCACTTCCGTCAGGAGATTAGTCCTGACAGCCACAGTAGGCAATTGGAGATGTAAGGCTCCAGCTGCTCTACGCAACACCGTTGCAAAATTAGCTCCCTCCTCCGTAGCCACGGGAGGAGACAGCATGCCAGTGTCAGGGGAGGTGTCTAGACCACTGGCATCCCCAAGTTCCTCAGCCCAGTCCTGATCATACTCACACTGTTGTGTGAGAGGGTCTTCAGACCCCTCCCAGCTCTCTTGGTCCTCCTCAGGTTCAAAATATGGAGGAGGAGGGACATTTGGGATCCAAGGTCTCATCGGCGCCGGAGCCGTCATCGAGCGACGTCGGTCCGGCTCCATGTCCGGAGCCGGAGAGAGCCGGGGACCGACGCCGTCCGGAGCCCCGGACGGCGTCAGGAACGGCACCGGGGACATCGGCGTCGGCGGAGGCGTGGTTAGGTCAACCGGCGTCGATGGGGGTTGCGGTACCACCGGAGCCGGGATCGAGGCCGGGGCCGGAGCCGAGGCCGGGATGAAGGCTGGTGGGACAGACGGCGCCGGGACCGGAGTCGACGGCGATGCCGGAGCAACCCCATCAGGGCCCGCGGGGCCCGAAGGCGCACCGGAGGGACCTTGAGGCCCGAAGATACGGGCCATGGCCGACAGGAATTCCTGTATTTCGGCCGGAGTCGCCCCCGAACCCGGAAAGGACGGGTAATGCGGGGCGGCTCCATAGGCATGTCCGGGGCCGCGGGGACGGTGCCGACTGGGGCCTCAGCCGAGTCGCGATACCGGCGAGGCGAAATCTTAGAGCGATGACGCTTCTTAGACTTTTTGTGCTTCGACTTACCCGAGGAGCGCGAAGACTTGGACTCCGACGACCGGCGGGGACTCCGCAACCGGCCCCTCGACCTCTCCCGGGACCGGGGCTTGGTGCGGCGCGGAGCCGACTGCCGGACCTCGAGTAGCTTTCGAGACCGCTCTCGCAAAGCCTTCGGGTGAAGTTTCCGGCAGTCAGGGCACGACTTCGTGTCGTGGTCTCGAAAGCTATGAACTATGCTTGAAGCCTGGCATCCCTACGACACCTAGGAGTCGTGAAGACTCGATAAAGAAACAGTGAAAAAATTCACAAAAAAGTTAGTCAAAAATTGACTAGGGCACTGCTCTTCCCGGATCTGCGCTTACTGGCGCGGAAAAAGAAGAACTGACGTCAGCGCGCAGGGGCGGCGTCTAAGTACTGCCCGCGACGTCATCCCGGCGATCACGACGCCGACGACGGACGCGGAGCCGCACAACGCCGCCTACCGACGCGCAAGGGTACTGCTACGCAAAAACTTTCCGGATCCAGCCTGACGCCTGGGGATATTCTAAGGTAAGGAATCTGTCACTAACGTGTCTCTTTCAGATATCATTTTATTTTTCTGTGACGGACTCTGACCAGGGGGGCGACGCTCCTCCGCCATTACGGAGGAGCTGCCCCTGGACTTGCCTGAAATCAATTTTCCAATTTTTGGTTACAACAAAATGAAACAAAAGATTACTCCTGAGGCTGATCTTACCCCAGTGCTTAATTTGAGCCAGGGGTTGACGATGGGGCCAGAAAGGTAAAGACACACAAATGGGAAAGAAGGAGGAAGAGAAAGACAGAAAAACATCACAAAGGGAGAAAGTAGAAACCTGCAAGAGGGAGATAAAGGGGCAGGGAGTGTCTGTTAGTGGATTAAAGTGACATGAGTTGGATTCAGGAATACACAGTCTTGGTATTCTGCACGTTGACATTTAATTACACCGGCCGCGGGCTTCTGAGCAGTGCTTTGGGTACCGGCACTTTTTATTTCACAAATTAAGCACTGCCTACCCCTGAATCAGTGCTTCATTTGAGCCAGTGGCTTCCGGTGCTCAGCATGGCACTTAATCATCAATACCGGCGCTTATAGCGCAAACTCGAACAAAAGGTATTGGAGCGCTTTTCATGAGCACCAGTTAAGGACACATTTATTTTCTGTAGGCACAGGGAGATTAAGGGATTTGCCCAGAATCACAGAATGTTGAGCCTACACCAAGACTCAAACTTGGTTCCCCGGCTTCAAAGTCGGCAACTCTGGCCGTTACGCCACATCCTCTCCCCACTTGTAGGGTTCCATGGTTAGTAGTTAGTTCTGTTATAGGCGGCGCTAATAGGAGCAATGGGCTGGTGCAAGCTCCCTGCTGATGAGAGCCCTGGCACTTATTTTTTCACAAATTAACCACTGTATATTCTTCCGGTTGTACGACGGTACAACGCATGTAAATACATCGTGTGCCTTTGCCACGCACTTTTTTGCACGCATGTTTTTACAGCGAATATGCATTTACAATGCATGCCAATACCACGCATTGTTTTTAGATTTAAAAACAATGTATTTGTGGGGGGAGACCCCACTCTCCCCAACTTACCATAAATGCATGGTATTGGCATGCGTTGCAAAAATATGCGTTCTAAAAAAATGCGTGGTAAAGGCACAACGAGGTCAAAACCTTGTTGTAAA
This sequence comes from Calotriton arnoldi, assembly GCA_963921515.1. Classification (NCBI taxonomy): domain Eukaryota; kingdom Metazoa; phylum Chordata; class Amphibia; order Caudata; family Salamandridae; genus Calotriton; species Calotriton arnoldi. The sequence goes on from CAWUFW010001876.1 coordinate 2,169,432, forward strand.
GGCTGTTTCCTGAATCATATGAGTGTTTCAATCCAATCCAATCCAATCCAGAGCAGTTGTCCAATGCACTACGCACCTGAGGGCTCCCAAACACTGTACGCATAGGTTAATTTATAGGAGTAAAAGACAGAGTGCCCAATACGTATTGAGAGCTTCTGTTGTCTATGAAAGTCCCAAGAGGGCAAATCCAAAGCACAGACACGTGGCTTTGCTTGTGAAATCAGTTTCTGGAACGAAGATGAGACCTGTAATCAGGTTGGAGCTCGCCCAAGAGGGAGATTGCTCTGCGAGTAAGTTCTGGGAAGCAAGAAATGCTCCTATGTGGGAACTGCGGGCAGAAGCATCAACATCCTATTGATGATTTCAGACATCCTAAAGGAATGATCACCTTTAGAAGGCTGGACAGATGGTTCTAGTGGCCCACAGAAACGTGAGGCCTGCGTAGAAGGGCCAGTTTGAAGGCCACTGGCTCCATTAGAGAATCGTTGCACTGGTCCAAAAAACTGGGCAAAGTTATCTGCATCATTTTTACTGCTAGTGTAATACGAGATGGAGCAGACAGCATATATGAGAGTTGTGAGTGTTCGTATACAAGAGGGCTGTATGTGGCTGTAGGTACACACAGATGATGATTTTGAGTGTATGTATACAAGAGGGCTGTATGTGGTTGTAGGTACACACGGATGAGGGTTGTGAGTGTACGTATACAAGAGGGCTGTATATGGTTGTAGGTACATACGGATGAGGGTTGTGAGTGTACATATACAAGAGGGCTGTCCGTGGTTGTAGGTACACATAGATAAGGGTTGTGAGTGTATGTATACGAGAGGGCTGTATGTGGTTGTAGGTACCCACAGATGAGGGTTGTGAGTGTACATATACAAGAAGACTATATGTGGTTAGTGGTACACACAGATGAGGGTTGAGAGTGTATGTATACAAGAGGGCTGCATGTGGTTGTAGGTACACACGGATGAGGGTTGTGAGTGTACATATACAAAAGGGCTGTATGTGGTTGGAGGTACACACGGATGAGGGTTGTGAGTGTACATTAACAAGAGGGCTGTCCGTGGTTGTAGGTACACACAGATGATGGTTGAGTGTACATATACAAGAGGGATGTACGTGGTTGTAGGTACACATGAAGAGGGTTGTGAGTGTTCACATACAAGAGGGCTGTACGTGGTTGTAAGTACACACGGATGAGGGTTGTGAGAGTACATATACAAGAGGGCTGTACGTGGCTGTAGGTACACACGGATGATGGTTGTGAGTGTTCGTATACAGGAAGGCTGTACGTGGTTGTAGGTACCCACGGATGAGGGTTGTGAGTGTATGTATACAAAAGGGCTGTATGTGGTTGTAGGTACACACGGATGAGGGTTGTGAGTGTACATATACAAGAGGGCTGTACGTGGTTGTAGGTACACATGGATGAGTATTGTGAGTGTACGTATACAAGAGGGCTGTACATGGTTGTAGGTACACACAGATGAGGATTGTGAGAGTACATATACAAGAGGGCTGTACATGGTTGTAGGTACACATGAAGAGGGTTGTGAGTGTTTGCATACAAGAGGGCTGTACGTGGTTGTAAGTACACACTGATGAGGGTTGTGAGAGTACATATACAAGAGGGCTGTACGTGGCTGTAGGTACACACGGATGATGGTTGTGAGTGTTCGTACACAAGAAGGCTGTACGTGGTTGTAGGTACCCACGGATGAGGGTTGTGAATGTACATATACAAGAGGACTATACGTGGTTAGAGGTACACACAGATGAGGGTTGTGAGTGTATGTATACAAGAGGGCTGTATGTGGTTGTAGGAAAACACAGATGAGGGTTGTGAGTGTATGTATACAAGAGGGCTGTACATGGTTGTAGGTTCACACGGATGAGGGTTGTGAGTGTACATATACAAGAGGGCTGTACATGGTTGTAGGTACACCCAGATGATGGTTGTGAGTGTTCGTATACAAGAAGATTGTATGTGGCTGTAGGTACCCACGAACGAGGGTTGCCATTGTACCTATACAACAGGACTATTCGTGGTTGTAGGTACACATGGATGAGGGCTGAGTGTACATATACAAGAGGGCAGTATGTGGTTGTAGGTACACACGGATGAGGGTTGTGAGTGTTCATATACAAGAGGGCTTTACTTGGTTGTAGGTACACACAGCTGAGGGATGTGAGTGTATGTATACAAGAAGACTGTACGTGGTTGTAGGTACCCATGAATGAGGGTTGTCATTGTACCTATACAAGAGGACTATACGTGGTTGTAGGTACACATGGATGAGGGCTGAGTGTACATATACAAGAGGGCTGTATGTGGTTGTAGGTACCCACGAATGAGGGTTGTGAGCGTACCCATACAAGAGGACTATACGTGGTTGTAGGTACACATGGATGAGGGCTGAGTGTACATATACAAGAGGGCTGTATGTGGTTGTAGGTACCCACGGATGAGGGTTGTGAGTGTTCATAAACAAGATGGCTGTACGTGGTTGTAGGTGCACACAGCTGAGGGATGTGAGTGTACTTATACAAGAGGGCTGTATGTGGTTGTAGGTACACACGGATGATGGTTGTGAGTGTTCGTAAACAAGGAGGCTGTACGTGGTTGTAGGTACCCACAGATGAGTGTCGTGAGAGTACATATACAAGAGGACTATACGTGGTTAGAGGTACACACAGATGAGGGTTGTGAGTGTATGTTTACAAGAGGGCTGTATGTGGTTGTAGGTACACACGGATGAGGGTTGTGAGTGTACGTATACAAGAGGGCTGTACATGGTTGTAGGTACACACGGATGAGGGTTGTGAGTGTACATACACAAGAGGGCTGTACGTGGTTGTAGGTACCCACGAATGAGTGTTGTCATTGTACCTATACAAGAGGACTATCCGTAGTTATAGGTACACATGGATGAGGGCTGAGTGTACATATACAAGAGGGCAGTACGTGGTTGTAGGTACACACTGATGAGGGTTGTGAGTGTTCGTATACAAGAGGGCTATATGTGGTTGTAGGTACACATGGATGACTGCTGAGTGTGCATATACAAGAGGGCAGTACGTGGTTGTAGGTACACACGGATGAGGGTTGTGAGTGTTCGTATACAAGAGGACTTTATGTGGTTGTAGGTACACACAGCTGAGGGATGTGAGTGTATGTATACAAGAGGGCTGTACGTGGTTGTAGGTACACACGGATGAGGGTTGTGAGTGTGGGTATACAAAAGGGCTGTACGTGGCTGTAGGTACACATGGATGATGGTTGTGAGTGTTCGTATACAAGAAGGCTGTACGTGGTTGTAGGTACCAATGAATAAGGGTTGTGAGTGTACCCATACAAGAGGACTATATGTGGTTGTAGGTACACACAGCTGAGGGATGTGAGTGTACATATACAAGAGGGCTGTACGTGGTTGTAGGTACACATGGATGATGGTTGTGAGTGTTCATATACAAGAAGGCTGTACGTTGTTGTAGGTACCCACGGATGAGGGTTGTGAGTGTACATATACAAGAGGACTATACGTGGTTAGAGGTACACACAGATGAAGGTTGTGAGTGTATGTGTACAAGAGGGCTGTATGTGGTTGCAGGTACACATGGATGAGGGTTGTGAGTGTACGTATACAAGAATGCTGTACATGGTTGTAGGTACACACAGATGAGGGTTGTGAGTGTAAATATACAAGAGGGCTGTACGTTGTTGTAGGTACACACGGATGATGGTAGTGAGTGTTCGTATACAAGAAGGCTGTACATGGTTGTAGGTACCCACGAATGAGGGTTGTCATTGTAACTATACAAGAGGACTATACGTGGTTGTAGGTACACATGGATGAGGGCTGAGTGTACATATACAAGAGGGCAGTACGTGGTTGTAGGTACACACAGATGTGGGTTGTGAGTGTTCGTATACGAGAGGGCCTTACGTGGTTGTAGGTACACACAGCTGAGCGATGTGTGTATGTATACAAGAGGGCTGTATGTGGCTGTAGGTGTATATGGATGAGGGTTGTGAGTGTACATATACAAGAGGGCTGTGCTTGGTTGTAAGTGCACACAGATGATGGTTGTGAGTGTTCATATACAAGAAGGCTATACGTGGTTGTAGGTGCCCACAGATGAGTGTTGTGAGAGTACATATACAAGAGGACTATATGTGGTTAGAGGTACACACAGATGAGGGTTGTGAGTGTATGTATACAAGAGGGCTGTATGTGGTTGTAGGTACACACGGATGAGGGTTGTGAGTGTACGTATACAAGAGGGCTGTACATGGTTGTAGGTACACGGATGAGGGTTGTGAGTGTACATATACAAGAGGGCTGTACGTGGTGGTAGGTACACACGGATGATGGTTGTGAGTGTTCGTATACAAGAAGGCTGTATGTGGTTGTAGGTACCCATGAATGAGGGTTGTCAGTGTACCTATACAAGAGGACTATCCATAGTTGTAGGGACACATGGATGAGGGCTGAGTGTACATATACAAGAGGGCAGTACGTGGTTGTAGGTACACATGGATGAGGGTTGTGAGTGTTCGTATACAAGAGGGCTTTACATGGTTGTAGGTACACACAGCTGAGGGATGTGAGTGTATGTATAAAAGAAGGCTGTACGTGGTTGTAGGTACCCACGAATGAGGGTTGTCATTGTACCTATACAAGAGGACTATACGTGGTTGTAGGTACACATGGATGAGGGCTGAGTGTGCATATACAAGAGGGCAGTACGTGGTTGTAGGTACACACGGATGAGGGTTGTGAGTGTTCGTATACAAGAGGGCTTTACGTGGTTGTAGGTACACACAGCTGAGGGATGTGAGTGTATGTATACAAGAGGGCTGTACGTGGTTGTAGGTGCACACGGATGAGGGTTGTGAGTGTTCATATACAAAAGGGCTGTACGTGGTTGTAGGTACACATGGATGATGGTTGCGAGTGTTCGTATACAAGAAGGCTGTATGTGGTTTAGGTACCCACGAATGAGGGTTGTGAGTGTACCCGTACAAGAGGACTATATGTGGTTGTAGGTACACATGGATGAGGGCTGATTGTACATATACAAGAGGGCTGTGCGTGGTTGTAGGTACCCACGGATGAGGGTTGTGGGTGTTCGTATACAAGAGGGCTGTATGTGGTTGTAGGTACACACAGCTGAGGGATGTGAGTGTACATAGACAAGAGGGCTGTACGTGGTTGTAGGTACACATGGATGATGGTTGTGAGTGTTCGTATACAAGAAGGCTGTACGTAGTTGTAGGTACCCACGGATGAGGGTTGTGAGTGTACATATACAAGAGGACTATACATGGTTAGAGGTACACACAGATGAAGTTTGTGAGTGTATGTATACAAGAGGGCTGTATGTGGTTGTAGGTACACATGGATGAGGGTTGTGAGTGCACGTATACAAGAGGGCTGTACATGGTTGTAGGTACACACGGATTAGGGTTGTGAGTGTAAATATACAAGAGGGCTGTACGTTGTAGGTACACACGGATGATGGTTGTGAGTGTTCGTATACAAGAAGGCTGTACATGGTTGTAGGTACCCACGAATGAGGGTTGTCATTGTAACTATACAAGAGGACTATACGTGGTTGTAGGTACAAATGGATGAGGGCTGAGTGTGCATATACAAGAGGGCAGTACGTGGTTGTAGGTACACACGGATGTGGGTTGTGAGTGTTCATATACAAGAGGGCTTTACGTGGTTGTAGGTTCACACAGCTGAGGGATGTGTGCATGTATACACGAGGGCTGTACGTGGCTGTTGGTGCACATGGATGAGGGTTGTGAGTGTACATATACAAGAGGGCTGTGCGTGGTTGTAAGTTTACACGGATGATGGTTGTCAGTGTTCGTATACAAGAAAGCTGTACATGGTTGTAGGTACCCACGAATGAGGGTTGTGAGTGTACCCATACAAGAGGACTATATGTGGTTGTAGGTACAAATAGATGAGGGCTGAGTGTACATATACAAGAGGGCTGTACGTGGTGGTAGGTACACATGGATGAGGGTTGTGAGTGTTCTGTTTGTATACAAGAGGGCTGTATGTGGTTGTAGGTACACACAGCTGAGGGATGTGAGTGTATGTATGCAAGAGGGCTGTATGTGGTTGTAGGTACACACGGATGAGGGGTGTGAGTGTAAATATACAAGAGGGCTGTACGTGGTTGTAGGTAAGCACGGATGATGGTTGTGAGTGTTTGTATACAAGAAGGCTGTACGTGGTTGTAGGTACACACGAATCAGGGTTGTGAGTCTACCTATACAAGAGGACTATACGTGGTTGTAGGTACACATGGATGAGGGCTGAGTGTACATATACAAGAGGGCTGCATGTGGTTGTAGGTATACGTGGATGAGGGTTGTGAGTGTTCATATACAAGAGGGCTGTACGTGGTTGAAGGTACACACAGCTGAGGGATGTGAGTGTACATATACAAGAGGGCTGTACGTGGTTGTAGGTACACATGGATGAGGGTTGTGAGTGCTCATATACAAAAGGGCTGTACTTGGTTGTATGTACACACGGATGAGGGTTGTGAGAGTACATATAGAAGAGGGCTGTATGTGGTTGTAGGTACAAATGGATGATGGTTGTGAGTATTAAAATACAAGAAGGCTGTACATGGGTGCAGGTGCCAATGGAGGAGGGTTGTGAGTGTATATATGCAAGAGGACTATATGTGGTTGTAGGTACACACGGATGAGGGTTGAGTGTACATATACAAGAAGGCTGTACGTGGTTGTAGGTACACACAGCTGAGGGATGTAAGTGTATGTATACAAGAGGGCTGTACGTGGTTGTAGGTACATATGGATGGTGGTTGAGTGTATATATTCAAGAGGGCAGTACGTGGTTGTAGGTACACGCAAATGAGGGTTGTGAGTGTTCATACACAAGTGGACTATATGTGGTTGTAGTTACACACTGATAAGGGTTGTGAGTGTATGTATACAAGAGGGCTGTACGTGGTTGTAGGTACACACGGATGAGGGTTGGGATTGTACGTATACAAGAGGGCTGTACGTGGTTGTAGGTATACACAGATGAGGGTTGTGAGTGTACGTATACAAGAGGGTTCTAGTTGCAGGTGCACTTATAAATGTGCTGTTAGCGTACGTATAATACAGGAGGGCTATAGGTGCATGATGGGGAGTGTTGTAAGTGCAGGTACACAGGAAGGGTTTAGGTGTGTGTAGATGAGGGTTGTGAGTGTATATTTACAGAAGGGTTGTAGGTGCACGACGAGTAAGGTTATAAGTGTACGTATAGTGGAGGGCTGTATGGGCACGCAGAGGAGGTATTTGAGTGTACATACACAGGAGAATTGTAGGTGTGCATACCTGAGGGTTGTGAGTGTACATATACAGGAGGGTTGTAGGTGCACGTATGGAAGGGTCGTAAATGTGTCCATACAGGAAGGATGTATGTGCAAACAAATGAGAGTTGTGGGTGCACATATACAGGAGGGCTGTTGGTGTTCATATATGAGGGTTGTGAGTGTACATATACACTGAGGGCTGTAGGTGTGCATAGGTCAGAGTTGTGAGTAAACATACACAAGAGGGCTGTAGGTGCACATAGATTCGTTTTGTGAGTGTATATAGGAGGGTAGTGGATGTAGCGTTGTGAGTGTACATTTGCAGGGGGATGTAGGTGCATGACAATGAGGGTAGTGAGTGTACCCATCCAGGAGGGCCATAGGTGCACAACCCTACACTTCCTGCCTGTTTACCTCACTCTTGCAGGTTCATTTTCATCCCTGTGCTCACCCTTTGTCTCTGTTTCCTACATGCCTCTTCCTACTTCTTTCTATTCTGTGTCAAAGTCTGATAATGAAAAATAAGTCCAGGTTCCCGAAAATCAGTGCCTGTGCCTACCACCTGCAACCACCGGCACAAATTAAGCACTAAAAATGGTTGCTTTCGTTGAACCAATTGAACTAAGACAGCTGATAACAATTTAGAACACTAAAGCTCAGTACTGGAAACATAGTGCCCAGATAGGGAGCGAAGCGGCAACCTTTTGGTGCAGGTACAAGAAGGATGAAGGCCCACGTGCAGTATGAGCACGTGTTGGGGAGCTGCACTGCAGTTGTACTTGTAGACTTGGAAGTGCACATAGTAGACAGCCGAAGACGCCCAGAGATGGCCTGTTCTGTTAAATACGATTAACAGATGTTTCATTCAAGCATTCATTCCATCAGCCCATCACGTGGAGGAGGGTTGCAGGTGCACATCCTACTGTGATATAGCGAGCTGTTCATAGTTGCTAAGTTAGATGTGGGGGGGGGCACTTCTACGGACTCTGATTTCCCAATTTCTTGGCATTCTCAAGAAATACAGAATGCAAGACGATAATTGTACTGAGCATGTGCGTTTTCTGTCACTCCCACATACATTTTTTGAGTATCTGAAAGTAAATAACTCTAAGATGATAAAAATAAAGTTGCTAGATCACAAAACTATGTGCTCTGTGTGCAGTCTAGACACACATCTTATCATAACCGGCGTCCTTGCAAGGTTGACGGAAACAACAGTATATAAACAAGTTGAGGCACAGGATACCAGTAAGACAGGTTAGTTGGTTGAGCAACTGCTGCAGTGATCTGTGTGAAATATGGAGGGCATTGTCCTCAATCTCTGCAGAGCTCACTGCACCGCTCATCTTTTAGTCGATAAAATATGTATTACTAACTTCAACATTAGAAAACCAGTAGTTTACAGAGCCAAGATCAGTGTGTGTATATGTGTGTGGTAAACATGTAACAGAACTAAGGAGCGCTGGGCTCATTCAAGGAGGCGCAAAGACAACAATGTATAAGGAGGTGAAGGATACACAGTTCCTAATAGAGACCATCCAAGGGCCCATTGGACTAACAATGTAACAGAGAGCGATGGGGAAACTGTCAAGGTACCAATATTACAGTGGTTGAGGCACATGCTTTTACCAGCAGATCCAATGTTCCCTCAAGGGGTAATCCAGCAAACAATATAACGAGAGGGCCACGAACACACTGTTGCTAAAACAAATCCGCCCCCCCCCCTCTAGGGGGCGTCCACCTAACAATGGGCACAAAGTGGTCATGGGGTCATCAGTGTGAGAGAGACTGAGAGGAGACTTTGTTACCAAGGGGCCACAGTTCACTCCAAGGGCTGTCTAGCTAACAATGTCACTGAGAGAGGGGACACAGAGCACTGTTACTACGAAGGTTCAAACCAGGGGGATGCTGCTAACAAAGTAAAAGAAAGTGATGGGCATGTTGTTGTCAACTGACATGGCTGTTTAATAGTACACTGGCCATTCTGAAGAGAAAAGGGTATGCTGTTCCTAAAGGGGACAAAGGGCAAAGGGGAGTAGGTCAGAGAAAAGGAGCCACTACAAGGGGAGTAGTTCCTTTTTGGAAATGGGGCCCTCACATTCCCTTGCGGGTGTCATTCTTTATCATCGGGCTTGCTCTTCGTCGGGCTGGCGCTGCAATGCCTGACGGGCACCCACAAGGGGGCTCTTTATCGGAGATCTTTTTCCAAAGCTGTCATGTGAAGTGCAAGTTAAGGGCCCTTTGTGTAGATTGAAGAAATCTACCCCTTCTCATGTGCCTTAAGACACAAGAGGATTTTGTTAGTCGGATACCAAGGCAATAATATGGCACAGACCCAGTAAAGGAAGACAATAGGAGCATATTTATCATTTTATCACACAGCGCAGGGGAACATGCCACCCCCTGCGTGGTAGTAAAAGGGCAGGAATGCACCATACTTAACATTGTACGGTGCATTCCTGTCCTATCCTAGCGCTGGCGCACAATGTGCTGCCTAGCATCAACGCAGGCACTCTGGCACCATGCTCACTGTGCCAACCATCATATTCTCTGAAAAAATACCCACTCGATGCTTCCAAAATGGCATTGTCACTCACCCTCGTAAGTTGGTCCATAAGTCTTTGGTTTTGCTCAGATAGGTCTTGGATGGCACGGGACTTCTCGCGGTCTGCCTCGCGGAGGTGAAGCTGCTGCTTCTCCAGCTCGTCTTGCAGCACCTTCACATCACTCTCCAGCTCAGAAACCCGACCTTCCCACTCGCCCTCCCGGTTCTCAAACCGTCTACGCAGTTCGTGTTTCTCTTGTTCCAGATGCTGAGGAGAAGAAAAAAGAAGAAAACTTGTCAAATGAATCAGCCGTTCTCATCTATGCATCCTTGTGCGCTGACTCTCAACAGCCAGAGACCAGGGTTCGGCCCACCACCAACGAAGAGCACATTGAGGACAGACCCGGCGTATAAAGTCCAACTAAATCAACAAGAAAACTGATCACACCTTCTAGGAAAAAGGAAATAATAAAATGGAACAGAACATTGACTTCTTTCGAAACGTAAAAACATTGTGTTTTTTTAACCTAAAGCAAACAAAACCAGTGTTTTGCTGGCCCATAAGTATATTAGGAGATTCCGCACCAGTATTTCCTCGCAGGTTGCCTTTTTCTATAGACATGGCACCCTGCAAACACACTGTCCCAGGAAGCCTGTCTCAAAACTCTGCAGGCATCTGATCATCTGGCAGAATCAACATCTGTTGTGGCAGGAACAGGGATTAACCTCAGCCTTCTCCCTTCATGTGTTGTGTTCATTGTTACCTTCTAGTTTGGGGCAGGCTGGAGACCTTGTTTGAGAAAATCTGGTCTTGGTTTGGACCTAGTCAACATAGTTTGACCGATTTGTTCGAGCCTCTCACCTTCTCCCACCCAGAAAATCCATGGAAAAGGCGCTACGTCCAAATAAGCAGATTTTGATCAATGTTTTAAGTAGGATTTGGCTTCCTGGGCGTGTCCCCAAAGACGATCAAATATTGGGATCATCCAGCCAGCGGCGTACATTGTCTCGACATCTAAACAATACTCTCCGTGGCCAACTAGAAAGAAACAAGATCATGCTGGATTCTGTTTCCATCCAGAGAGAGACTCGGTCTTGATCCAGGACTCCCCATTCATAACATTTAGGCTTAATACATTGTATGACCTACATAGACATAGAAGAAAGACTGACATGTCCGCTCGCAGGTGTAGAAGAAAGGCTAGGATGGCAGCTATTCAGGAGTTGTGTTTAATAGTTTTGTTGCTGAAAGAATATGTGGCATATTTTAACTTTGTGTTCATTAAACATTTTATAAATAAAGGAAATACTCTGAACCTTTTTGGGGGAACGTTTTCAAGCTTTTTTATATGTGAAGTACTTAACTGCTTCTTGGCACAACAGCAATGGAGACATTTTGATTACAGAGATGTGTTCATGCTGTTCATGGTTAAGTTAATTTTTTAATGTATATAAAACACATGTACTACATATGATTGCACATACCATACATTTCAAAGTATATAATGATTTTATGGTAGACATTCACACACACAGAGTGTGATGGACCTCAACCTTTGAAGTTACAGTAGAAGCCTGCACGGCTCCGGTCTCTGGCTCTCACCTTTGTGCAGGGCATTTTAGAAGCTGTCTCGGCTCAGCCCTGTATATTATATTACTGCTTACACAAATCAAACAGATGTATACTTTAAACAGAAGAGCAATCTCTCAGGCTATACAGAGTTTAAAGATTGTCAAGGAACCATGAAGGAAATCTATGCTAAGCTTTTGGTTGCATTTATCCTACAGGCTCAAGAAACAGCCCCTCATGTTAAAAAGATCTTATAGGCTCGATCATACAGGGGTATCCCGTAGGTTGAAGAGATCGCAAGTACTCAGAGCTCACGAGCTAGCGACTCCTAAAGGAGAACTATCCATAAAATGACCTGAACCTCACAGGCTCAGGATATGGACAGTGCACCTGCCCTTAGACTGCACATTCCTTACAAGCTCAGGCATCTTTAGAGGGATCTTACAGATAAATTTACAAATGTTAGATTGAACAAACTGTTCTTTGTAGCTGCCATGTGTTCCTGCCCGTGCCCCTGCCAGAGTCCATCTCCAGGAGGAGTTAGAAATGCCCCTGGCACCAGAGGTGAGGATCGTATAACAGTGAAACAACAGTGGCAGCGCCCCCACAGTGACACCCCCACCATTGGAATGGAAGAGGTGTGGCGCAGCGGCCATGGCAACTGACGTCGGAACCCGGGGGCTCACGGTTCGATCCCCGGTGCCGGCGGCAGATCAGCCCAGCACCATGTGACTCTGGGCAATAGCTCGCTTAATCTTCCCGACGGCCCCCAGCGCCTTGACACCTTCGGGTAATTGTTCGCGCTTTACAAATACTGGACGTTAACATTAACATTAACATTAGTTGACAATATGTGCTCCACCTTACTGCTTTCCATTACCCATGCCACTTTCACTGGGGCAGCTATGAATGCAGTACCCCTAAATGTTTTTATTATGTGTTGTTGTTTAATGACGTTTTACTTTTAGGCGTAATTCTTTATTTTGTATAAACATTGTGAAGTCATAATCATTGCAGCTGATGGGCCCCCAAGCCCTGCCCCTCACCCTCCAGAGGCAGTCAGCCACTGGTGCACCCCTCCTTCCGCCTCTGGACACCCCTCAACAATCATCTCGCCACTGGCAGTCAACAACCACAGCCCGCAACCTCCAGTACTGCGTCGCAGGGCTGGTTCTCTGGCCAGGCTCTGCCCCCAACCCTGCTTGGGCGGCAGCCTCCGCTGTGTACGGCCTTCAGACATGTGCAGAAGACATTGTGGCTGGTCCTGGTCTGTGGCCAGGCCCCACCACATGCAGCCAACCCCTACTTTGGACTGTTGTCAAAGCACAGCATAAGTGCTCTAAGTTAGTGCTTCTCACATTTTTTAGACCCACTGCCCAATTTCTAGAATGACAAACTTTCGTGACCCACCTAGCTTTATTGGACATGAGACGGGGGACATATTTTAATGTAATGACAGTAATTGTTTGTAAACGTCACCACCTTGACAGCCATTTCATATTGGATTGCAGCCAAAATATTTACCTCGCTATAAATGTAGCAGATGGTGGAAGCCATTGGAGTCTGGAGTAAGAACACTTGTTAGAGGGGGTGCTGGCCTGTGGCATCCGTTCACTACATCACAAGGCTTCTGAAAAATCTTGGTGTAGTGTAGTTACCAGTGATTTTAGCAAATCTGAGAAACCCCTTCTGCAGCAGAATATGAGGTAAGGCCTCATATCTATTTTCTTATCTAGCTTTGTGATAAAATATGGCCCAGTGGTGCATTTTGGACTCCATATACATGTATATATATATTTCAGTTTTGTAAACCACAAACACAGCCCAAGGACATCGAAGCACTTGACATGAGAACTAGATTACATTACACAAGGTCAGATTAATTTCAGTATAAGCACAGGAGGTTTGGTGATTTGCCCAGAATCAAAGGATGTTGAGCCAATGCCAAGACTCTAACCTGGTTCCCAAGATCCCAAGTCAGCAACTCTGACAGCTAGGCCACATTTATATTTATTAATATTTATGTGTGAAAGTCGTACACAAGTGGTATGGATATGTATGATCACATATAGTGAGTATATTCTCAGTTCACCTAGGCTCTTGCTTGGGAATACTTGCAAGGGTTTGTTTTAAAACTGGACTTACAGACATTTTTTAGCACGTTTGCACAGGTTCTCAAATGGGGCTATTAATTTTAAATATTACTCACATGTAGACCCACCATAAATCTGCTCATGACTCACCAGTGGGTCCCAACCTACAGTTTGGGAATCGCTGCTCTAGGTACTTAATTTTTTTAATATTTGCAGGCTTTGTGGATCCTAAGTTGGATTTGTGAATCCTAAAGACCAGAAGGGTCCAGAGGAGTGTTGGGATCGACAAATTCAGGGTAGATTAACGAATCGCGTAATATATTTGTTTTTTAATTTAATTCTTGGAGGGGCTTTTAGGACCTCCACCCGCCCAAACTTGGGCCTGGGGTTTAGGATAGGTTCACCCTGGCCCCTTTTTCCCAACACTTTGCTCAATGTTTCTGTGACAGCCAGACAATCAGACCGTGGCGGATTCATGCATCCACAATGCACACGGATAAACATCCCTACTCCAATAGGATGGCTTTATTTCCCAAAACCATAAAACTCCCCTTAAAATATATAGGGTTGCTAGGGGTTGAAATAGATTTAGCATTAAGGGGAGTTTTATGTTTTGGAGATATTTTTGGTATAAGGGTGTAAGTTTTTTTTTTGATTCAGGGATGCGTTTTTTATGGGTAAATATGAGTTTTATGGAGTTCGGTTAAGGGGAGTTTTAAGATTTGGGGGAGATTTTTCGTATAAAGTTGTAATTTCTATAGGGCTCAGGGACTTTTATAGGTAAGTGGGATTATAGGGTACTGGATTGGTAGGCCTCAGGGGCGGGATTGGGTTCAGGGTGAAGGGGCAGTTTTAAGGATTTGGGGAGTTTTTAGATATTAGGTTTTATTTCTTTTAGGGTTCACTAATTTTTTTAGGTTCATGGGATTTTTAGGGTTCAGAGATGAGTAGAGAAGTAAAGGGTTTTGAGAGTTCAGCAATATTATAATTTAACAATGAAGCTAAAAATATTATGGTTATAGATATTATATTATTGCTTTTATTGTTCTCATTATTATTATTATTAGTAGTAGTATTTGTATTAATAATATTTGTATAATTATTATCTACATTTATTACAAGATTCAGAAAAAATCTACCTCTTGGGTTACACATAAATTACAGGATCAGGAATATGATAGCCAAGCTATCCCTCATGTTAGTAGCTCTCACAGGTGGCTCATGCCTGGACAGCAGAGCCCTACACTCCAAAATATTCTCCCACAACCCCCACGCACCATAACATTCCCCAACAAACCCTGCACACTATAACACTGCTCTGCAAACCCTGCAGACCATGACATTCCCCTACAGCCCTGCACACCCTGACAATAACATTCCCCCACAATCCTGCACACATGCACACCATGACATTCTCCCACAACCCCTGCACCCCCTAACATTCTCCCACAACCACTATACATATTACATTCTCTGACAACCTGTGCACCCCATAACATTCTCTCCCAACCTGTGCACACCATAACATTCTCTCCCAGACACTGCACAGCATACCCCACAACCCTGTACACCATAATAATAACATTCCCCCGCAACCCTGTACATTTACACACCATGACATTCTCCCATAACCACTCCCACAACCCTTGCAGAAAATAGCCTTTAGCCAAAACCCCTGCACACCACAATGTTCCCAGCAAAGCCCGCTTCCTATAACATTCCTCCACATCCCTTGAACACATAACATTCTCTCACAACACCTACACCCCGTAACATTCCCTCAGGGCTGGCTCTAGCACTGGTGGCGCTCAATGCGACAATCCTTATTTGGCACCCCCACCCCGATGGCCTCCTTCTCCATGGACTCCCTCACTACCAACCTCCAACAGTGCCCCATATCTCTCCTTACCCATCTCTCACATTCATTTAATTTGTTTTATAGTGCTAGTCATACCACTGGAGGGTGTCAGAGCACTTTACATTACACACACACACATTATAAAGAGACAATGAATCAATACGTGTGTAAATCAGTCTGTAGGAAATGTTCCACAAGACAATGAGGATTACAAGGTGTGTGAATCGCGTCATCCATACTAGTAGGCAGTATATTTTAAGAGTGTTTGGTCTGGAGAAGTATAAACTCTGTATTTCAGACGTACCACACTTGTTGGGGTTGGCATTACTAATAAGAATGTATTTCTACCCAATCTAGCCCTTTTTTAGCAACATTAGGATAATGAAAGACTGGTGAAAAACACAAGGTTCCAGCACTATGCTTGCAGTTTGCATGCAGCTCTTTGATGACAGTTCAATGGTCATTGCGCTATGTTAGGATTATAATTTATGAACTGCAAGTAACAAAAGAAAGTCTGTAACAAAAGCAATAGCCCACTGAGCTATCCACATAAAATACCGTTCTGTGATCTGCATGCTACACGTTCTTTGCAGCAGGCAAATTATCCCTCTGTGCTACTTTATGATGAGTCAGAATTGCAACTAAACAAAACTCGATCTGCTACAGCAGGAACAAGAATCATCAGAGCTATTTTGACATTTGTATTGTTGCCTGAAACCAGTTGGGCACACAAGGAACTCTGAAGCAGGTGCTTTTAAACTCAAAAGTTATTTCTAAACACAGCGCCCCGAGGTGCAGCTGGTCACTGCCCTAGAGCCGGACCTGCATTCCCACACAACCCTGAAACCCATATCATTCTGCCACAATGCGTGCACACCATAACATTCCGACACAACGCCTACACACTGTAACATCTTTCCACAACCCTGTACCCCATAACATTTTCCCATATGCCCATGCACACCACAACATTTTCCCATAAACCCCTGCAAATCATAACATTTTCCAACACCCCGTAGACACCATAACACTGCCCCACAACCCCTGCAAACTTAAGGTTCTCCAACATTTCATGCAGAGACTCAAGCTCTCGTGCCATGCTTGCTTAGTGCAAATGTGTCTCACAGCATCATTATAATCTCACACTCTGCAGACTCTTCCGGCACCGACCACCCATCAACCCAGAGCAATCTCAGTCATCTGCATCAGGCTTCCTACCTGTGAGGACGCACATCCCACCCAGTGCTTAATTTGTAAATAAATAAGTGGCAGGCCTCTTGCAAGGAGGCCACCTCACCTTGCACCACCCATTGCACCTACCAGCGCTGCCAGTGACAGCACCAACACAACTGCTAACCATCATACACCTACAAGTGTGACACTTTGGACTATTTCAGACTCCAAAGCTATAAGAATGGCTTGGGAGGCAGGTATTAGTCATTTTTTATATATATTGAATTAATACACAACTGTTTTTGTGCTGACCTCTAAATTAGGCAAACAGCGCCACCATGTGGCAGACTGTCAGAAGGGCCAGTGTTGACAATTAAGTGCCGGTACCGAGCACCAGCAACCACTGGCTCAAATTTAGCACTGAT
The DNA here is from genome assembly GCA_963921515.1 of Calotriton arnoldi. Taxonomy (NCBI): domain Eukaryota; kingdom Metazoa; phylum Chordata; class Amphibia; order Caudata; family Salamandridae; genus Calotriton; species Calotriton arnoldi. The sequence goes on from CAWUFW010001876.1 coordinate 2,186,455, forward strand.
CCCACACCAGGAACTTTGATATGCCAAAGAATAAAATGTTGCTCCTTCACCACACAGAAAACTAACAACCACATTTTACAATTTACAGCCTTTAAATAACTGTACTGAAAGAACTCATCTAAATCACTGCACCGAGAGAGTGCCACAGGGTGCCCTGCTCAAAGCCTTGGTAATCTGAGTACTTCCTATTTTGAATTCACATTGCATGCACTCACAACCCCAGTAGCTCTTTTGTGTTAAGCTCAAAATCATATATCAACAAAGACTGCAGGATTAAGCAAAACTAGAAGTGTGCAACATTTTTGTGGAAACATTGCCCTGCAAACTTTTGTTTGCTGTAAAAAATCTCTTGGAAATGTTTATTTTGTAGCCCTTACTACCTGCAGATAAAAAATTTAAAAACTGACAAGCGTATAATTTTGCACAACGGTAATGAAAACAAAATGAGCCACTAAATGGACAGACTGGCACGTGAAAGAGTTCTCACTCAGAGCACAGTGGTGCAAGGACCTGCAGCTAAGAGTGTGATTGTGGTCCCCGTGATCAGGGTCCCCACCAACTATCATCCCACGCAGGAGCAGTAAGGTCCTGTGTGAGTTAAATATAGGTATTGCTGGGGTTGAGCTAATACACAGCAATGTCTTTGGCCCAGTGCCTAATTAAAAAAAAACATAAGTGCACAGAACCAAGGTAAGGGCAGGTGGCGTTGACACAGCATTTGTCTTTCTCGTCTACCTTTTCTCCTTCCTTCGGTCTTTGTATGTATGTGACTTATAGAGCACAAACCTAGCTACAAAGTGACAAAGCAGAGAGCATGATGGGGGGTTTACAGTCAGTAGTGATGACTGTTCAAACTTGTCCTCTTGTAAAGTGCTCTGGTGCCTGCGGGATATGTACGTGGTATTGAAAACCGTAAATAAATAAATAAATAGTGGCACGGAGGAGGGAGATGAGAGGTGCTGATACAGCACCACAGGTGGGTTTTACAGCGGTGTGCGGAAGGGTATTGGGGCAAGGCTTACAAGGAATGTCAGAGAAAGTCAGATCAGAGGAGAGGAGGCTGGATAAAGTGGTGGCATGGTGGTGGTGGTAGTGGAAACTCTTCAGAGGTGACCCTACATCCATGTAGTTACCTCTGAAGAGGTGGTGCTTGGGAAGAGGAGGGGTTGAACTTCCATGAAGATGTGAGGGGGGATGAAGTCTGTTGCTATGTATGTTTGATTTAATTTTTAATATATTGATCTTTTATTCGATGCACTCCATAAACTGAGCTCTTGTGCTTAAACTACAGGTTCAAACAGCTGACTCATAAAACTAGTACAGCTAGAAAAGAGTAATAATCAGATTGGTTAAATCACAGAGTTTGTAAAGCAACCCACAGGGGTTGTAAGAATTGTAGCTTCCCTTAATTGGCACCAGATATAGTGGATTGCTGGAAAAATTAGCAATAAACTCAGGGGCGTAGCTTGGTCAGTAAGCCTTGGGGGTAGGGGAGCGAGCTTCAGGTTTTCTGACAATCACGCTGGCACATCATGTTAATCATTATACGGGAAGCAGCGCATGAGGAGGGCTTAAGGGCCAGTGGAAAGGAAAAGGAGTGTGGATTGTGAGAGGTACTTAAAGCACAGTATTTTGTAAAATAACTATGGGGTCTATTACGATGGCGGTCGGATGTCCACCGCCGGGCCGGCGGTGGCGCCCGCCAGGCCGGCGGTGGACATCCGCCCGCGATTGCAACCAAGAAAACTGCCGGTCAAATTAGGATGGCGGTGGTGACCGCGGCGGTGGGAAATTCTGACCGCCGCTTTTCCGCCGGTTGCCATCCGCACTCCTGCCTGGCGGACGAAGCAGGACCGAGATAATGGTGGCGGTGCAGAGGAGGCTCCGCCGGCAGGATTATGATGCCGGCGGTAGCCAGCCTTTCCTCAGCGGTCACACTGCCATGGAAAGGCATGCGGAGATTGTCTTCCGGGGGCCCGTTGCAGGCCCCCAATGTTTGGGGGTGTGTGGGTGCACTGGGGGGGTACCCATGGTCCCCCCCTACATTTCCCTGTACCAGGTGGCAGGCACTGTGCAGTGCCTGCCACGCAGTGCAGGGAAATGCAGGACATGCTCCTTTGGACATCGCGGCGGTGCTGCGGGTAGCAGCAACCGCCGCAATGTTAAGGCCCGCGATCCGACCGCCGCGGTCGGATTTCGACCGCGGGTCATCGTAATTCGACCGGCGGTGATGTCGCGGTCCATGCGGGCGGTCTTTTCCCGCTACCATGGCGGTCGGGGAGGTTTTCCGACCGCCATCGTAATAGGCCCCTATGTTTTAAGTCCTTCAAAACAGAGACAAGAGTGAGTGTTTGTGTGTTTTTGTCTGAGTGAGTATTTAAAAATCCCACGTGAAATTCGACAGACACCTTACCATTCCCGACTGAAGGCTCCTGTACTCAACTATTTATGAAATAATACATTTATTAGGGGATGTAACACCCCAAACACCCCCCACTGAAGCTGCATCCCTGGATAAACTCTTTTTGGAGTTAAAGGGAATGCAATGCCACTTCCCGTGATGCCATTGTATGTCAAAGGGGGTTTCCTCCACTAAGCCTCTGATTTTAGCGTAATCGCAACCCTGCACCATATAAAATGGTGTTTCATAATATAAGAACAGTATTTAAGCCAGGGCTCATTCTTTATTAATATTACTGTGTGGATGTTGTTCCAAATTTTCAGTGAAACGTGCTACTGCAGGGAGATGCCTTACGGGGCTACCAGAAAGGGCCACAAGAGGGTGCCACATTCCAAAAAAGTCCTAAAAAAATACCTGTTGCTAGGTGAATAATGCATCAACACAAAAAATATGCCATTTTGTTTAGGGATGCAAGATTCCTTGCACCGAAGCTATGTGGGACCTGAATATCAAGTAGGGAATATCGTTACAACTTAAAATCATAGCCAAATATTCAAGGCAAAAATATCAGCAGGTAAACATGTTTAGAATTTCTGTACCTAACTCCAGATATGTGTACCTTCATGATATACATTTCATCAAGGTACATAAATGTGGAATTAAGAATAGTACATCTATACTTTCATAGATGCACTTCCCTTTCGATATTTTAGTCCTCAATACTTTGGCTACAATATTACGATATCATGATATTGGGACCATTATGCCAGGCTACAACCCTTTAAATGAGGATTACTTTCAGGTGTCAATCAATTATTTTGATGGTCGCTCCTGAAGGCTGCAGAGGTTCAGCTTCGTGCCTTTCAGAAACACTCGCTGTCTCGTCATATGCCTTTTTGACCAGCCTATCTAGTGACAAAAAGACAGATTTGCACCAATAACAGCATAAAATAATTTGTTTTGCAAAGAAGCTCAACTAGTAATGTCAGAAGATTGGCTGCATGGTGATTGGCTGGAATGGTGTGCGGTCAAAGAAATTAAAAACTGCCATCAACAAAAGCATAGACTGATAATTTTTATATTTTACATTTATTTTATAAGAATAAAGGAAATATACTTATACAGTGATGAGACAGAATATTGAGTTTTAAATAACGACTGGCACAAATATCAAGTCACAGATATCGTGAGTGAGAAATATCGACAGCAAGAATATTGTGGTCAAGAATATCAACTTAAGGTAAGTAATATTGATTTAAAAAATATTGAAGTGTTTAATATTGTTTGCAAAAATAAAGTTGTTAAAAATATCGATTTTGTAATTAATGTTATGTATTTTAGTATATATTTTAAATGTATGTGATGTATTTTTTGTATAAGAATTGTTTATATTTTTCAATACATGTGTTAAATTTTTAGTAGTTATTAATTTTTTTTAAATTTGAATTTTGCGTTTTTTGTTCCGTAGCGGGTAGTGGGTTTATAGGGGAATAGGGTGGGAAGTAATTTAATTATATTAAATTAATGATTATTTTTAATTTATTAATATTTATTTAATTGAGATGTTATACTCTTAAATGTGTAAATTAATTTATTATTAATTAATTAATAATTGGTTGTTAATTAATATTAATTATTTAATTGGTAATTAATTATGGTAATTGTGTAATTAATTTTAGGTGTGTGTTTTGGGGTTTATAGGGGTAAAGGGTGGCAAGTAATTTGTGTTTAATTAATTAATATATAGTTGTTAATTAATGTTAATTATTGGATATTTATTTTGGGTAATTGTTTTTTTTGTGTGTTGTTTTTACTTTTAAAGGGGTAAAGGGTGGGTATTAAATACATTTTACTTACTTTATAATTAGTTGTTTAATAGTAATAGTTTGTAATTTTAAAATAAGTTATAATTGTGTAATGTATTATTTTACACTTTGATTTAGTTGTCTGTTGTGGGGATTATAGAGTTAAAGTGTGGGTAGTTACTTAATTTTTATTAATACTTTTTTTATTAATAATATTTTTTAATTGATAATTAATTATATTAATTATGGAAGTATATTTTTCTCAAAATTTAGAAGTGTGTTGTGATTTGTGTGGTGTTATAGGGTAGGAAATAAAATAAATAAATTTATGTAATAATTAATGTTTTTGTTTGTAAATATTTTCTAGTTTAAAATTCTTATTTTTTGAAAATGTCTTACTTTATTTTATATAATATTTGTAGGTATTTGTTATATGTAATAATATTATAATATGTTTTCTTTTCATATTTTAAATATATTGGTATTTTAATTTCTAACATATTTATAAATGTATTTATTTATTAATTTTTATAATATTATTTTTGGATTTTTAAATATTTTTTTATTATTATTTTTGAACTGACTGGAGTGTGAATAGTAATTTTTATCCCTTCGCTATCCAACACTTTTCCTACTGTTGCACTTATTGGAGTGGGAATAGTAATTTTTACCCCTCCGCTATCCAACACTTTCACTACTGTTGCACTCACTGGAGTGGGAATAGGAATTTTTTACCCCTCCGCTATCCAACATTTTCCCTACTGTTGCACTCACTGGAGTTGGAATAGTAAATTTAATCCCTCCGCTATCCAACACTTACCCTACTGTTGCACTCACTGGAGTGGGAATAGTAATTGTTACCCCTTCACTATCCAACACTTTCCCTACTGTTGTACTCATTGGAGTTGGAATAGCAATTTTTAGCCCTCCCCTATCCAACAATTTGCCTACTGTTGCACTCACTGGAGAGGGAATAGTAAATTTCACCCCTCCGCTAACCAACACTTCCCCTACTGTTGCACTGACTGGAGTTGGAATAGTAAATTTGAGCCCTCCGCTATCCAACATTTACCCTACTGTTGCACTCATTGGAGTTGGAATAGTAATTTTTACCCTTTCGCTATCCAACACTTTCCCTACTGTTGTAGTTGCTGAAGTGGGAATAATAATTTTTACTTCTCCGCTATCTAACACTTTCCCTACATTTGCACTGACTGTATTGGGAAATTTAAATGTAAATATTTTTTAATAGTTTAGGGGCCCATTACGATACCCGGCGTAAATAAATCCGCCAGGCATGGAAGCGGCAAAAATCCGCCCGCACACACCGCCTGAACACCGACCACGCCATTACGATTTCACAAACCGAAAACCGCCATCGGCGGAAAAAGCACACAAAATACCGCCCGCCAACGTCCGAGTCGGAGTCAAACCGCCCGCCACGGACGGAAACACGCACGACAACACAAAACCGCCCGCCCTCACGGCCGACACACCGCACGTGACATTACGATCGCACCGACATGAGCGCGGAAAAACCACAAATATACCGCCCGCCAGCGCAAACAACGCCGATGAGAATCGACACGGCAGAAGCCATGGCGCCAACGTACCTGCACAGAAACCATCCGCACACAAAACCAATAGCACACAACATGGCCAACAAGTCCACACAGCAAGGCACGCACAAATACACAAGCACAGTACACATCCCGAAAACACCCCCGGACAAACAAAAAATACAAAGGCCAGAACCCCAGACACAACACACCTGAAAACAACAGACCATGAGGACACACCCACATAGGTGAGTACAAAAGCAGCACTCCCACAGACCACAACCCCTTGCTACATTGCAAACCAGAGAGGAGAGGAGAGGACACAGTGACACAGCAAGGACAGCAGCACACCACAGAAACGCACACATCACTACCACCACCACCACCACCACCACCACCAAACACCACCACCACCACCACCACCACCACCACCAAACACCGGCACCACAAACCCCCTGCACATTACACAACACACACCGCACCAGCACCACAAACACCATGGCACCACAAAGAATGCCCAAGTTCACGCCCATGGAGCTGACGGTCATGGTCGACGAGATCATCAAGGTGTACCCACAAATCTATGGGAACATGGTCCAGCACACACCACTAGCCACCAGAAACAGAATGTGGAACCGGATCGTAGACCAGGTCAATGCAGTCGGGACCCTGCCCAGGAACAGAGTCGAAATTAACAAACGTTGGAATGACGTAAAGAGCCTGGTCAAGAAGAAGGAGGGCAAAAACAGAGAGCTGGCTGCCGTCACTGGCGGAGGGAATCCCGCGCTCTTTAAGACCTTCAAAGCGTGGGAGGAGAAGGTGCGAGTCGTAATACATCCGGAGATCCTCGCCGGATTAGCAGGGGAGTGGAGGCTGGTAAGTACAAACTAATGTATACCAGCACACCGCTATGTACTCACATGCGCAACTACCATGCCACAGCTCCCAGGGACAAACACCCCCATGTCCAGCACACAATACACAACACATCACACACACATGCAACAGACACTACCACACACAGCCCAAACCGAACAACTGTAAGATGCGTGGGGACATGTGTACACTAAGCCAGCCACGTAACCACCAACAGGTCCCCAAATATGCCAGAAGCGCCACAACGAGCACCCACCACACCCATGTGTCCGCCACAGCTGCACTAACCGACAAGTAACAGGTAAGTGGCAGGAACACAAAGTGCAGTGGGTGGGACGGTGGACAGCCCAAGTACAACACACACCAGGCCCCAGTCCCACAGCACAGCAAGGAGGAGCATCCCCCACACCCCACAGCCACGTGTCAGCCACCGCAGTGCACAACGACAGCCGAAAGGCAGACATCACGGTCCACAGCAATCGGTGTCAGTGGGTGTCCAGCCACCCCCACGACCCACAACACCCCCCACCCCCACAGACCTGCAACATGGAGCACCCCCGCTTAGAGCCATGTGGCATCCAGTACAGTGCACGCACGAACAACTTGCAGGTGGGAAACTGGACAGGGCTGGATTACTGGAGGCATGAGGACCATAACACGACCAACACATGGGACATGTCACGTAGCAGACGAACACGCAGCACCGCCCACCGTCACGAACAAGTGAACAATGTGCACACGGACATGAACAACAGACTCACACCCCACATGACCCATCACAGACATAGCAACACCCAAGGAGCCACGTCTGCATGCACAAGCCACACTGAATATAGTCCCACACGGCAGCCACTGTGCAACTCATCACACACAACCGAAACACCATTGAAGTCCTGTCCATGTAGCCCCTACTGCCTGTCAACCACACACCCCACAACTACGCCTATGTAAGACAAACAACACTAGACGCAACAGAGCGGAACAACATATATGCACACGAACACCACTGAACCCATCAAACTCACAGACACACCATGCACATACAACATACCATCCATCCCATCCGTCAGCCCCAGTCTCATGAAAGGCATGTCATCCGCACAGCTGCCACACATACAGCAGTCACGCTAAGACACATGCCCATGACCAACCATGTGCCAGAAGTCAATTAAGCGCACGACACACTGTGAGCAACAACACACAACATGGGCCACACCCCCCCGAGCACTGCAGTGATGCACATGGCACAGGGCAGCACGCACACCAAGGAGATGGGACAACTGCAATACGTTGGCTGGCACACAACTATCACTCACTCATAACGATGCGTCCAATGCCATGTCCAGTAATCACAACAGACAGCAAATATGCAGGCCATGTCAAGCATGCACACACCTCAAACCATGCACTGTCATGCTGCCACAACACATGTCACGTTCGGCACCCATGGCTCACAGCATGTACTCCAAAAGCATATTCCCTCCCAAATGCGAATCTGGGGCATGGCCCCCATGTTGCCATATGCGTTCCTAAGCGTTCCATTTGAACCCCAAAAGCATATTCCCTCCCAAATGCGAATCTGGGGCATGGCCCCCATGTTGCCATATGCGTTCCTAAGCGTTCCATTTGAACCCCAAAAGCATATTCCCTCCCAAATGCGAATCTGGGGCATGGCCCCCATGTTGCCATATGCGTTCCTAAGCGTTCCATTTGAACCCCAAAAGCATATTCCCTCCCAAATGCGAATCTGGGGCATGGCCCCCATGTTGCCATATGCGTTCCTAAGCGTTCCATTTGAACCCCAAAAGCATATTCCCTCCCAAATGCGAATCTGGGGCATGGCCCCCATGTTGCCATATGCGTTCCTAAGCGTTCCATTTGAACCCCAAAAGCATATTCCCTCCCAAATGCGAATCTGGGGCAGGGCCCCCATGTTGCCATATGCGTTCCTAAGCGTTCCATTTGAACCCCAAAAGCATATTCCCTCCCAAATGCGAATCTGGGGCATGGCCCCCATGTTGCCATATGCGTTCCTAAGCGTCCCATCTGAACACCAAAAGCAAAGTACAAACCAGACCCAGGATGGGCCAGGAGCCCGCATACACCAGAGTCACAATAAGTAGGGGCACAGCAACACACCCATCGGCATGGCCAATCCGTCCCATGCCACATGTGCACAGCACACAGTCCCATTGCCAAGCACACACAACTACAGATGCTACAGCCACACACACGCCTCCAGGAAACCCATGTACGAGATTGCACGAACTGTCAATGTCAGACGACAAATACATACTTCGCCAGGTGCAACACAATAACAAATCTCATTCTCTCCACAGGTGACGAACTGCTGGATGCTGGGGATGGAGCCAGCAGCCAGCACAGCCAGCCTACAAGCCCCCAACGAGGACACACGGATCTGGAGGATCTGTCCTCCTCTTCGGACACGGACCACCAAGCAGGCCCATCTGGTGTGGCAGGGCCCAGCCGCTCCCCAGGACCCCTCCTACCCACCAACCCATCATCCAGGGCTGCTGAACATTCCCAGCCCCCTGCTGCCACTGTCGTTGCGGCCACACCCACGGTCATTGTGGCCACTACCACTGCCGCAACCGCCACCATCGCCGCACCGACCACCACCGCCGCCACCACCGCCACGTCTTCGCTGGCACCAGCCCCAGCGCAGGTGGTGGCCCGGCCGACTGGATCCACCCTGGGAGCCACAGCGAGGACCGTGGTGAGCAATGTGGCTAGTGGGCAGGCCGGTGGCAGCAGGACTGGTAGGAGGAGCAGGGTCAGGGAAACGCCAGCCTCCCCTGGGAGCCATGCCCTGCCTCAAATGGCCAGAGTCCTTGGGGCCTATGAAGAGGCCCAAGGACAATGGGTCCGGTCTGCTTCAGACACGCGTGAGGTGCTGGGGGTGCTGAGGTCCATGGACGCCCGTATGGGCCAAATCGTGGACCTCATGGGCCAGCTGGTGGTGGCGGTGAGGTCACAGCCAGGGACAGCAGCTCCCCCTCCGCCACCACCTGCCGGGGCGCAGGGTGGAGCAGCAGTGTCCAGTTCCCCTGCGTCCACTGCCAGTGAGCACACCTCAACCACCAGCATGTCGCAAGCAGGCACCCCCCCTCGCAAACGTGGAAGGGGCCGTCCGAAGTGGAAACAGATCTCCCGGGAGGACTTTGCACGCTCCAAGCGCAAGTGAGGCAGCCAGCCAGCCTTCCGCCAGCCTTCCTTGACCAGCCACTGCATTGACTTGGACTACGATCCCACTCCACACAGCCATCTGGATGGCATGTGTGTGTTGGACTATGGACATAGAACCAGTGGGTACACCCTGATCATCACGCAGCCATGACCGACAGCTCATTGTCACTGCACGCACCACTTTTGTCATCACCTTACACACAATCACATGTCACAGTTTGTAATAAATGCACCTTTTTCACTAACTGCTGTTTGTGCCCTGTGTTTTATTTGTACGGAATACAACGGCCACCTTGGGCGGAAAGGCACCTGATGCGTGGCATGGCAATTGAATCCGGAGGGCCTGTAGGGACCTAGGGGTGGGAGACAGAACAGGAGCACATTCAATGAGTGTGTCACACACCCATCACACAGTACATGTCAACAACTACAAGCAATGTACACACATCGCACAGAGCAATAGGGCACAATGCCACAGCCACCAACAGTGGCATACAACCCTGGCCATGGAGCGTTGACACACAGCACGCAGTGAACAAACGGCCTCCCTGACACAGCACACACACACCTGCACAGACACAGCCACATCAGCCGTCGTACATGGACACTCACCGTCAAGTGAAGTAGCGGGCGATGAGCTGCTGCCGCACATTACCAGCTTCCTCCTCTCCGCTGTCCTCCTCACTCGAGCTGTCCTGGTCTGCGGGCTGGGGCCCTGGTTGATCTCCGTCATCCACGATGAGGGGGATCTGCTTCCGAATGGCCAGATTGTGCAGCATGCAGCACGCCACCACTATCCGGCACACCTTCTGTGGGGAGTACGCCAGCGCACCCCCGGTGCGGTCCAGGCACCTGAACCTGGACTTGAGGAGGCCAAAGGTACGCTCGACCACACGTCTGGTCCTCCCATGTGCCTCATTGTAGCGATCGTCTGCTGGGGTGCGAGGATTCCTCAATGGACTGAGCAGCCATGCCCCATTCGGATACGCAGAGTCACCTGGGTGTGAGGGACACAGAGAACCGTTGCTAATCCAACTGGACAGGGGACAGCATCGCACAGCCAGCACGCTACACCACTCCACATACTCACCGACAATACAGGCACGATCCTGTTGCATATTGGACATCAGTCGTGGCAAGATGCTGTTGCGCATTATGTGTGCGTCATGGGCCGAGCCTGGGAACTTTGCACACACGTGGGTGATAACCATGTCCGCAAGGCACACCACTTGCACATTCAGGGAGTGCGTGTGCTTCCTGTTGCGGTACAGGTGCTCAGTGGCCTGTGGTGGAACAAGGCCGACATGTGTGCAGTCAATGGCTCCAACGACGTGTGGGATTCTGCCAAGGGCATAGAATGCACCCTTCACTGCCGCCAATTCACGAGCCCTGGGGAAGCGGATGTACCTGTTCCGGTACAGCATCATGGCTGCCAGTACATCCCTCAGCACCTTGCTGAACATGGGCTGGGACATCCCTCCTCCAATGCCCACTGTGTGCTGGAATGACCCAGTGGCGAAGAAATGCATGGCGGCCATCACCTTAGCCGTGGGGGTGACAGCAGTCGGATACACCCTGCGGGGACGGAGATGGGGTTCTAACATGGCACACAGTCGATGCAGGGTTGGCCTGTCCAGCCGAAACTTCCTAATAACCTCTGTATCGTCCATGTCCGCCAGCAATTGGTATGGGCGGTCAATGTTCGGTCTCCGCCTAGGGACAATGGCAGAGGACACATGTCAATGCAACACGACACATAGCAATTTCGCATACACATCACTGACATGACTGAGCAAGCACATGAGCCACAGCCCAGCTGTCAAGCTGGGACGGCACGGCCACAATACACTTACACAGGTCTCCCAACAATGGCAATGGCTAGTGATACAAACCACTGCCATGTGCATGCACATGGGGATCTAGGCCCCAATGACTTGCGGGGCGTGCTGATGGGGACTGACTGCATATCCGTCAAGCGGCAACGCCACGGCAACATGAATGTCTGCTGAGCATGGAACTGCTTCCGCGGCTGGATGAGTATGGCACACGACGACAACGATGTGGGCACAGGCTGAGCGGCCAAAACAAGTGGGACCTGTGGCACGAGGGGATATGAGACAGTAGTAGGTGTCAGCACTGCACCCTATGTACAGCACTGTACGGATCACACCTCCCGAAACATTGACAGGTGTCCACATTGACAGCCCCATGCCAAGACGGCTGTGTGCTTGCAGTCACACGTCACAGGTGAGAGGTTACATTGCACGTGCCAGGTGGCAGACGTACATAGTGGGAGCTGGCATGTGTGTGCATGTGTCTCCTGTTCAGGTTCCACCAGATGGGCGCTGACTCTGTACTGACCATTGGACACAGCATGTTCCGTGGTAGGCTTGTGTGTGTGGGATGGTGGCACTGGATGTGCCTCCGTTGGGTGGGGGGCCATGCACAGGGCGGGTACGTCGATGATTGCGCATTGTTGGTCACGGTGGGTGCACCAACTAAGATGTGTTGCCCTGTGTTCAACTCCTATGTCCGCATGATGATGGACTGTAGATGTGGGCAGACTACACATTGGTCGATGTGCTGTCTATATGCATGTGCCTTCACACCAGGCACAGCTGCCCCTGCACATGTGACCCCTGCTGGACTCGCTGCTGGGTCTGTGGAGCTGATGCACCTTCTGCGCGTGGGGCGGACAGCTCTCCTCACTTCCCTCATTGCGCATGTCATGACTTTGCCGCAGGTGACATGGATCATGGAGGGCCCACATGTACGCGTGGGTAGGCTACACATGATTGTACACTGGTCGCCACCCCCAGTCAGTGTTTCGAATGGGAAGGTTGTCGTGCTGGTGGTATGTTCGATGTGGCGGATGGGCGGGCCTAGGTGTGGGCTTACATTCCGGACATGGGGGGTAGTTGGATTGGCGACTAGTTGCAGTACACACGGGACACGTCTCTTCCTTTCCACATCTGGGTCATCCCTTGTACTGACTGACAGTGATACAGTCATCTTCGCCCCAGCCCTCATGTCCTCCCCTCGCTCCCCCAATATGCATGCTCACCTGCGAGGCTAGCGCTTGCACAGGCAGCCCCAAGCTCGCACCAGAGAGGGCAAGGAGTGTATGTGTGGGTCCAGTTGCACGAGTGGGCTGTCTCAGGGTATGATGTGTTGCGGGACGCCGTCCACCTGCGTGGTGCCCCAAATGGAGACCCGGCCTGCATGGACTATGCATCACAGTCTTCGCCTTCCGGATCCGCCACCTGCGACACCCACTGGCTGTGGCTGCCCTTGCGGCCAGGCCACGTCCGTCTGTGACTGATGGCCCACACATTCACTCTTTGGCCTCTCTGGGGAGGGCTCGGGGTGGTGGCGCACGCGCTTGCACTTAGTCGCAATGGCATGTGGCGTGGTTGGTATGATGGGCAATGGATGGGATGGTGCGAGCCACCTCCCGTGACGTCAGTGCTGCTCGTGCTGTGGTGCGTCCCCCTACACTTCCATGTGACTTGTGCCATGCTAGACGTTGAGGTTCTATTGCCTGCGTGATATGACCAGGAGGAGCGCGAGGAGACCTCTCACACACCATGCTCCACTGCCATCCCGTGCCCTGTATCGCCTGTGCGGATTGACTATGTTGGGGTTACACCTGGTCGACTGGGGCTGTGTGTGCCTTGTCAAGGGGCATGGCGGGCGCACAACAGGATCCAGCTTGTCCACAGAGGGTGGGCTGAGGTGCGCCTGGTACCGCTTTGTACGTGTGCCCGGCTGCTGTGCACACACGTGTTCACTCCCCCCGACAGGTGTCCTCTCACAATGCCCAGGGAAGCGGTGGTGTACTGTTCATGACCCCTCCCAACACGGCGTGCTCCAACTTGGCATGTGCGCATCTACCCGTCGCACCCACCCACCTGAGCACTGCGTCCATACGACTTCACACGACACATGTGTGTCTTCCACAGTAGTGCTACTCATTTGCGTTGACATCCAATACCAGTGGACTACATGGTCATGTCACGACTGCCGTGTACTTCACATACTCTCATCCTCTCTCATTCGTACTTGTGAAATGAGTCAGCGGAGACAGTTTTGGTTTCAAACATTATATTGAGTCTTCTGTCCTCTGTGATGCAGTATAGTGGACACTACTGGCAGCAGAATACATGTTGAGGATATACTGAGCATGATTGCAAATGGGATAGGGTGTGGGGTTACATGTGATTGGCTGTTGCATGTGGGATGTGGGCTTCAGAGTGACATCTGCTTGGCCAAGGCTGTGCTAATGTACATTTACGTATAGCTGCGGAGCTGCGGACTTTGACACAGACGGTATACATGTAGCCTACCAGACCGCTTGGCATCATGGGCACAGTCCATCTCAGTTCCATGTGACAGGTTTGCTGCGGTTGTTCCTCATGCACGCGTGCATGTGAGATGACATCAGGGCATGTGCTTGCGTGCATGCAGCGGCGTGCCACTTGTTGTTGCACTGTGGTGGTTACTGGACATGTCACAGTCACTGGGGTCGTGTTGTTGTTGTATGCACTTGTCGTCCATGCAAAGGTCCTGGTATGGGATTCCCGGGGCGGGGGTGGGAGGGGTGCAGCACCCACAGACTCCAGGCGACCTATTCATGTCCACTGAGCGGTGTGTGTGTCCATGGGCGCTGGATCCATGTCGTGTCCTGGTTGTTCGTGCAGTTCCGTCCATGTGGGTGCGATACACAGAGCCCATGCCACTGCCTCCCACGATGCATGCGGTGTTCCTGGATGTGATGGGGAACAGTGTGCATGTCCCGGTCATATCCGATGTCATGGCGATGTCGTTGATGGTGTGGTTACAGTTGCCGGTCGTTTGGTATGGCTGTTGTGGTGGTGACTGGCCAGTCCGTGCGGAAGCTAAGCATGGGTGCGGGGTTGGACATCATAGGTCACTCGGGGAACCTGCGTTGTGGTCCGACGTATTTACAGGTTGTCAGGTATGCGATGCCGTCCAGCAGGGCTTCCATGTCATTGGTGGTGTACATGTTTGCCAGCCAATGTAGCGGATGGTGGCTGTCAAGGTGTTGTTCGTAAGTTGTCCCTTGGAGGACCATGATGGGGCATGCTGGGTGACATTCGATGTAGCTGTTCTCGATGATCCGTCGTGTGGAGGCACAGTGGTCCCATTTCAGTGCGGGTGCGATGTTGGCCACATACGCCATGCCCCCATAGGCAGAGCAGGCCCTGTCGTGTGCGTCCAGAGGGAGGAGTAGTGGTAGCAGGTCCGCCTTCAGACATGCCGGGTTGGAGAGGCATATCTCGACGGGATGCTGGTAGGGACACCTCCGACAGTAGAAGACGGGCATGACGCAGCTGAACAATGTGATGCGGTAAGTCAGTCGGTAACTTACGTTCAGCAGGGACAGGAGATCGCATCCCAATGTATGGAACAGGTTGGTTTTGTACAGCTTGAGCTGTTCGGCGTAGTTGGGTAGGTGTGTTGCGGTTGCCATTTCGCAGCGGTTCGTTGAGGTGGCGTGCTCCGGCTGTGTGTGCAGTCTGCAATGTGCACGCTCCGGGGTTGCTGTGAGCTCTGTGTAGTCGTAGGGAGACAGGACTTGTGTTCTGTTGGCTTGTTTGGAGGACACGGGCCCTCTTCCCACATGGTTCTCAGACAGTTCAAGGTCAGTGATGTGTGACTCCTTCCAATTAACTTGCATGTGGCCGACATGGGGGAGTGTTTTCTTCTTTCTTCCCCGTCCGTTGTGTGCTTCTGTGATATGCGCTATCTGCCCTGTGGTCGGTCTCCTCGGCATGCCTGTGTTGGTCTATTCTTGGACAATGGCTGTATTCACCGGCTTCTGTCGTAGGGCTGTGGTTTCGGAGTTGGAATGGAAGGTCATTCAGTGCTGTCTGCTCTCCCTTGTGTGGGCGGCAGGCTGCCTTTCCGCTCTGCGTTGGGCCTTGTGTGTGAATGTTATTCTTGGGCCACCTGTTGTCGGTCCCCGGGCTCTTTGGTGTTCCGTTTTATATGTCTTGTTCATATGTGCAGGGTGGTATGGGTGTTTCTGTGTGGTACTGGCGTTCCTCTTCCCGAAGGAGCCCTGCTTCTCCTAGTTGGTGTTGCCGCCGCTGTGTGCTACGCCATGTTTGTTACACTGGGGTGTGTCCTGCTGTTGCGTGTCTTCACTGACATGTGTGCGTCGGTTGTGTGGCGTTGGGTGTTGTCCGTGAATTGGGCGTTGGGGACATGTCTGTGGCCGGCCTGTCACGTGTCATGTGCGTTCGGGGTGGGGCTGATGTGTGTGCTGCTTGGTTGTGTCCCTGTGTCTGTGTGCGACGCATGCATGGCGCTGCGGTTGGCCTCTGCGTTGTGCGCATGTGTGGCGGCGTCATCGGCGCTTTGGGGCCGTGACGGGGTGGTTGGTTCCTAGTCCCAGGTGGTGTGTACACATGTGTTCTGCGATGTTACGATTTGGCCTGTGTGTCATATGTGGATGCGATGGTGGATGTGTAGTGTACACGCGCTGGTGGGGGGTTGTCCGCTTTTCCGCCCTTGCACTGTGTGCGCTGTTTGCGTGCACTTGTTGTGTGTGTGCCTACCTGCGTCTCCGCGGTACGTTGCGTCCTTGGTGGTGCATCAGCAGAAGCATGGGGAGTGCCTGCAGTGCTGGATTCATGCTCGGGGAGCCGCTTCTTCGTTGTCCGTGCTCGGCATCCGTGTTACCGCTTCGGTTTGTCGTACGGTATCTCTTGGCCGTGGGAGCCGTTTGTTTGCGGCATCGTAATTTATGCGCCGGGCGGGACGTGTTTCGTCGGACGGTGTGTGTCAGTTGGGCTGCGCCGCTACATGTACGGGCGCACTTTGATGGCGGACGGTGTTGCTGGCTTGCCGGCGGTGTTTGGCCTACTTTTCGCATCGTAATTGGGCGGGCGTGTGGACTGCTGCGTGCCGGCGGTAACTGGTGGTTTTTGCATCCGCCAGCACGGCGGTGGTGCTTCCGCCCGCCATCGTAATGTGCCCCTTAATGTTTTAATTTATTATAGAATGTTTTTTTCTTATATTTTAAATTATTGATATATATATATATATTTTTATAATTTTAAAGTTTTTAAATGAATTAAAAATAATAGTTTATTAATTGTTTTAAAGTGTATATATATATATATATATATATATATATATATATATATACATACATAAATTATTATGTTTGTGTGTTCCTCTTTTTTAAAATTAAGTTTATTTGTTATATTTTGTTAAAATGTATATTAAATTCAATGTATTTTGTTAAAATACATTTTAATATTTATTATATATTGAAAATATTATTTTATATATATATACATCGATATTTTGTACATCTATATTTTTTACAACAATATTTTTAGTTGATATTTTTGTACTTACCTGTTTAAGTATAGGAGTCAATATTTTTGTAGTCTATATTTTTTCATCGATATTTTTAACATCGATGTTGTGTCAGTGAACCTACTTATACATAATAAATGGTAAACATGCGTAAGATGCTGAACTGTAGTAGGGTGAAGTTGGTGAAGACTAACAGAGATACAATAAATATTTTTAAAAAGGTGAATGTGCCTTCATGCTTACTCTGATCTCTGCCA
Source organism: Calotriton arnoldi (assembly GCA_963921515.1). Lineage (NCBI taxonomy): Eukaryota > Metazoa > Chordata > Amphibia > Caudata > Salamandridae > Calotriton > Calotriton arnoldi. Next base: position 2,203,913 of record CAWUFW010001876.1, read on the forward strand.
GGTCTGAGGGTCTGCTGCTTTTGCTTCTATTCCATTACACAATTTTACCTCAAAGCGTGGGGCCTCTATAAAAAACCTTGTACGCATCGCAATCTGCCTTACGTCTTTGAATAATGCTGCTGCCCTTGCAGCAAACAAGCAGGTACCGTATATGATACGTTTGACACACTGTAATTTTATGTTCTGGATTTTAATACAGGAACATCTTGAATACTGAAACTAGATAACACTTGTTGTGGTGTGGAGGGGGCGGTGGGATTTGGGACAGCCCCAGACAGCTCACCATAAAATGTATTGTTTACCTTACACATAATTATTACATATATAGGCCCAGATTTACTAAGGCTTTGCGCTGGCACAAATTGACGCGAAGCAGTGTATAATATTAACAATCCCGGTTAAAGGGTGTCTTGCACTGGAAAGTGCCCTTTTCTCAGTGCAAATGCCACTTTTGTGCTGCTTTGTCTCGCTTTGCTTCAAGCAGGTGTTACTGGGGAAGATCAGCACAAACACCCGTAGGTTTTGAAGCAAAGTCTGATCTACTAAGATAGCCAGACCGAGCTTTGCATCAAAACCTAACATTGATTAATTCAGGAAGATGTAAACAAGGGGAACTGTGTTCATTTCTCAAAATAATGCATGTGTGCTGCAGTGCACAGCACATATCCAGTGTTTGGGATCCTTCTAAGTTTGTCTAGGCATAGGCTATGCTTCCAGTGCAAATCCTGTGCCAGACAGTGCACTCTCACCTCTGCACCATAGTGCGATGCTGTCTATCTCGAAACAAAGCTTGCACATGGGATAACAGTAGCAGCAGGCCAATCTTAGTAGATACAGGTCTGCACTGTGTTTTCCTTCAAGGGCAAAATTGGTTACTGTGCTGCGTTACGTGAAAAATGATAACATCTAGGGCTTCATCTTTTGGTCAAGTAACCCAAGGGTTTTTTTATCAACAAATGTGATGAAAAGTGACGTAAAGTATTGCACTGATTTGCTTACCATGATGAATGCTTCTGGGCACAGCACAAAATTGTGCAGTGCCACGGAAATGAATGCACAACCTTTAGTAATAAACCCCCTACCAAGTCTCTATGCTCCTGGAACAGCAACAACTTCAGCCCCCACCCTAGCAGCAAATTTACATTAGTTTGAGGCTCAAATGTTCAATGCTTCTTCAAAACATCAGTGAGTACGTATCCTATCAATACAACTGTGGCTTTGTAGTCTAGTACGATTGATATTTTTAACTCCTTGGTCAACGCAGTGGAAAGTTGGACCATAGTGGTATTTGCACGAGGAAAGTCAGTGGGACTACTTTCAAAAGCTAACCTCTTCAACGTGTGTCAGCAGACAAGCTCTGAATGAATGAACTACATTCAATTGAATTCTGAGAAGCATGTGTGCTTTCTGACGTCACTCTAATGCGACATCAGGGCCAAGATATGCAACCAAACTACACTTCCCAGAATTCTAATAGCTATACTTAAGCCACATCCAATCAGAACCAGAGCTGGAGGCGGGCCTTCTTTCCTCCAACCAAATAGCTCATGAGATTCCCATCTGGCATGTGAAGGATTTATCTGCCTGTCAGGCTTTCCTTCTTTTGCAAAGACACTGGACTCAGGACGATTTAAAACACAATGCACTGTATCTGGCTCTAAGGTCATCTATAGATTAGTCTGAGCTGGTTTGGAGACAGCTGCCTTTAAGCTACTAAAACCACAAACATTCCGTGGTACCATGGAAACCAGGGATATTTGTTTTTTTTTTACAAAAGAAGGGAGATTGGAACATAAGTACAAGATCAATATGTTCAATAAAATAAATTAATGACCAGCATGAGCAATTCAACTACAAAATCATCTATGGCAATAAAGACCAAGAATGGCGAAAACACTACTAATGGCTGCCGGAGGCAAAAACAGGTATGTGGAATGGTGATAGTTCTAGAGAGCTGCGTTGTTGCTCTTCTTGGGAAAAGCTGTGGTGTATTTTAGTTCAGGAGCCCTCGAGACCAGCTGGACCCAGAGGAATTCGATTTGCAAATCGGATTGTGCGAGTTTACTGAAGTTCACAAAGGTTATGACGTTTAAAATAAAACTGCGAGGAAAAATCCTGCAGACGTAGGCTTGTGGGAAAGACCCTGCAGAAAATCACTTTCGCAGAAAATTTCTCGAACAAAAAAAGTTTTTGCAAGACAATTCTTCAGCAAAACTGATTTGTGGTACTTTCAAAATGTCAAGCTAGGAAAGTTTGACAAAGTTTGGCAACTTTGGCAAACGCTGCAGAGCAATGCAAGCGCACTCTCCTAACCTAAGCACTTTGCTGCAAGAACTTGCCAGGGGAGTAGGGGAGTAAGGGAGTAGGGGAGAGGATCCCAGGCTTCCCAGATTTGCCGGGACAGTCCCCGTTTTTCACCAGCTGTCCCGGCAGATTTGGGTAAATATAGCTCATGTCCCGGTGTTTAGAGGGTCGACTGAAAATGGTGGGAGGTGCCTTTTTATGTTTTCCAAAACAGGGGTAGTTAGCAGCTGTGTAAGAAAGCAATTTAATTAACAGGAAAGATACTGCCTTGAAAATTAGCATTTTATTTATGTTCTTACAGCCTCTTCTGTAATTCTATGCTGATGAGCGCTGTCAGTCAGTCAGTTGAAGTAAAATTGTAGTCCTTCTTCTATTTCTGTGAATTTTCCCTTTTTTTGGTTTAACATTCTGGTCACCCTACAGGGGAGTGGCTGTCAATACTTATTCGGTGCAGTGGCACCAGGGGTATGGAAGGCCCCCACTGCAGCATGCGATGAGAGGTGCCTGAGTCTCTCATATCTCCCCGATGTTCTTTGACTTTGGGCTCTGGATAGGTTGCGGGCCCCCCCTGCACTGCAGGGCTGCAGGGGCTTGTGTTACGCCTCTGCCCACTGCAGCCAAATGATGGCTGTTTTTCACAACCCAAACAGGAGGAAGGGGTGGGGATTTTCCTTGCTTGTTTTAGTGCGCCATGCCCAATTGTTACGCCACTGAACCTTGCCCACTTTCTCCGATAGTGTGTGCCTTTCTAAGTAGGTGCAGGATGAGATAGTAATGCCCTTGTTGTGCGGACTACGTTAACAGACAGAAAACTGCTTCCCAGTATTATTGGTGATTCGGAACAAGGCCGGCTCGAGGGTAGTGTGACCGGTGCCACCGCACTGGGCCCTGACTTCAAGGGGACACGTATTTTCAAATATATTATGGAGTTCAAAGCACCTGCTGCATTGTTCCTTGCCTCTAGCAGTTTTCCGGCAACATTAAAAATGTCAAGATAACTCTGGTGATTAATGTTCCTGCTGGAGAGAGATTAGAGTTTTGTCTAGTGAAAGTTTTGACTCATCATAAAGTAGCAAAGAGGGCTTAATGCCTGGTGCAAACAATATGTACCATGCAGATCAATCCATCAATCGGGGAGAAGGTTAACGAGAGAGATGCGGAGCGGAGGTGTCTGGTGGGCTCATGGAAGGTCAGGTGGTGGTTTAAGTAGGCGGGTCCGCAGTTGTGTAGGGTCTTGTATGCATGGGTCAGGAGCTTGAACTGGCATCTTTTCTGCACAGGGAGCCAGTGAAGTTTCCTGAGGTAGGTGGTGATGTGAGTTTATCTAGGGAGATTCAAGACAAGTCTGGCTGCGGTGTTCCGTATGGTCTGTAGTTGTTGGAGGAGGTGAGCTGCGATCCCACCATAGAGAGCATCACAGATCACAGAAGTGCATATAATGTAATCAAGTGCAGTGGGTTACTGCTTTTGTCAGAGAGATTCTTTTGTTACTTGCAGTTTATAATTTAAAATCCTAATATAGAACAGTGACCTATTAACTGTCATCAAAGAGCTGCATGCAAAGTCCATGGTAGAGGTTACAGTGTTGAGATTTTTTCCCCTAGTCTTTCATTTTCTTAATGTAGCAAAACTGGTTCATTTTGGTAGAACTCAATTCTTATTAGAAAAGACAACCCCCAAACATTGTGTTACATTTTAAGTTTCGAGTTTGTGCTTCTCCAGGCCAAGCACTCTTAAACTATCCTGCCTATCGGGATGGATGACATGTGACTCCTACACCTTGTAGTCCTCTGTCTTATGTAACATTTCCTATACACAGATTTACAAACGTATGATTCATTGTCTCTGAATAATGTGTGTGTGATGTAAAGGGCTCTGAAACCTCTCACTGGTATGATTAGGGCTATAAAACCAAAGAAATGCATGTGAGAAGTGTGGTTATGGAGACTTGAGGGGCACTGTTAAAGGATGGTAGTGAGGGTATCTGTGGAGAAGGAGGTCATTGAAGGGTGCCAACAAACATTGTTTCACAGGGCACCACCAGCACTAAAGCCGGCCCTGATTCAGACGCATGCACTCAAACAACTTCTGTTCATTCCTTTTTAGCTCCGCCATTTTCAACCATTGGAGGCTTATCCATGTGTCACAGCTGTTCTTACTACATCCTGCTCTCTTGTGCTTCTGGAGTCTGCTCCTATTCTCATAATCAAATGAAGCCTGCCTCCCGTTTCCCCCGCCCATTTCTCCCTTCCATTGGCGGTAGATGAATTTTGAAAATGATGAGTTGCAAATGCCCACCCTGAATTGAACTAATTGAGCAGCAACTGAGAAAGCTTAACTTCTTCCAGTTTGATTTGGGGGGAGGAAGGGCTTTCTCCTAAAGACAAAATTCTGGAACAACAGAGCCAAACGGTACATTTCAGAGAACAACTATTACATACATTTGCTGAATCTCCAGAGGTTCTAAAGAACCCAAAACAAACACGTCAATACTTCCATGGTGGGGTAGGCATGCTTTATCCTCCCTTTTAGACTCACCAAGACTCAAAACAGGGCAATTTCCCTAAATATTGGCTGAACAGCTGTAGGTACAGCAGTTTAAAATCTGTTAAGGCGGCTTCATGTGGCCTACCATTTTTCAAAATGTATGTAGCATCTTTCTTCACTTTTACGTCCACTTTCTTCATTTTTGCATCATGCTTGTTTCAGGTTTATTCTGTTGTGTTATGACATAGAGCTCTTAGAATGACCAGAGTGGAAACATTAAAAGTTATTGAAAACTCACAGTTATAGAGTGTAGAGAGCAAAGTTACACAAATCTTACAGCAGTGCTACTAAATGACCAGAAACAGGTAGGGAGCACAATTCTTTCATGCACCTGACTCAGACAGAAGTGGTTAGAACTTCATGAAAACATTACCAATGTAGATGATGAAATCCCTCCACATGAGTCATGAAATAACACAGTAGCAGCATGTGCTCTCTGGTATCAAGGAAGCAAGATCAGTAATAAGCCTCCAGAGCCCGGTTAACTTAACACTCAAACATTATCTTTAAATATAGATCCCAAATTCAATAATGTGGTTCAAAAATATCAGTAGTATATAGTAGTATTTTACTATAAAATACGAAATGTTCATTTTTAATAAATAAATGCATTTCCCCCTCAAAAAACGTGTCATTTTCCTGATTTAACAGATTTTTGTTTTTGCTTCCCAATCACAAGTTTGTCATTTGCCCCACACACTCATGTGTACCACTGTTACATCGGAACAGATTTTATCTTTCAAGCCTATTTATCATTATCGAATCAGAGATGACCATCATATACTATGACTCTTCACTATTATAACATGCATAACAGCAATTATGCCAAGAACAACCACAATAAGTCAAACGAGGGCATCGGTATGCTAGGGCTACCATTTTGTTGAGCACAGACACAATTATGTCATAAATACCCACAATATGGCATGGATGGGCACCATTATGCCAGGGCCACCATTCTGCCAGGCATATTTTGCCTCGAGTGCTGTATCGTGAGAGATGGGAATCCTCTGTGAGACCAGAGCCCCAAAGCATATCTCTCATCCTGGTTATACTAATGGGAAGCAACAGATACTTTAACGCCTGCCCATGAGAGCTGCTCTTAGTTGATCCTAAGAGTGACCCTTAGAAGGGCATAAAGTGGCATTATGTGCCACTTGGTACCCTTGCACATCAGCACTGCCAGCTCCTCATCTGGTCTCACCATCCACCTGGTAAATCAGCACCATGGACAGCATCTCCAAATACTAATGGAGGGAAAGCTGTAGAGTGCCCAGCAATGGGGTAAGAATGCTCTTAACATAAACTAGCAATCAATGCAATACTCACCACTCGCTGACCTCTGACTTTTCAATGCTTGTTATTTATTTATTTACTTTGGGGGTTTATAATGTATACCCAGGCCCTAAAATGCATCAAACACTTGTAAGTATTAAGAGGTAAATTCCAAGAAAGTATATCACTAACAACAGATGCCACGCGGCTGATCGGGCACATCATACAGAAAACAATAGTCTTTGTCAGGGCTTCATCCTGTTCGATCTAAGATCCACAGCAATCAACAGTCTTAAGGACGAATCAAGAAGCATTATGGAGACCTACTTGGTGGTGATGTATACAGCCGGGGTTATGTCCAGTAGAAGGAAACAGCCATTTTGTCCCCCAGCTTCCTCCGCCTACACACATCCCATCACCCTTTCCCACGGTTGCTTGAAAATTATGTGTTAGCTAGTAAAAGGTCTGTTACTTTATCCTAGAAACATTTTAGGACAATGCTCATTAATTTATCCTTGCATCACATCGTGAGTACTCTATGAAGTCTATTAAGCTGCGCTTGTAGTATGTGAATCAGTACTACAGTTGTACTCCTCGCTTACTGCAAAATGCTATTCACTAAGTCACAGGTGGAGACCTCGCCCTCTGGCACTCGTAGGTTTTATATCCAGCGGTCTCCACCTCATGTACAGAGGTCTCCGTACACAGGGCCTGCTTTAGCCCTGTTGGCGCCCTGTGCGACAACGTTTGTTGGCGCCCCCCCCAATGACCACCTCCGCCACGGATTCCCTCACTACCACCATTTGATAGTGCCCCTCAAGTCTCCATAACCACTGTCTCTTAGATTCATTTAATTTTATAGCACCACTCATACCAGTTTAAGATGTCAGAACACTTTACATCACACACGCATTGCACAGAGACAATCATACATGTGTAAATCAGTGTATAGGAAATGTTACAAAAACAGAGGCCTACAAGGAGTAGGAGTCACATTTCATCCATACTGGTAGGCAGTATAGTCTTGGTCAGGAAAAGCACAAATTCAGAATTTAAAATGTAACACCATTAGGGGTTTTCTTTAATAATAAGAATTACCCAAATGAACCCCTTTTGCAATATTAGGACAACGAAAGACTGTTCAAAAAATATGTAGCTCTAACATGTTCCTTGCAGTTTGCATGCAGCTCTTTGATGGCAGTTAATAGCTCACTGCTCAATATTAGGATTTTAACTTATAAACTGCAAGTAACAAAAGGATCTCTGACAAAAGCAGTAATCCACTGACCTATTTATATTATATTCACTTTGTGATGCGAATGGGACACGTTCTTTGCAGCAGGCATATTAACCCTCTGGCTATGATGAGTCAAAACGTTCACTAGACAAAGCTCTGGTCTCTCTCCAGGAAGAACATTAATCACCGGAGTTGTCATTTGTATTGATGCCTGAAAATTGCTGGGACAAAGTACGCGGCATCAGGTGCTTTTAAAATGATGAATATGGCGCCCCCACCGCAGGTCAGCGCCCGGTGCGTTCGCACCGATCGCACCTCCCTGTCCGCACATGTGAGTTAACATTTTAGTAGTCATTGGGGGAGCAACAGGGAAGTGGTTGGAAATGGAGAATACTTATAGCTAAATGGGAAGGGTGGTGGGAGGGATAAAGAGGGGTTTAGAGCGGGTCATGCAAATACAAACACCCACACACAAAAGAGTAAGCACATTCTATTAACAAAATACACTTCTAAAGTTACCACAACCAAAAAGGTTCCAAAACAGTAGTAAATGTACTCTAGTCCAACCATGGAGTTGGAGTTGCAACACACATTGACTTCTGACAGGTACAGCAATACACTGCCATTGAAAACAATGGAGTCAGGGACTTAAAATACCACCCCATAGAAACTAATATTAAATCAATTAATCCTACGCTTAAAGACTTTGATAGTAAAGCAGAAATTTGAGGTGAGCAAATTTAGAGTGTCACTGCTGTTGAGAGTGCTCTATACTGAAGCTGCTTTCCACCTAAACTTGAGAACTACCCAGAACTGAAATTACACTTTTCATATTTTGTTTAACAAATAAAAAATAATTTAAATGATTCTATACATAACTTTTAATAAATGTTATTACATACTTAATAAAAATACAAATGTTACTGTGTGTGTTTTTTCTTTATTCTTCAAGAATTGTTTAAATATTTAATATGTATATTTCAATTTACTATATAATATAAATAAAAGATAACTAACCATTAATGGGCCCGATTCACAGAACTAACTTAAGACAAAATCCTAAACTCACTACCATTTTGGTATTCACAGAAGACACTTACTCATTTTGGTATTCACAGAAGGCACTTACTCATTTTGGTATTCACAGAAGGCACTTACTCATCAATGAGTAAGTGCCTTCTGTGAATACCAAAATGAGTAACTTACTCATTTTGAGTAACTTACTCATTTTAGTATTCACAGAAGGCACTTACTCATTGATGAGTAAGTGCCTTCTGTGAATACCAAAATGAGTAAGTGCCTTCTGTGAATACCAAAATGGTAGTAAGTTTAGGATTTTGTCTTAAGTTAGTTCTGTGAATCAGGCCCAGTATTTTTCCCTGTACTTTACCATGGGGAGATCTCTGCCACGGCTGTGGAGGTCTATGTGTTAAAAGTTACTAATAGTAACTTCACACTCATAAATCAAAGCAATCATCTATAAGTAACTTTAAAATCGAAAATAGTAAATGGACAAAAAAGTGTAAAGTTACTACCAGGTGCAGTAGTATATTTATGCATGAGTAAATGTACATGTGTAATTTACCTATGTGAATAGGCCCATATATTTTATAGCCCTTTTGCCTTGCCTTTTGAGCTTAGCCATGCTGTCCATCCTCGCCATCACTGACAAATACTCCCTCAGCCGACCTAAAGTCTTAAACCCAGAGTTTAATCTCTATCTTCAACCACTGTCCTCCTTCATCACATCCAACCTTTTTCTGATTTCATTTGTATGCCAACAACACAGGTGATTAAGCGCAACCATTCGTTTCTACGTCCTTCTCTCACTCTATCTTTAACACCTTCATGTTTCACTTCACAGTCTCATTGAGGCAATGTCATCTAGGTCAGGTGCTACTCAGAGTAAACTGAGGCAGTGATATTTGGAAAAAAGCATCAACCATTAATGGGTGACGGCTGACTCAAGCAACTTCACCCTTGCCCACTGAGTGTCAATGACATGTGGCTTTGGTTTTCTCATTGATGATCAGATATCTCATTTATAATGGTTAGGGCAGTGCTAGGCACATGCTCCTCTCATGTTTGGAGTACGGAAACAGCTTTTTTCGGGCTTTAGTTGGAACTTTACCTGCCTTCAATTGTAATGCCTCTGGATGTGTGTCCGCCAGACAAAACATCTGTAGCCGACTATGCAAAATATGCAGTGTCCATCCAACGCCAAAACAATAACGTTCAGAACTGTATGTCCACCGCATAGAGCTTTTCAGCTCCAGCACCTTTATTCTAGCTGGAAATGTTTTGCATTGCGGATTCAGCTGACTGCTTTGGTCCTTCGATCGACAACTCCTGATTACCCCTTATCCCTAGGATATTTGCAGGGTGTCAGATTGTTACCTATGCTAGACTATCTTTGGAACTCCTGGACTGGGGAGTGATTCGGTTGTGGACTGTGGAGGCTGGAATCAGTGCAAAAAACAAAATTGGGGTATTGCCTCCCAGACCATAGATCAAAGTCTACTTAAATTCGATGGAAACAAAAATTGTTCCTCCTGCTGTCTTTGATTTGACCTGCTATTATTTCGGTTTTTCATCTAAGTCATGCACCCCTGAGTGTCTCACCTGTATATTTGAAATAAATCCCAATTCTTTTAATAAATCGTAGCAATTTTTTCTTTTTGCTTGTTTTTTAGAAAAAGGAAATTTTTCAAAGAAGACATGCTGTACATTTGTAGACATAATGACAAAAAACAAGATTAATAAGAAACATGACTGACTTGACAACACTTCATGAATACATGTGAGGGATTAATCCAAGACAAAACTAATAGGAAACATGACTAACATAACAACAAATCATAAATACATGTGAAGTATTTATCCGAACAGACAGTTCATGGGTGACAGAATTAAGACCAAATCTGGAGTATAGTTCATGGATAAATTTGTAAGCATGCAACAGAACATATGGAGTTGCCTGTCTAGTGTCCTGAAACGTATTATCGTTGGGACCTTTACCACTTGGGCCCTCTCTGTAAGTAGTGAAGCTCAACGCTGTTAGGCCCTATTGGAGTCAGAGCAAGAAACTATGGGGTCGATTCCGATCTCGGTCGGAAGGCCTCCGAATCGGATTCGGCTTTACCGGATCCGAGTCGGAGGCTTTGTTTCCGACCGAGTCGTACAGAGGTCCGGACGCCCAAGTACGATGCGAATGAACGCGAAATCGCCGACCGAATCATTTCCGGGTCCGAACCGCTCCGTACGACTCGTTCGCACTCGATTCGTACCGCGCAATGGAGACGTTTTACGACCGAGCCAGTACGATGCACGATCCGGACAGCCAGATCGAGTCGGAGCCTCCGACACGTAAAAGCTCTGGGAAGCGGACTTCGGGGGTCCGTGCCGGACCCCCCTTCACCCGTAGCCTTACGAGTCGGACACAGGGGGGGGGGGTCCCCCCTATACATGCATGTACGGTGCGGATGGCACCAACGCAAACCCACTACAGGGGGCACCCTTTTGCTCAACGTACCCATTGAGTCAATGGGAGCCCATGTACGCGTCGTACGACCGGCTCCCATTGACTTCAATGGGAGTCCGACCGAACCGAGTCCGTCAGCATGCGGCTGCATCGTACTCGCTCGGTCGGACTGCAGGAGTCCGGCTCGGTCGGAAAACAATCCGGATCCGGATCGGTCGGAGAGCTTTCCGACCCAGATCGGAATCGGCCCCTATGTCGAGATGGGATCCCAAATTCCATCTCGCCTAGTGCACTACTACTGTGCACACAGTGATCAATTTATGGTCGCTCTTGGCCCCGGTAGTGTTTGCGCTGAAGCTTTTCGACCTTCTAGGATGGGCCTGTGGATAATTTCCGGGAAGGTCTTCTTCAGGGCAGGTGGTTTTATGAACACTGTTGAGATGTTAAAAAATAGCAATTACTATCTTATGTGTGTTCTTGTATGTCATAACCTTAAAACAACGTGGAGTGTGTTCCACTGAGTTTGAAAAAACTTTGTGAGAGGACGTACCGTTTATCTACGTATATGGGCACCGCCTGTCTCAAATTATTCTAAAGGGTCTCTTGTTCCATGTGCGTGTCATGTCAATGGATCCTGCTGAGTGTTCAACCCTGCAACATGAGCAGAATCTTATCAGGAGGGTGAGGAATTGTTGGCTGTTTAATTACATGTCACTGAAGGGGAGTAGGCATCCTTCCTTAGAGAGTACGATGGTGTAGGACCCTTTGTTGCCTTTGGTCCTTGTGCCTGCAGGGGAGCAAAAAGAAGGGTATGGTCAGGCAAGTGTTTAAGGTGGTGGAGAGGTGACAGGGAGGACCGCGGTATCTGCGTTCTGCCCCTCTTGGTGTGACAAGCATGTGTTTCTCACAGAGACTATTTGTGAGTGATGGCATAGAGGTGACCAACACGTGTTACTTACGGAGTCTTATAGGAAGTAGTGCCACCGTGAAGCGCGGTGTCTGTGTTGATGCCCTGTTACTGTGGCAAGCATGTCTGGCTCGCGGGTAACTTGGTTTGGATGCCGACGTTTTGACCCGACTTATGGCGCAAGGGGTGTCTTAAACCTCCGCTTGCGGGTCTTCCTCAGGACAAGGGAGAGGAGCAACCTATTCCAGGTACCTGGAGTGGGAAGGCCCTGATGACAGCTCCCTGGGACGGGTAGTCCGCATCACATTTGCGGTGAAAGAGCTAAACGGACCCCGGGGGGTCGGTGTAGGAGGACAAAGTTCAATCCACATGAAAGGGTCAATCCAATTATAAAGATTCCCAAAGGGCGAATCAATCGCAAAGCTCTTAAAATAGCCGAGAAGAATATCAGCGGCCGATCGTCTCCAGCGCTGGATCGGCAAGACCCGCAAGCGGAGGTTTAAGACACCCCTTGCGCCATAAGTCGGGTCGAAACGTCGACATCTAAACCAAGGCCTGTACCTACGACACCACCACCCTCGCCTTGAGAACAGATGATTAATCTCTGCTACTTTTCTTGTTATTTGTCATGAATCAATAAGGAATGACTTTCCCTGGACAGGCCACAGTCAACTGGTGTTAAATCTTCCAACCAGTTACATATGACAAACCAGTTAAAAAAAATTGTGTTTGAACCATTTCAATTCTATGCCTTCTTTCATTTCTATACTCACATGAGCACTTTCTTTCCACCCCCTTTCTCTTCTTGAGCAACCCTTCGGCATTTATGTGTTTGGTAATGTATTTTCCTTAAATAATTGGTGCTAATAAATTAGACCTTGTTTTCTCAAAATTACAGTGGTTACCCTAGTATTTCTTCTGCAGGTGCAATTATTATATTCATATTGTATGCTAGATATATTGCTGCTTACTTTGAACTATCAATGTGTTTTTTGCTATAATAGCATATCTAAATGAACCCTAGGACCAATTGTTTTCTCTATACCGTAATACTAGATCTAAGCTCAACTGAGTCTTTATATTAAAACAATAGGGTACACATTTGCCTAATTACTTTTGGTGAACATTCTCTATACATTTTACGAAAAACCCTACACTGTCACAACTTACAGCCCACAAATAGAGATTCCTCAGCATCTTAGTGCATTATGGGACAAGCTAGAAGAATGCTGTCATTTAACTAAACCTCCATTCAACATCCCACGGCCATCAAATGAGGAGAATGTTGGTACTTGACTGTTTTCTCCCAAAACAGCTCATTGACCTATTACCTCCACTAAAGATCTTTTTCTCCCTTTCAACTCAAAAATGTTACCCAATGTGTTGCTGCACCAATCGACTGTTGTCTATGTAGGGTGATGCCTTCTTATTGGGTATGTAGTAATGGTGATGAGATGAGAGCATTTATGTGGATCCGCTTTGACCAGGTTCCTATTCTTGGCATGAGCTAGTCGCAGTCCTCTAAAAGATGAGCATACATGCTGTCTGTGTAATGAATCAACATAAGACATGCTTGTGTTTAAAGTGATAAGTTCATTGATGATGGGTTTAAATCAGTGGCTTCTTTATTAAGAACAGGAGACTGATTATGATCGTATGTGTTTACAATATTTACTTAATCCAGTAACTTAATGCAGCTTTTTTAAAGTTTTCAAATCAGGGTGGAGCAATTTTGAGGGCTTAGGAGGGGCCAGCAAAGTCAGGAAACTTCACCATAAGCAAAAGCTAACATCACCTTTCTCAGATTTCTTGCAGACAGATGATCCACCCAAGACGGGTAGGGATCCAACAGCAGGGACTTGGCCACACTGGCTGTCCAGAGAGAAAAGTCTTCCCCACTATCACTCAGGGCTTCCCTTAGCCCCAAGGGAAACACATAAACACTGTAAAAGATGCAGTGAGGCAGCTGCTGTGCCTCCCTTTCTCCACCACTGGAAGTCCTGCTTTAACGGTCTAGTCTAATAGCAAGGGGGAAATGAGAAGCTGGTGGTCCACAGCAGTAGCAGGAACAGCCTCCTGTTGTGATGCAAGGGCCTTTTTCCTCTCCCTCTTTGCAGATTCACACACCTAAAGCTTTAGAATGTGTAAATAGGGAGATCAATAAGGGTCTTATTATTGATTGAACGTCTATAGTGATTCACACTTCATCTGCTTACAAAAGCAGCCTACTCGATGGGAAGACATAACAGGATTGTATATGAAAGTGACGGCAGAAAATTACACATTTTTTGTCTACATATGAATGTTTATCAAGTTTTATGTAAATTATACAAAGAAATATATATGTTAGAAATCTATCTTGAATCCAGATCCTTTATTTTGACGTTGGAGCAGAAAACATATACTGGAGAACAACATTTGTTTCCTTCACTTCCTACTGCACAAGCTGCAAAATAGTGCACAATATATTTTCCTCTTTTTGCACCATATGTCTGGGGCATCGTCGTTTCAATATAGTTACACCATCCCTGACTCAAAAAACAAATATTTCTCCAATAGAAAAACTAACTTAGATTTCCACTCTTTCCAAAATTAACCATAACTTTTTTCCATCTCATCCAGCTTTGCCGCCAGTTCCGTGCTTAAACTGCAGCCTGGTTAGACCACTAGCCGGGACATTCTTCGAGCTTCCCCTTTAAGAGGATGCAAGCACTTTCATTATTTACATGATTGTCATGATAACGTGCAAAACTCCTTCCTTAAGGCTATTACATACTCATGCCTCCCCAGAACAGACCAGCAATGAACACTGCTGAGAAAATAAAGATAGCAGCTTAGTATCAGCAGACCAAAGTTAAACAGGACTCCAGGAGTACCGTTCAAACCCTCAAAACTCTCATATTGTGATGTTGTATCAGCCTACTCCATAGCATCCCAGATTCTACAATGACCCCGCCCCCGCCCCTTACCCACTATTCCCGCCCCCTCCCGCTATTCCCGCCCCCTCCGCTATTCCCGCACACTCATCCGCTATTTCCGTCCCCCTTACAAGATTACTACATGCCGCAGCTCATTTCATCCATGGCTTAAAGAAATATGATCACATTACCACCAACCATTGGCTTCCCTTGCCAAGCTGCACCATATCAAAAACCAGCAGCATCATCTACAAAGTACTCACGACCAGAGCCCTGACTATCTGACAAGCTCACCATCTCTTGTGGTTCTCAGCACACCCCCAGTCGGACAACATCAGACAAAGATGTGTAAAAAGGAAAAAGCACAAAAAACAAGGCAACCGGCTTCTTTTATGGACCCAGGATCTGGAACAACTATTTAATATCAATTAGGGTCGCCCCAACTCTGCTCCTGTTCAGGAAAGAACAGACGATGCACGTCTTTAAAGAACAATACATCATGATGTAGTAAGAGTACACAAACCACCTACATCTCAAATTACTTCCGGGCACATGCATCAAGCTAATTACCGGTCGCAAATGGGCAGATTCGCAGAATCGGCCCCTTTGCGACCGGTAATTAGCCTTTTGGGATGCATCAAGCCCAAAGCCATTCGCAAAATAGGTCATCGCAAAATTTGCGATTGCCTATTTGCGAATGCAGTTAGGAATCGCAATTTGCGATTCCCTAAATGCAATGCAAGAAGCATTCTCAGAATGTGACTTTACATTAAAGAATCGCAAATTACCATCAACTTTAAGTTGATGGTAATTTGCAATTCCTTAGAAACATGCACAAAAATTGAATTTTTCTAAGTGCCATGAGGCCTATGTGTGTGAGCCACATGTGCACACATGCCAATTTTGGGGGTGCATCAGGGTGGCCTTTTGGCCCCCTAGCACCCTTGAAATTGCATGCGCAATTTGCGATTACCTTTTTGGTAATCGCAAATTGCAAATGGTTTCCCATTCATTCCTATGGGCCTTCAGGCCCATAGGAATGAATGGGAATGCATTCCCTATTAGCGAAATGCAATTTTTGATTCGCTAATAGGGAATGTGTAGGAATCGCAATTTATTTAGCGATTCCTACATGCATAAGGAATTGCGATTCCTAAATAGCGATTCCTTAATAATCCCTATTAAGGAATCGCAATTCCTTATGTTGATGCATGTGCCCCTGAATGACTATCATTGCGTTGCCCCAGTACTGCAACCCGCTACCTTTGATGGGTTTGCACCATACAAATACCATATACATACATGTATTTATGTGTGAAACCCCGCATGCACTGAAGCAAGACAGGAGGGCGCGTATTCTCCTTCATCGCCACCAAAAACTGGAACGAGCTCCCTCTACACATCAGGACTGCCTCCTCCTCAACTTCCGCAAGAAACTGAAGACCTGGCTCCTGCTCTAGTGCCTTGATACCCTCAAGGGTGATGAACTGCGCCATACAAATCTACATAGCATAACAGAACATAACAAAACTTATACATACTAGACTACACCAAATAAGAAGGTATTACATCAGATATTCAACAGTCAGGGTAGAATCCATAAGACTTCTGCACTACACTTTGGTTAGCTATTTTGGAGTATACCTTTACGACGTGCCCTCTCACCTGTGCGGATGAGCGAACTAAGCATTTTGTTTTTTCCACTGATCAGTGGGCCCCGGATCAGTTTTCCCTTTATTCTTTCTTGCTCTAAACTGGGCAGCCTACAAGGAAGCACTCATCAATCAAGCCATGCGCATTGTGTCACAAGAAGATTGCAGCAGCCGACCCCAAAAATGATTACATGTCCTGCTCCTTGTGTTCTGCCAATGCCGAAGTAAAACGCATGTGGATAATGCAGATGAAGGATGACCCTTATCCCTAGAAGACATTTTATTTCATTCAGAGCTGGGAAGGTCAGAGGTGGGGACAAGATTTTGGGAATCGTGTGTGGTGCCACAATGCTTACTGTCCAGTAAGGTACCAAGGCAGTAAGGTAATACATGCAATATTGGCAGTCTCTGATTCAGCAACTAGAGATAGCATCTCCACCATTTCTTTGTCTTTTGGCTTTGCCAATGCCTTTTGATAGAACTGTACAGCATCGGCAAAAAGAAAAATAATGGTTGTTGCCGCAGATGCAGAACAGCATGGGCAAAAAATAGGCATTGAATAAAAAGCAAGTAAATGAGATTGACAAGAAAGCCAGCCAATGAAAAGCAACACGCAGTCTAAAGCCCAATGTAAGTATTGGTATAGAACATAATTCGGGGTGGGCGTAACTAATGTAATTCTCTGTAGCATAATTATTTGTAATCACATCAAAATTCCTCGTAATTATGCGTGATTACATGAGAAGCATAACCCAACATTTAGCGCTATTTTCTTAGTGTAAAATGCATCCTTGGGTCCAAAATGGGTCCAAGTATGCATTTTGCGCTATGAAATTTGCACTAAAGGCTACTGGACACGAACAGTAGTGGCCAGTAGGTGCTCGCTCTCTCAGAGACTTGTTGTTTCTGTGCTCCTGCAGTTGGATTACTCTTGGTTACTCAAGCTGGCATAATCAAGTAATCGCATCGCAAGAGTAATGGGTAATTACTTAAATTACTCTGGCATAATTAACATTTCGCCCAGGCCTAAACATAATACACCTTTCCACAACAGTCAGCTAAAGCTCTCTGTAGGCAAGATCTAAAAAAACGTAAGATGGAATTATGTAATTTCAAAATTGACTTTTTGATATTTTCACAAAGAATCAAAGCCAGGCATTTACAATTATCAACTATTGAAAATCTGCCGGCCAATGGCTGCTCGGGGCTGCATTAGGTCAGTGGTCTAAGCCTCAGTGCCCCCACTACTGAACAATGCAAAATCAGACACCCTGGGAAGCAAACACACATCTATAGATATTTTGCATCGACTTTCACTCAACAGCACTCTGCAGGCTGTAACTTGTAGGTCCATACCTGGACTGGAGAAACAACACCTTAGAATGCAAAGAGCTCTTGGCTAAAAAGCAATGACAGGCTGAAGGAATCACACGTGGCATTAAGCCAGAAGGCAGCCGCGCCTTCTTTGCCAGACCTCTTTAGTTGCCCTCAGGTGTTGTGAGATGTCAGCCATTTCAAGACTTTTTAGAACTTTGTATTCTTTTCCTATTTGTCGTTTCCTTTTACATTATAATAGCAAGACCAATGTGGTAGAATCCACACGGATTTTTTTCAGAAATATTGTTTAAACACCAAATGCAGGTAAATAGAAGCAAAATGCTAATAATTTGCAAGGACGTTTACCAATTGTTCCCCTGCCTAAATCGACAATCACCATATTAACCCATCAGAATACTACCTACATAAAAGTCGAGCAGGCCCTCCATTCACAAAGTCATGTGAGCTTGTAAGTTCTAAATACACATACAAATTGCTCGCTTTGCGAGTGCAAAGTTTTCACAACAGGTGGCCTTGTATTAGTAAATCCATTTACCCATAAGTGATATTACCCCACCATGGTGTAATATTGCACACGTGTGAATCCACCAACTCTCAAGTTTGATGGCATTCATAAACTTTTCTCAGACCACTTCGCACCTTGGAAGTGGTCTGAGGTTAATGCCTGACTAGGTCTGTGGAATATTCCTTTTCAGAGAGGGAAGGGGATCGGAAAACCCACAAAATTGGTGGAATGGAAGGAAAGGGATACTAGACTCAGTAAATATTTGTCCCCGGGAGAAAGAAAATGCCATTGCAAAAATGTGCATTGTGCAAGTACACTGCATACAAGTATCAATACAAAAATGTGCATTGTGCAAGTACACTGCATACAAGTATCAATACAAAAATGTGCATGGTGCAAGTACACTGCATACAAGTATCAATACAAAAATGGCTTGCATACTTGCAGATGATATTAACAACAATGTTCAAGTAGTGCATCTAGAAATGTGTGGCAGTTGCAGGTTTCTAGGCTTTCCTTTGGAAACCTTTGTTAACTGCGTGAAGTGGCAAGTCTGCCCTCACACAACAGCGTAACCCCACAGATGTAGATTTATGACTTTCTTTCTTGACTCAGACTTACAAATAGATTAGGGAACAAAGACCCCATCAAACATATAATTCATTGAAGATTAGGCAAACATTTTCATAATTCTCCTGACACTTTAGCCTACGATGCATGAATTTCTCTTACTTGCCTAAATCGATTAAACACAAGATCCAGTAATCTGTCATTGCCTTTGGGCATAATTTGCACACCACTGGGACCTGCTTTTTGCAATAACTAAAACATCACAGAGCTACGCCACTTAAGCCAAACTTAAGCCATATGTATCCCCCAAAGCAAAGAGAAGTGAGAAAAGTGAAGATCTGAGCAACTAAAGGACAAGAACCACATCTATATGCTCAAAACCCTCTCCCCAAAAACTTAGCAACCATTCTGCAGTCCCAGATCATAGGCCTCAGTGTCCCTAGAATCAGGGTGGTCCTGGGCTAGATGCCGCCCAGCCACTGTCGCACTGTATAAACCATGCATTTGCCATCCCTGAACTCTTTTTCAAGCTTACATTTCTTATTTGATTATTTTTGTTTCCTCGAATTTGACTCCTGACTTAACTCGGTGCCCTAGGTGACTATGTAGTTTGTCTATATGGATGGGCCACCCATGTCTAGAATATGTTTCAAGTCTAAAAAAAAAATCTGAATTACACAGCACAAAGTAGATTCATTCAGCGCATACAATACAATCTATATCATTCTTTTTGTTGAACTACATGCAAATATGAATGTAATTTCATTATAGGCAACCCATTCCTAATTCTATCCCACAATCATTCCTCAAACTTCTCTCCAAACTCTTGACTTCATTGTATTTACATCCAAATGTACTTCCAGGACAAACTGAAGCAGTAAATTGTCATGATGCCAATTTCCTGCTGGGATGGAAGCCTGCTGCAATCTTGGGCCCTCTCAGGGACACAGGGTACGGGTGCTGTATAGGGCCAACAGTATTTGGAAGTGGAGCACGTCAAGTGTAAGCACCAGCAGCCCACACTTGATGTGGACTTTTTGGTGAGTGAGGGAGGGCACTTAAGGGAGGGGATTGGAATGTGGCTGCTAAAAGGACAGTGGCGCCTTATTGCTTTGAGTGACCCCTAAAGGCAGTGGGAAAGCTTTGTGCTGCCACAACAGGTCACTGAACTTGCCCCTTTCATTTTTAAAAGTTCATAAACTTAGCAGCTCACAGAGCTAAAACCAAAATTGTGAAGTTGCGCGTCTCAAGACTTGGCAACTTCATACAACCCTCGCAGTGACCACTCGCTCACATCAGGCACGAATACCAGAGGTAAATTCATAATATGCAGTATAAAATCCCTGTCAATCACCAATGAATTGCAAGTCATAACAGCAAGTGCCTACTGGCACCAAGGAAATAACATCAGCACATAAAGGGCCTCATTTAGATCTTGGTGGACGGGTTACTCACTCACAACGGTGACGGATTTGCTGAAATTGAAATCCCACAGGATGCCATGGAATGTATATTTCGGCGGACGGAATATCCATCTCTGTTGTGACGGAGTAACACGTCCACCGAGATCTAAATCAGGCCCTTG
The DNA here is from genome assembly GCA_963921515.1 of Calotriton arnoldi. Taxonomy (NCBI): domain Eukaryota; kingdom Metazoa; phylum Chordata; class Amphibia; order Caudata; family Salamandridae; genus Calotriton; species Calotriton arnoldi. Next base: position 2,224,232 of record CAWUFW010001876.1, read on the forward strand.
GTCTCCCCAACTCAGCATGAACTATCGTTGAGCTGCCTGCTTTATTCGTATTTTCGAAATGTGATTGCCTTGTCTCTAAACATTAACTTTCCAATTTCAATCTCAAATATGTGCTTTTCATTTTTGGCAAACATGTGTAACTCCTCTAAGCAAAAGTTAGTCATTTTCTGAAAAGACACTATTTTGTCTCAAAATACAAGTTTCATTTTTAGTAACCACAAGTTTGGTCCCCAAACATCAGCATTTCATTTACATGTAGAAATGCTACACATGCAGTTTCTGCATTAAACACTGTGTCTTACATCACATGGGGGCGAGATTGCCATCATACTACCATGGATGCCCACAATATGCTAAAGATTGGTGCATTATGTCAGGAGAAGAGACATAATTCCAACGATGCCCACATTATACCACAGGTGGTTATCATCATGTCAGAGCTACCAGGGTGTCAGAGGTGGACACCAGGATGTCAAGCATCTACTAAATACCCCATGAATAGCCATTATTATACCAGAGGAGGCCACCACTGTGCCACAAATGACACAATCAGGCCAAGGATGCCCACAATATATCAAAGATCATTATGTTAGGGGAGCTCATCATTTAGAAATGGCACCTAAGACATCATTATGGCAGAGAAGGTAATGATTAGGCTAAGTATGCTCAAAATATATCAGAAACACCATTATTCCAGCACTACCCATGAATATACCAGAAATCACTACCATAGTGGCAGGACAATGCGGCACTCGATGTCTCTGCTCTGGTCACTACCCTCCTCTGCTTTTGAGCTGTATCCATACTCAGCTCACACTCTTTCACCCTAGCTTGGGCATTTCCACATGCGAGCCGCACTGGTTATCATTTGCATTCATATTTGCCGGCACTAAAATCACACACACACACACACACAGTGTGACTGGCAGCACGGGGATTGCAACATAACCAATCAGCATGCAGTTGTGCCGCATGGTGATTGGCTATGTGTCAGGTCCCTTTACTGCCATCCACACTGTGTGTGAGAGTTTGGAGCTTCTTTGCCACTCGTTTGCTTGCCTGTTGCTCCAAGGCTTTGCGGATGAGCCGGACTGCCTCCTGTGTATTGACTGAGGCATCAGAGTCCAGGCATGTCATTCTGGCTGCATATCTGTGAGCTGTTAACTGGCAGGAGGCCAGTTATTGGTGGCTTGTGGGCTACTCATTGGAGGCCCATTCTAATTAGTTCAGTGGGAGCAAGCCAAGATTGCAATGAGGACAATGCATTAGGTTGTCACACAACCCCTACACTGGAAAAACTGTGTGTGATGGTAAGGGAGTCTGGCCATCCTACTCTCATTGCCTGTCAAGCATGTTTCCTCGTGTAATAAATGCTTCACTAGTGCTTTTTTATGCACTTATGTATTTCATAGAGAAATGTACAGCATTGCTGTACCAATAGATTTAAATACTAATTCTACTTCACCATAGGAATACATAAACTCAAAAACTTTAGCCTCATTAAATGCTGAAGATTTTGTGACAGAGAGTGTGGGGAAGGTACACATGCATGTGAGAAGCTTTGGTGTGCCATGTGCCAAAACGTTTGCGGGGCCTCTCTTAGGTTTCTGATCTAAGAAGCAGCTCATAATTAGGAAGACAAGACCTCTAGGAAAAGTATTTGGCACTACTCAATGTCGTTGCTAAGTTAGCTGCATTAAGGAGGAACAGGTCAGGCCTATTTTATTATTGAAAAAAGACCGAGCTGTAACAGAAGCACCGTACATCAAAACGCATGGGGTCTGAGGCAAGGAGTTACAGCTACTCTCATTTGTGGCGGCCTTGAAAAGTAATGCCACTCTTCCAATATCTTCCGAATTCTTCTATTAAAGTAGAGCACTCACCGTCTCACCCCTGCGGGTGGTGGAAAATTGTTCTTAGGACTAATATGCACTCCTGTTATTCAAGCCTCAACATTACGTGTACAAAATTACTCCATGCCATCAGGTACACCGTATTCCAGTCCAAATTTTCAGTCTACAAAACACTGCAATGTTGAACTTTAGTCCAGCTTGCTCCAGAATGTACTGAGTTGCCAAATGGAAGCCCAGGATAAGAACATTGCTCTCTGAGTTATCGAGTACCCTAAAACCACAGTGCAGCAATGACAGAGAATATGGTAACCATGGAGGAGTTCTAATGCAAAAATGGATGAACAAGCATGTCACAAAAACTCACCTTTAACTACCCTGATGTTTAGTACAGCAGGTTTTGACTTCTGCAAACCACAAGAACATTTGCCCAGTTGGTTGCACAATTCCCCAGCATGAATATGGTTGTTATGTGGATGTAGGGATCTGGAACATGGTATTCCTGACAATACTAGGTCATGTGGTAACCTTTGACACACAGACGCATGAAGCTTTTGCTCACTGAACACCAGTGCACTGCGTGCTAGCCCTTACCAGAGGCCAGATAGCCTCATGTCATGTGTGACAGATTCAGCCAGTCCTGACTTTTTAGACATTATTATGTTCAATGCTAGTGTTTATGCATCCTTACTAACAATGTTAAATGTGAAACAACAAAACCCATAATGCATCATGCTGCTAGCACAAAACCCAGAAGTTGTTATAATTTTGGCATTTGAAATCCGCCCAGTTAGGAGCTCTGTCCTATATGCAAAGGACAACCTTTTCAGCTTCTGGAGAGCCACTGAACCTAGAAGTAATCAGCTGTCCCACAGTAAGAAGGAACAGCGTTTCTTCCCCATATACACCCCTCTTCCATTCAATGGCCTGATTTTGGAGCTGTCCAGGTGGCAGTGTTCACATTTTAGGGTCAGTGTTTATGAGATGAATAAATATTTGGGCCCAAATAAAAGTTTAGTAGGAATAGTACACAGGTCACTGTGAGTATCAGTACTTCCGGCTTGCAGAAATATCAAGACATTACTGGTTCCCAGCTCCTAAATGGGGAGTGCCTCCAGGAATCAGGGATTCTGCACTGATTCCTGCAGGGGTTTCTGCATTTTCAGCATGCTTTCCACATGCACAGTTCTGCAGCTAAAACCTGGCAAATAGTGCAAAGAGAACACTATCGGAGTGAGGTGTTTTCACTAGGCCTGAGCGGAACTCGCAGAGTTTAACTCCACGGATCTCCGTGGAGTTTAAAAGAATCTGTGAGATTCTGAGGAATTCAACAAATGGGCGGAAATAGGCATGTTGTGCTGATTTAGCGCCAGGAGGTCATTCTGCGCTTAAAAATCAGCGCATACGGCACCACACAGTGCGCCAGAGGGCTCAGCTTCTCAAACTGATTTTGCTGCCGCTCGAGGAGATTTTCTACTCAAGCGGCAGCTTCCAGACTTCGAACGATCGTGACCTCTCGCCACCACCCGCGTTGGAGAAATCTCACTGCGTGCCCTCCTAGCGAATTGCCAACTTACAATTAGCGAGCCGCATGCGAGAAAAAACTCAGCCATGTGGCGGTTGGTGGAATTTGCCAGATCTTCGTGTTACAAGCGTAACACAGAGTGGCCAAAACTCTGCCAACTCCACTAGTGGAGCGGAATATATCGCCCACCCCTAGTTTTCACTTAACTCGGAATCCTGCTTCAGGATTCTGCTTCACTTGTATTTGGTGACTTGAGAGAGTTCAGGAAATGCTGCACCAACCTGGGCTGTTTTATAGATGCACTGGCGCTCACAAGCAATGCTCACGCCCATCCCGAATGCCTCCACCTCTTCCGCAACCTTCCCAGACTTTCAGAAACACACAGCTGTCCTCCCATTTCAGAATAAAGTCTCCGTGGACCCTTCAACACTCACCAACTACAGCCCGATCTCCCTGCTACCATTCCCACCCAAAGTCTTAGAGAAAATCATCAACAGACGTCTTATCTAATACCTCAATGACCACCAACTCCTCGACATCACTCAGTCTGGCTTCAAACCCAACCACAGGTATAAACATTTTTTTGTACTAATCCAATAGCATTCCCTCCTTACTCTGTGTTGCCAGGATATATTGTTTCCAGTACTAGGTTTTTCTTTTACAAATCATTATCTGGTGGGCCAGTAGAATTGTAGCAATGGAAGCAAACCAAAACCACAGCAACCAGAATGCATCAGATTGTTAAATAAAAGTCATAGTGTTCTGGTGTCCTCATGACACAGAGCGAGGTGGCTACCATAACTGGTCAGTTGGTGCAAATGTAGACCTCTTAGGTTTCCCAAGTTCGAGCCTGGAGGGTGCAACCAGACCAACTTTTTCTTCACTTTCCATAACTTGTCGTCCTCTTTATCTCATTATAAATTTAGAACTACGAGTACCAGAACGTAAGGTAAAAACCTGCACTGGGGCTATTCATGTGTGGATTTCGGGCACCTGAGCTCTCCGTAGATGACAGTGCAAAGACGCTCGGCACTGGTATAATATGTGTATTTAGATTCCTGTAACTGCTGCACCTATTTGAGCAGCAAATTTAGATTTTTTTTCTTGCTGTGTAAATATCGATGAGGAATGAGATACGAACACAAACAGAATTCCTAGTTTTTTGCCCTGAGCTGCGCCCTCAGGGCAGAACTTTTTCCAATTCAAAATTATTACTTTTCAACCCTTCCTAAAAATACTTGTGGAATTTATAACTTTCCTCAAAATATTCTAGGACTCCATGAGTGAATAGATCATCCAGTCTATGTCTTTTGTTGTTAGAATTCTGGGATTTGTAGTCCTATTAGTCTCATTAACAAATCAGAACTACAAGACCCAGAATGCTAAGAAAAACCTAGACTGGATGATCTACTCATGCAAGGACCTTGACATTTTGAACTCTGAGGAGGATATTTACAATAAAATGTCGGAGCACTGTGCTACTCCAAAATTGATAATGCCGCACTCCGACATTTTTTAAATGAAGGGATGCGCCGTATTTACAAATGTGTTTCCCCTAGCGCTAGGGCTAAAAAAAAGCTGCCTAGCGCAGGCACTCTTGCGCCATGTTGCAAGGGTGCCTGCGCTGCAGGGGCGATTGTTGATGTGCAGGAAGCATAAACAATCAATAATGGTGATTTGCTCTTTCTATGTGAGAAAGAGAAAAATATGAGGAGAAATTAATAATTAATAATTTCTCCTCGTATCGCCATCCTAAGACCAGGTATTCCCTCGTCTTCGTTTTTGGAGCTGCCACATCCTTGTAAATCTGGGACAGCGTCAAAAATCAATGGGTGTAGCGGCGGAACACCCACTGCAACACCCACTGCACGCCCCTTTCACGCTAAGTGAAAGGTGAAAAGGGGCCTTATTTACAAGGTGGTGGTAAGCCACGTTAAGTGGCTTAACAGCGCCTTGTAAATAAGGAGAAGGGGATATCGCCACCAGAACGTCACTAAAAGTGGCGTTCTGGTAGAGATAGGGGCTTGTAAATATGCCCCTGAATTTGTTACTTTCCAGATAGCTCCCTTAGAACTGACTGCACAGAACCGAACTTCAGAATAATAATGACGTTCCCTACATACAGCAGTTGCTAAATGTTTTCCTCAGTAGCACGATTCAGGTCTTGCTGTTGCAATTCACGTTTTCATGTTCTTGCACATTTGAGGAAAACCACTGTGGCGTTGACAGGTCACAAGTTGAGAAATGTAAAGAGACACCGAGCAGCTCACATCGCTGTTGCGCAAAGCTAGGCCCATGGTGCAGCGGGGATGTTGCAATGGGCATCTCCTGGGTGGCGTCACGGGTGGAATGCCGAGGGCAGTGTTCCAGGGTGGTGAGTGAAGTGCTGGCCGAGTGGTGCAGTCAGCTGCGGAGGCTCGTGTTGCTGTTCACTGATTGGGCCATAAATTCCAATGATATGTTACATCGCCAACTAAAATTGACGTAGGTCGTAGTCAGACGTCTGTGTAGTGTAAGGTTAACTACCTGAGCTTCCCTCGTAGCGTTATATCGCGAAACTTGCTGGATATCTGCAGCGCGTGCCTAAACCCCCTAATCTTTCTTTGAAAGTTTTCTGTTTGTGATGTGACCGAGAAAGAAAGTAAGAAAAGATCGTTGTCAATTTCGTACGGGCAGAGTTTACAAAAAGTACAGCACGTGTTGAGGAATGTGCCCTGACTCAGCCGGCCGGTCGCCGAGGGAGGGACCCGGGATGAGAGGTGAGCGGAAGCCGGTGGTCCCCGAGGATTCACCGAGGGCGGTAGCAACACGATGCCTCGGCTGGCAGCGGACCTCGGCATGCTGCGCGGCCCGGTAAGTGCCACCCACGCAGGCCTTAGAGCGCTGCCGGTGCCAGGGAGAAAGCGAAAGGTCAATGGATTTATTTCAGTGATGGCAAGACGAAGGTCAGGGGTCAGAAGTGAAAGGGCAGGTGGCAGGGCACGTGCAGCAGCTGCCGAGATGTCTATACATGGCTCCCGAACAGGTGCCTACCAAGACACCCAACTTCTCCCCAGCTCTGCCCACGTGCCCTCCCCATGCCCCTGTTGGTCAGTGTTGTTCCTTTGTTTACTCCTGTGTTTATTCTTGTGGTCGGAGCTCCGAGACAAGGTGTCCCCAGTTCTCAGCAGTGCAGCCCGAACATATCTATGCAGTTTCCCCTTACCATGGCTCAGGGTATTATGGGCGTACATCAGAATTCGAAAGGAAACTTTTATTTGGAGTCTACGACGTAGGGGAGAAATATTTTCTTAGGGAACCCATTATTGTGGATCCTCACAATAAAAGGTGTGCATATTTTGTGGCAAACATTTTCTCGTGGTTATGCACGCAAGAAGAAACATTTCATCGGGGCCTCACGTTGTATGTGAGCCATTTCTGAGATAGGGTTCACTATAAAGAATAAACATTTCCTTATGGCCACACAATATATACAAGAAATGTGTTTTTGGGGTCCCACAAAGAAAGAACAGTTTCTTGGAGTCCCACATATAAGGAAAAACATATCCAGGGCCACATGATATAATGGAGTCATGTGTTCTCAAGACGCCCCAATATAAGGAAGGAATACATCTTTGGACCCCACACTATAATGAAGAAACATTTAATTGTTGGGCCCCACATTAGGAAACAGCACCATCTTGTTGAGGCAACATTGTACGTCAAACAAACATTTTCTTGGACAGCCCCCAGTATAAGAGAGTGATTTGTTGGAGGAGAACCAACAATATAAGGAAGAAGCTTTCTTAGGCCTTAAAACAAACAGAAGGCTTTTCTTTTGAGGCCCAAGAATTAAAATGAAGGAACATTTCATTGGGGCACTCATTATAAGAAAGGAACGTTCTGTGGGAGGGGGCACTACACAAGGAAGGAATTATAGGACCTCAAAATACGAGGAACAACTATGTTCCAAGAGCCAATAAGATCGAACTAAAAAGTGGCCTGAGGTCACTGGAACCTTGCAGTCAACAGGACCCATCACAAATGACACCCTCTCTAAGGATAAGATCATCTTGCCACTTCATTAGCCATTATAATGAACATTTCTCTGTCACAAGGTCTCTTACCCAAGACATTCGGACCAGAGAGGTGGCACCTGTACTATAAAAAACACACCTGCAGCTTCAGCTATCTCTAAAAGACCTAGGAAAAAGCAACAGCCTTCTAATCCTGTCTCCTCCTTGTGTGAAACCTACAAGCATGTAAGCAATCCGGTAGGAGAAAAGAAGCATTGATGGTCAACCCGCCCGCTGATGCTCTTTGTAAAAAGTAATCTGGAACGCATGTTTGTCAGTCCGCCTGACCTCTCAGTGCCCTACTGTGAGATTTACTACAGGGTGCTCATCACTTCTTGAGAGCATACCTAGGATATGCTGGGAATGGTCTTAGACTGGATTGTTTAATTCTGAGCAATTGGCACAGGCTAAACGGAAAGATGGGCTCCAAGTCAGATTCTCCGAGGCCCTATGCAGCTTCCTCTGTCGTGTGTCTTATTCCTTACGATGTTCAAGATGTGCAGGTAGCTACTGCGATCCCTGTGTAGTGTTCTGCCTTGTGTAAATATATTGGAATGTATTTAGAGGGAAGGCACTCTGCAGTCTGTCTATTCCATTGTGGAATGTGCGGTCTACATGGTTCTTTACGTGAGCGTTGGCGAGCGGTGAGCTTAACTCTGCCTGGAGCGGTCTAGGGCTTTTGATGTGTTATTTGCTCTACAATAAATAAGTTTCACAGCCACTTACCGTGTCAGCCACTTTCTTCACCCTGCCTTCGCCATCATGCAGAGAGTACTCAACTATCCCCTAAAAACATAGATCTCACTGATGGCTTCAGACATTTGCCTCTTGCCACTACAGTCTTGGACGGAGGAATGCTCGGAGCATTAAATCTTCCTAAGTTGATCGTCGAGGTGGAATATCCCAGCTTCCTTCTGAAGCCATATCATCCTCCACATTTATATATGAAGCAGGTGGCCAGATTTGTGAATGTGTACCCCTACCTCCCAAGAACCTTTAAACCTGTCAACCTGTCAGCCAATTTCATATCAGCAGGTCAGGTGCTTGTTACCGAAAACAATAGACACAGGAAATGCAATTCTAATCAGAATAGGAGCTTCGAAGATGGCCGCTCTCAAAGCCGCACTCCACACACCTGTCCAACTGGGCAGAGGCGCCAGGCAGTATAATCAAATTACTTATGACATTTAGGCATTCCAAATGCTACACCGAAAAACCAGAAAACGATTTTTGTACTGACTGCCTGCAATTAATGGCCAAATGTCTCACAAGCCACTCACAATGGATCTACACTAAGATACCTAAAATAATTACTATCATAAACCAATTAAACCAAATATAACTAAAATGCATGCCCAAAATTGAAAGAAAAAGAAAAACTAAAAGGAAAACCAAAAATTCTAAATAAAAATCATCTAAAATGTGTACTGAACGCTTGTATGACATACATCGCATTCCATTGTAATGCATGAGTCTACCACACATGCACTACAATGCTAATGCCACTACAACACAAAATTTTACCACGCATTTTTTTTCAACGAATATGCCTTTACCACACATGCCTTTACAGTGAAATTCGTAGTAAAAGCATGTATGATAAAATCATATGTGTAGTAAAGTTTCCCCTGACCCCTACCTTAAACCCTAATTACCCTTTCCCTGCCCTAAACCCTAAAACCTTACCCCAACGCAACTGCTCTTGGCCCCCAGCCCTTCCCCTGCCCTAAACCCTAAAACCCCGCTACTGCGTGACCCCCCAGCCCTTTCCCTACCCTATACCCTAAAACACTACCCCTGCGTGTCCCCCCTGCCATCCAGCCCGTTCCCTACCCTAACCCCTAAAACACAACCCCTGCGTGACTCCCCCATGGCCCCCAGCCCTTTCCCTACCCTAAACCCTAAAACACTACTCATGGGTGACCCTCCCATGGCCGCCAGCCCTTTTCCTACCCTAAACCCTAAAACACTACCCCAGGGCGAGCCCATACGCCCCCAGCCCTCTCCCTACCCTAAACTCTAAAACACTACCCCTGCACGACCTCCCCTGCTCCCCAGCCCCTAAAATAGTAGCCCCAGGCCCAATCCCCCTTACCTCTCTCCTCGTGGTTTGTGCAGGCAGTTCGTCTGAGGGGGCGGTGCACGTGGTGTGAGGAAGCAGAAGAGTTTCTCCATTTCCTCTAACAACGTGGATCGCCTACCTACATGGCTGTTTCCACGCATATGCATATTTTTTACTACACTTATGCCTTTACCATACATACCTTTACAACGAAATTCGTTGTAAAGGCATGTGTGGTAAAAGAATATCCGTAGTAAAACAATGCGCAGTAAAGTCTACGCGTTGTAATAACGCATGCGTTGTAATGCTTGTCTTGTAATGGCATGCGTGGAAACAGCCGCGTTGCAATGGCTGTTTCCCATACTGAACACTGAAGGCATAAACATGCCTAAAACGAACTGCAAGGATAATAACTGAAAACAAACAGCATAATCAAGAAACACCTAAACTGTATACTCCACATAAAAAGACAGGAAATAACTCAAACAGAACTAAATGGAAAACAGATGAAAAACAACTACATTAAAACACCTAGAATATATACCAAGTTTTTGAAGAAATATACAGTAGGTAAACTAGAACCACTACAAGGGAAAACAGCTAAGTAAAAATATCCAACGTTTATCCCTAGGGCTAAAAGGTACAAAATGCTAAAAAGACAACAAATGAAAAATTAATTTGTGGATGCTATTTTTTCAAACAACCCACAGTTAACTAAACCTTTATTGCTTTCCATACACCCCTCTCGCCAATCCATACAAAAACAGTAATCAATGCACACTCTGCACCCCTTAGTTTGACCACAACACTTTTTGAAACACAAAGTGATGGCTCATAATAATTATTCCTATATATCCTTGTGAATAGCTTTTTGTCCTTTTTTCTATCGGTGGTGTTTTATAACCCACCACCTTTATTTGTCCAACAGGCTTTTATTGTATATTAATGCTGAAAAGGGTAAGGGCTGCAGTATTTTTTAACCTTATCCATCCTGGAAACAGTTTGGGGTAAAGAACGTTCTTTTCTGCATACAGAGGAGAAAAGCAGACGACAGCGAGCCGTGTCGTCTATCCTTTAGAGTCGGGGAGAGACTGGCCTAGGGATGTGTCCCATGATGTGGTGAGGAGCCTTTTCATGTCTTTCTGAAACCTCCCGCCCATTGCCGCCCGCAGAGAGCTGTTTTGACATCAGATTTTATGAAGAAGCAACAAACGTTAGGATGAGCAGTGCAGCCCGGCCTGCGCGTGGCAGCGGCAAGCCCAAGGGAGGCTGGTGCTGTCAGAGCCCGTATGACGGCTGCTATGGCTGCCATGCATCGTGGTCAGAATGAGCAACAACACAAGAGGAAGCTGCTAGGACCAGTGGTCATTCTCAGCTCAGAAACAGCAGCGCCATCACCGCGGAGACCACTGTGGAGTGAAACGCAAAGACGGCAAGAAGGTGTAGCAGGGACCACACAAGATGTCAATGGCACAGTGGTGGCGCGTGCAAAGCTGCATAGATGGGAAAAACAAGTTTTTCTCTCCCTCTCTCCTGGAATTTGGAATTTGATGTATTTTGAGCTCTGTAACAGAAGCCCCTGAGGCCTAAATGCATGAGATCCGCAGAAACACCACAGGGACAACTCACAAGAAGGCCAGAAGGAGGTATCGAGCAACCAGTTGTATCAGTCGTAGAGTAAGTAGAGCCTCATCCTGCACAAGAGAAGGATGAGGACAGACGCTTTTGTGTGAAACGGCCTCTCTCTGCTTCTCTCCAATATCAATCACTTTGGACGCTCCAAAGCCATTGATTGCACGGAGCCAGGTCAACAGCGATCAGATCTAAACTGAAGGTCCAAATGGCCTGGTCAATGAATATGCAAAGATCTCCCATTCAGATACACTGTATGTCCATTTATCTTGTAAATGTTAATTATGGAAATCTGAAAAGTCAGACTGGATTCCACCCTTGTAGCAGTGGCGGCCGCCACAAACAAACGGTGGTAGGGCGGGTGGAGAGTGCGCGGGAGGGGGAGTGCGTGGGGGGAGTGCAGGGGGGGTCAATAATAAAAAAAAAATGAAACTTACCTTAAGCTGCCGGCCGCCTCCTGTGTCGCGCCTCCGTGCGCTTTTCCTGGTCCCAGGTTCCCAGCATACACTGGGGCAGACTCCCTGTGCAACCCCCATGCTGCTCTCATGCTATGAGGCCAGCGTGGACGATGCTTTGCTTAGGACAGGGAGTCTGTGGAGTTTCTCCAGCCCGGCTGTACAATACAGCCAGGTTGGAGAAACCTAAGTGCGCATGTGTGTTTGGCTGGCCTGAGTCGGCTGGCCAAACACACATGCGCACTTAGAAGTGCACATAGCACTCCTTCTTCCCCTCCCATGCCCTGGCCCGCCCCTCCCTGCACACGCTGGCTCAGAGTCAGCAAATGATAAATAAAACGATGATAGAACATCGTTTTATTTTTCACCTTCTGGCTCTGAGCCAGTGGGGCCACACACCTCCGCCATTGCGGAGGAGCCACCCTTGCCTCGTAGATGGACAAGTGTATTCTCTGCAATGCAGTTTCTTCTGCGCTAGCACTGGTGCCATGAAGCTCGGAAACAGGCGCAGGGGCTTACGAGAGGAGAGGGGAAAGTAGGAGGTGGATTTTGGGGATCTGCAGTCCGTGAGCAGGAGGCGAGTTTGTACTGTACCACCCACACATGGACAAAAACAGTCACATATGTGACTGTGCATTGACTTTTGCAGACGTCTGTGAAATCCAAGGCTCATATAGAGCTTCATCCCCATCATTTCTATGGAAACTGTTCCTCCTTTGATGGTCCATGTGTTGCATCCTGGACAGTTAATGCGCATCACCCTGCTCTTGATGAGAGCACTGCGGCCATAAGAGAAACTTCTACCTGTAGCAGGAGCACCTCAAACAGGAGTTGGTTTACACAGAAAAGTATTGCGTGTTGGTCCAGTTGACACTAGATTCAAAAATTAATATGTGAGGAGGGAACATATAATTTAGACTTTAATATGCATCATACTGTACAGCTAGTTCTAACACATTTACATTCTACATCTTTCCATTTAGATATGTTCTATTTGCAGAATGTGTCAGCAAGGGGTGAGACAATGCTAAGATCACCTGCCAAAAGCCAGACTGGAGACAGAGATGTAATATTCTGCTGTCGAAAGAGAGAGGCGCGTGACACCACGAGGACATAAGTAGGGTCACGTCTGCCGCCTCCCCAGGGAATGGTAGCGGGTTGCAGGGTCCACTTGTTAATCTAAGCAGTTCATCGATGATAGTGATCAGAGAGGTGCACAACAATAGGAACATGGCATGCAAGCAGCCGTGATCCTTGTGGCGGGAGCATTGTTGTATGCAAGCACACAAAGCCGAAGGGCACAATAAAGATCCCAAGTTTTTTTACCAGGTTTCTATCTGATAGCAAAGAAAAATAACCCTTTGAGGAATCTATCCTGGTGACCATCTTTTCATAAACCTCTTTGGACAAACCCCTTTTCACAGATTTATCAAAATCAATTGTATTTATTATGTTGCTTTTCTTTTCGCAAATTTTTTCTCAAGGTGTTTTTATCTCATTATAATATAGTCATACTCAGGCAGTGGCAGATGTAGGTGTCATGTGCAACATCTGGAAGCTTGATGGGCCTACTTGAGGAACACAAGATTACACGTACACACTCAGGAAACAAGAGACTAGTAGCATCAAAGAAGTTGGCAGGACCTAAGGGACAACACAAACTCAACAAAGGTTTATCACTGGGAGGGAGCCGGAGCACCAGAGGGCCTGTTCAGAACATGTACATGGTGTACTTGCATGTACAAGTGCATGTAAGTGATCTCATGTCTTACTGCACACTCAACAATGGTAACCACGAGTATCACTAAGGAAGAGAGGAATGGTTTTCTACGAGAATTAAAAGGAATTGGAAGGATGGTCGCTTAAATTCTGGAAGTGTGGAGAGCAAATAGATGAAGATAGAAAAACCGACTGAAGAACAGGCATACTGCTATTTATATGCTGCCAGAGTAACTTAATCAGCAAAAAATTCCTGATGGACTAACTAGGACACCTAGAAAACTGTTTGAGGGGCTATACCATTCATATCCTAGGGATCGTGTGGGAACTGTTTGAGATGACATACAACTCGAAGCCCAAGAGCTACATCGATTAATCTTGAATCGCCCTGAAGGCCCTCTGCCACCGCAACTGGAACATAGACATGGCCTGGGTTCCTTCACAACTTGCAACGAGAGACAGTCTTCAAGGCCATCACTTACAGCTGCATCTAGACATCTCTGCAAGCTCTCTCCAAAGACAGAAAGAAATAAGAGCCATTACATCAATCCTTCACAAGCTAAAGATCACTTACAAGGGAGGCCACATGTGATTTCTCTTTGAAAGGAAGGGCATCTGTCGACTAGCATAGTCAGCCCTAATAACAGAACATGACTTGTAGTCAATGAAAGAATGGGATGGGAGTGGCATAAGGTTCATTCTAGAAACTTATCTTATTAAAAGAGACAAGGGGACGTTTTGTTCTAAATATTTATATTGACAATATTTAGCGTCTAGCAACCACGGGACTAGGTGCTTGGGGGATCAGTGCAGAGCTCTAGTTTGAAATCCAGAATACTGGACAAAGATCGGAGGTATACTGTGGCTTGCCATATGCAGTTCTAGGAAGCTGTTGCTAAGACCTTCTTAGCCTTCCTAAATTTTGGAGACTCTTAACGCCTTAGTTATTAGCGCTCTTCATAGGACTTGCTTACCCGCTTATGTCCTACCAGTAGAGTAGCTTAAAGGTTAGATATGTTCATGGGCACTGTTTTTTTAAGTATGCCGTTAGGATTTCTGGCCCTATCCTTGATGAACAGCTCAACATTATGCTGATTATAGACACCTGACTTTAACGCTGCAGCCGACCTTGAGATTACTGGAGCAGTTCTTTCCCGCTTCTCCATTGTACACTTTGACCGCCACGCAGACAGGAAGGATGGAGGAGTTGTTACCATCATTAGGCCTTCACTTACAATCTCCTGGACGCCTGACCCTGGTATTCGAGGCATTGGCTCTCTCCTTATTAAAATTTCATCTTATCTGGTGTTTCCTTCACTCCTCTACTTACTTAATGGCGCCTGAAATAAACTCTCATTTTTATTCTGTTTTTTGTGACTTTGCTACATTCGTGGCTGTGTCTTCTGCGATTTCCATTATTATCAGGGACTAAAATGTTCGGATAAAAGTACTTTATGATAAGCTTAATTAATTGTTCATTGACCTTACAGGGAAATCTTAAAACAGTGTCTCTCTGGCCATGCGATCCTAGATAGTGATACACTAAAGCATCTTTAGGTTGAAGAGCACAGCATTAACAATGTGTTAGTCTGCCTAATGTTTTAGTCTGACCATTACTTTATTTGCTTTACAGTTAAATATCCTTTTTCTCCCTCAGAGAAGACCCATCTGCAATGTTATAACTGGGCTAATACTTCTGTTGAGTTCCTGCAGAGTCTGCCAGTGTCAAAGAGCTCTAACTAAACAATTGTTGTGAATAACTCTTATTCAGCAGTCCGATTAGAATGGTCAGTACTCTAGCCTGGTTGAAGGCCCCCACAGCAGCACGAGCACTTCACATTGATTCAAGGACCCTCTTACTCTGATTAGGCAAAAACAGAACTCGTGATGTGGATCACCAGGGACGAAAATCTTAACCCACTTCTCTGTGTGTCCACCAAAGCTTTCTGGGCACAAAAATATTCTTGGTAATGCTTACAGTGAATACTAGATGTATAGACTTTCTTCTGCTCAAAATACCCAGAAAATGGACTTTAAAACAATTGGAGAGTTGACAGGACTTGCTGCTCTCTGGCCTCCCTCTGTCTAATCACAGTAACTCTGCGATGACCTTAACACATTTGACAAAATTATAATTCCATGGAATACAATCAGAGATTTTAATAATCCATTGTTGCAACTTTCTCTTCAATGATGGTTTCGTTTTTTCCTCCTCTCACAATAAATTCTCTTACAGCAGTCTTGATCAAACCTAAACCTGGCTCACACTGAGGCCTTTGGCCATTTAATTTTTTTTACTTTTTAATTTGACCTTGTTTCACTTCAACCTTCACTTCCACCTTGTTCACTAAGCCTAAATCATTCTCTTCGAAGATGTGTTCCAGATCATTTCAAGCATCTCAAGTTACTCCTCTGCTAAAACACTGGGGCATATCCTATGATTCTGGGCACCAATTGCCCCATTTCACATCTCCCAGCAGCATCTAAACTCCTTGAGACCCAGAGACCAACTTGAGGCACTCTGGATGCAGCTCAGGCTGGCTTCCAACCAGGCCACAGCACAGAGCCAGTTCTTTTGGGCACATTGGACAATCTTAGGATGGAGGTACATCATCGCAGTGTCAAGGAGCTGTCTATGCTTGATCTGTCATCCACGTTTGAAACTGTGGACCACTCTATCCTATTGGGTAATATTCAATGGAACAGGTTTTCCGATTTCACACCCTCTTGGTTTCAGTCTTTCTTCTGTAACCAGTTTCAAGTTCTTTCTTTCCCCTCATCTACTGCTCTTGGTTGTTGGGCTACATAGACCTCTGCCCTATATCCTCTCCTTTTCAAACCTTATGTCGAACCCCTGGTCTTACTCATCTGATCCTATTGCACTGGGTTTACCTGTATGGAGATGACAACTCGGTGCATCATTAAACTTGACATTAAAGTATTACTGCTGCACTGTTCAAGGTTGTCAAAGAGTTGTTTGGAACTGCAGGGGTGGGGCCAGTGTCTTAAGATCACCAGATGTACTGGTGACGCTGGCAACTACATCAAGCTCATGGATGTCCTGTTCACCAGAGATGGCACTCGGTCTTTCTCTTGTCAACACTGTCAGTAACATGGGGCTTTTCTACACTCACTCTTTCATTGGTTCCTCAGAGCCGTTCTGGATTCTTCTGCCATAGTTTCCAGCTCTACCTTCCACGTACAAAGACTTAGGGAAGTGCTTCTCTTTCTTAATGCCAACAGTAAGCTCATGGCTGTATAGCCATCATAGCTTGAGACCTGATTACACCCATGCCATTTATCTCGGCCGTCCCAAATATCAGCATTTTCAAGTTGTTCAAAATCGAGGTGCTCGCCTTGTATTCGGCATGAATTACTTATATCATGGCTGCCCTCTCTTAGCAGCCTTACAATGGCTTCTAGTGCACAAACACATCATCGTTAAAATCCTCAGTATGTAACACCATGCTGTCTATGGGCACTCTCCTTGTTTATTCAGAATTACATTTGTACGTATACCCCAGAGGGAACTCTTAGATGGTCTATTCTCTGCTGCACATACCGAAATCCCTACACAACCTGCTCTAGGGCCTGCCAGTGTCAAAGTGAGCAAGGGACCCACGTCTGGGCATACCCTGCCAACTTAGGGCGAACAAAGCAAACACAAAGAGATGATGGACGGAGCGCTGAAACTTTTCAGACACTCACCCCCAGTCACAGATCTGGGTTGAATCCATCATCGTTCTTTAGCTCACTCTGCCACCTCAGCTCAGACCCAGCTATATGCAAATCAGCCTTGACCCTGTGCCTCATGGGAACAGTCCAGCCCGAACTGCCAAGCCAGGTCTTCCCTGAACCAGAAACAAGCATCCTGGGACCGGTTTCGGGGTAACACCCCTCTTCAGCCAGGCTAGCTTGAATCCAGTGGCAAAGTGAGCTAAAGAATGATGATGGATTCAACCCAGTTCTGTGACTGGGGGTGAGTGTTTGAAAAGTTTCAGCACTCCGTCCATCATCTCCTTGTGTTTGCTTTGTTCGCCCTAAGTTGTCAGGGAATGCCCAGAGGTGGGTCCCTTGCTTACTTTGCCACTGGATTCAAGCAAGCCTGGCTGATGAGGGGTGTTACCCCAAAACCGGTCCCAGGATGCTTGTTTGCGGTCCAGGGAAGACATGGCTTGGGAGTTCGGGCTGGACTGTTCCCATGAGGCACAGGGTCAAGACTGATTTGCATTCAGCTGCGTCTGAACTGGGGTGGCGAAGTGAGCTAAAGAATGTTGAAGGATTCAACCCAGATCTGTGACTGGGGGTGAGTGTTTGAAAAGTTTCAGCACACCGTCCATCATCTCCTTGTCTTTGCTTTGTTTGCCCTAAGTTGGCAGGATATGCCTAGACGTAGGTCCCTTGCTCACTTTGCCACTGGATTCAAGCTAGCCTGGCTGAAGTGGGGTGTTACCCCGAAACCGGTCCCAGGATGCTTGTTTCCGGTTCAGGGAAAACATGGCTTGGCAGTTCGGGCTGGACTGTTCACATGAGGCACAGGGTCAAGACTGATTTGCATATAGCTGTGTCTGAACTGGGGTGGCAAAGTGAGCTAAAGAATGATGATAAAATAAAAAATCGTAAATCCGGTATTTGTAAAGCGCGGACTACTCACGCCTACGGGTCTCAAGGCGCTGGGGGCCGTCGTGGAAATTAAGTGAGCTTTTGCCCAGAGTCACATGGTGCTGAGCTGAGCTGCCGCCGGAGCCCGGGATCGAACCGTGAGCCCTGTGCTCCGAAGTCAGCTGCCCTGGCCGCTGCACCCCACCTCTTCATGGATTCAACCCAGATCTGTGACTGGGCGTGAGTGTTTGAAAAGTTTCAGCACTCCATCCATCACCTCCTTGTGTTTGCTTTGGACAGAGAATGTTGCATCATTCTGTGATTTGATATATTAAACTGTCGTTCTGTGATTTGATACACTGTACTGTCTGGACATAGAAGGTTTCATCGTTCTGTGATTTGATGCATTGTACTATCTGGACAGAGAATGTTGCATCATTCTGTGATTTGATACACTGTACTGTCTGGACAGAGAATTTTGCATCATTCTGTGATTTGATACACTGTACTGTTTGGACAGAGAAGGTTGCATCGTTCTGTGATTTGATACACTGTACTGTCTGGACAGAGAATGTTGCATCATTCTGTGATTTGATACATTAAACTGTCGTTCTGTGAATAGATATATTGTACTGTTTTTTACAGAGAAGGTTTAATCGTTCTGTGATTTGATACACTGTACTCTCTGGACAGAGAATGTTGCATCTTTCTGTGATTTGATACACTGTACTGTCTGGAAAGAGAATGTTGCATCGTTCTGTGATTTGATACACTGTACTGTCTGGACAGAGAATGTTGCATCGTTCTGTGATGTCATACTCTGTACTGTCTGGACAGAGAATGTTGCATCGTTCTGTGATTTCATACTCTGTACTGTCTGGACAGAGAAGGTTGCATCGTTCTGTGATTTGATACACTGTACTGTCTGGACAGAGAATGTTGCATCGTTCTGTGATTTGATACATTGTACTGTCTGGACAGAGAATGTTGCATCGTTCTGTGATGTCATACTCTGTACTGTCTGGACAGAGAATGTTGCATCATTCTGTGATTTCATACTCTGTACTGTCTGGACAGAGAAGGTTGCATCGTTCTGTGATTTGATACACTGTACTGTCTGGACAGAGAAGGTTGCATCGTTCTGTGATTTGATACATTGTACTGTTTGGACAGAGAAGGTTGCATCGGTCTGTGATTTGATACATTGTACTGTCTGGACAGAGAAGGTTGCATCGTTCTGTGATTTGATACATTGTACTGTTTGGACAGAGAATGTTGCATCGTTCTATGATTTGAAACACTATACTGTCTGGACAGAGAATGTTGCATCATTCTGTGATTTGATACATTGTACTGTCTGGACAGAGAAGGTTGCATCGTTCTGTGATTTGATACACTGTACTGTCTGGAGAGAGAATGTTGCATCGTTCTGTGATTTGATACACTGTACTGTCTGGACAGAGAAGGTTGCATCGTTCTGTGATTTGATACACTGTACTGTCTGGACATAGAAGGTTGCATCGTTCTGTGATTTGATACATTGTACTGTCTGGACAGAGAAGGTTGCATCGTTCTGTGATTTGATACATTGTACTGTTTGGAGAGAGAATGTTGCATCGTTCTGTGATTTGAAACACTATACTGTCTGGACAGAGAATGTTGCATCGTTCTGTGATTTGATACACTGTACTGTCTGGACAGAGAATGTTGCATCGTTCTGTGATTTGATACACTGTACTGTCTGGACATAGAAGGTTGCATCGTTCTGTGATTTGATACATTGTACTGTCTGGACAGAGAAGGTTGCATCGTTCTGTGATTTGATACATTGTACTGTTTGGAGAGAGAATGTTGCATCGTTCTGTGATTTGAAACACTATACTGTCTGGACAGAGAATGTTGCATCGTTCTGTGATTTGATACACTGTACTGTCTGGACAGAGAAGGTTGCATCGTTCTGTGATTTGATACACTGTACTGTCTGGACATAGAAGGTTGCATCGTTCTGTGATTTGATACATTGTACTGTCTGGACAGAGAAGGTTGCATCGTTCTGTGATTTGATACATTGTACTGTTTGGACAGAGAATGTTGCATCGTTCTATGATTTGAAACACTATACTGTCTGGACAGAGAATGTTGCATCGTTCTGTGATTTGATACATTGTACTGTCTGGACAGAGAATGTTGCATCGTTCTGTGATTTGATACATTGTACTGTCTGGACAGAGACTGTTGCATCCTTCTGTGATTTCATACTCTGTACTGTCTGGACAGGGAATGTTGCCGTTCTGGGTGATGAGCTACACTGCAGGATTCTCTCCCCTTCCCCAGGCTTCACAATACATCATTGGGATGTAACCAGAGCTGTATTTGGTACCAGGGCAAACAAGGATTCTGTTCCACCAGTTATAACTGGTTTTCTTCCTTAAATACGTGTTTCCACTACAACAGGGATGGGTGACTTAGAAGGATTATTCTCCCTGTCCCGTTCTTTTTGAGGGCCCTGAGCTGCAGCATATTTATTTATAGATTTTAAAGCCCAGTTGCCCTTTTTACTAGTGAAGACGCAGCCAGCATGGCTAATGTCACTAGATAGCGCCAGATACTGAATTTCTAGTATTTTCTTGTTCTCTACCGGACGTATTTCTAAATGTTAAAACTGGTCCTTGTCCTAAGAAGGGCCGTGCTTCAGTTTGTTGGCCTGGGCTCAGCGTGAACGTCTGACACGCCTGCCTGGAGTACAGCCTTCAAGCGGAGGTGGCAAGAATCAAACAAGAGTGGATTGAGTGCATGGGGAGGTGGTAAAAGGAGGCACATGGCAAGGAGATTCTGTGATGTTTTAGTATCTGTACCGCTCAATGAGGAAACTAGATGAGCATCATCTGGTTCCATTCGGGAGGTAAGCCAGGCTGTGGTATCTAACGTCAGGTGATGTTTGCAAGGATGGGTTATTTTTTCCAGAATTTCTTTGGTTCCAGCAGTTGACATTTATGGCTAACATTAAGATGAAGGTCAGGAACTCATTGAAGGCCTCAAGGTGTCGACTTAGAGACTGATACAGAACCAGCAATGGTTGGATCTGTACCCTAGTTCTGATCAGTGGTAATATTGATCATTGACACAGCAAACAGTACAAATAGAATGCACTCATTGCCCATAGATACTAAATATTATCGTTCATACTCAAGACAATGTTGTTCATTTTGACAATCGCAGAAGACTGAAAGGGTTAGTCAACCCTGTAGGGCTCAAATAGATGCTACAGGTGCTCGACTCTCTGAACTATCATACCAGGGGCACTACCTTCCTTCCAGAGACTATAGTGTATGTGGAGGTGTGCACCAGTTTTTGATATTTAGTCACATAAACACTCTCCCCTCCTCCAAACTATTTACAATATTCTTCAGACAGTAATCACTCTAGATGGCGCAGACTAGGTCGCTTCTTACACGATTCCTACCTGGCCTCGCTACATCAGCCATCCTAGCCACCTTAAGAGCATCCGCAACCACTCTCTGTTCTACCGCACCTATGCTGATAGCACACAAATTACCTTTCTATCATTAGCAAGCACAACACAAACCAAGCCTAAAGAACCTGCCTCTCTGCAGTCGAATCATGAAGGACAAGAAGTTTTGGGTTCACTGACAGAATATCGACAACAACAATATCGTGTTACACAAATATCGGGACAAAAATATCGTTGTCAATAATATCGACTTCCTCTCTTCATAATGGTAAGTACAAAAATATCGGAAAAAATATATCGTTGTCAAAAAATATCGATGTTCAAAATATCGTTTATTATATGTATAAAAAATAATGTTAAATAATAAATGTAACTTTAAAAAAAATTATTTAGATTTATTTGTAAATGTTGACAATTATAATAAATAAATTTAATTTAAAAAAAATTAAACATACATATATAAAATGTAATACATATATATTTACTTAAAACAATTAATAAATCATTTTAATTAATTTTAAAATGTTATAAATATATTAAATATTATAAATACATATATATATATACATACACCCGTAACATAAAAATTAATAAATAAAAAATATATATTATAAATTAAAATATTAAACTCTTTAATATTTTTTAAACCTACATTTTGTACTACATTGAGTGCAACAGTAGAGAAAGTGTTGGAGAGCGGAGGGGTAAAAATTACTATTCCCACTCCAGGGAATGCAACAGTAGGGAAAGTGTTGGATAGTGGAGAAGTAAAAATTACTATTCCCACTCCAGCAAATGCAACAGTAGGGAAAGTGTTGGATAGCGGATAGGTAAAAAATACTATTCCCACTCCAGGAAATGCAACAGTAGGGAAAGTGTTGGATAGCGAAGGGTTAAAATTTACTATTCCAACTCCAGCGAGTGCAACAGTAGGGAAAGTTTTGGATAGCGGAGAGGTAAAAATTAGTATTCCCACTCCAGTGAATGCAATAGTAGGGAAGGTATTGGATAGCGGAGAGGAATAATTTACTATTCCCACTCCAATGAGTGCAATAGTAGGGAAAATGTTGGATAGAAGAGGGAATAAAATTACTATTCCCACTCCAGCAAGTGCAACAGTAGGGAAAGTGTTGGATAGCGGAGGGGTAAAAATTACTATTCCCACTCCAACGAGTGCAACAGTAGGGAATATGTTGGATAGCGGAGGAGTAAAATTACTATTCCCACTCCAGCTAGTGCAACAGTAGGGAAAGTGTTGGATTGCGGAGGGGATAAAATTACTATTCCCACTTCAGCAAGTGCAACAGTTGGGAAAGTGTTGGATAGTGGAGGGGAAAAAATTACTATTCCCACTCCAACAAGTGCAACAGTAGGGAATATGTTGGATAGCGGAGGAGTAAAATTACTATTCCCACTCCAGCTAGTGTAACAGTAGGGAAAGTGTTGGATAGCGGAGGGGATAAAATTACTATTCCCACTCCAGCGAGTGCAACAGTAGGGAAAGTGTTGGATAGCGTAGGAGATAAAATTACTATTCCCACTCCAGCGAGTGCAACAGTAGGGAAAGTGTTGGATGGCGGAGGGGAAAAAATTACTATTCCCACTCCAGCGAGTGCAACAGTAGAGAAGGTGTTGGATAGCGGAGGGGATAAAATTGCTATTCCCACTCCAGTGAGTGCAACAGTAGGGAAAGTGTTGGATAGCGGAGGGGATAAAATTACTTTTCCCACTCCAGCGAGTGCAACAGTAGGGAAAGTGTTGGATAGCGGAGGGGATAAAATTACTATTCCCACTCCAGCGAGTGCAACAGTAGGGAAAGTGTTGGATAGCAGAGGGGTAAAAATTACTATTCCCATCAAAGAAAAATGAAATTTAAAAAAAAAAAATATATCAACTACAATACAAAAAATAATAAAAAACAAAACATATATAAAAATATAAAAAAATACAAAATATAGAAATATATATTAATGTTAAAAAAATCTAAAAATTACATACAAAAATGTATTTATAAAAATAAAAAAATAATTTACAAATACATGTAATAGAAATTATTTATAATAAAAAACATTAATTATTACATAAATGTAATATTTTCTTTCTGAACCTACAACACAACATAATTTACAACACACATCTAAATTTAAAAAAACGTGTACCTCCTTAATTAACACAATTAATTATCAATTAAACAAATATTATTAATTCAAAAACACATTAAAAACAGATAAAAATTAATATACTAACCAAACGTTACCCTTATACAACCAGAATCCACAACCAATTTAAAAATAAACAATTACCAAAAATATTTATCAAATAATAAATGAATATTAATGATCAAGTAATGATTATTTAATTTAAACTAAATTACTTTCCACCCTCTACCCCAATAAACACAACACACACCTAAAAATAATTACACAATTTCCATAACTAATTTTACATTAATAAATTAATATCAATTAACCACAAATCATTAATTAATTTAAAAAAAATACTTCCCACCATTTACCACTATAAACCCCACAACTCACACATCTAATTAATTACACAATTGCCATATTTACATTTTAATTAATTAATTAACATTAATTAACAAATAACTAATTAATTATAAATAAATTACCTCCCACCCTATTCCCCTATAAACCCCACCACCCATTTCTAAAAACATGACACAATTAACATAATTACCAATTAATGAATAATAATTAACAACCAACTAATAAATAATTAATAATAAATTAATTCCCACAATTAACAGTATAAAATATTAAATAAATAAATATTAATTTAAAAAAGATTATAATATTTTAATTATAATTAAATTATTTCCCACCCTATTCCCCTATAAACCCACAACCCACTTCTAAACAAATAACACAATTAACATATTTACCAATTAATTAATAATAATTAACAACCAATTAATAAATAATTAAGAATAAATTAATTCCCACAATTAACAGTATAAAATATTAAATAAAAAATTATTAATTAAAAAAAATATTAATAATTCAATTATAATTAAATTACTTCCCACCCTATTCCTGTATAAACCCACAACCCGCTACGGAACTAAAACGCTAAATTTTATTTAAATAAATACTAATAAATAAAAATGTATATTTCATTTATTATAATTAAATTACTTCCCACCGTATTCCCCTTTAACCCCACAACCCACTACGGAACTAAAACGCAAAATTTAATTAAAATAAAATTAATAACTACTAAAAGTTTAACACATATATTAAAAAATAAAAGCAATACTTACACAAAAAAATAGAGCACATACATTTAAAATACATACTAAAATACATAACACTAACTAAAAAAACGATATTTTTAACAACTTTATTCTTGCAAACGATATTAATGACTTTGATAGTTTTACAAACGATATTTCTTACCTTAAACTCGATATTCTTGACCACGATATTCTTGCTGTCGATATTTCTGTGTGTCGATATTTCCAACTTGATATTACTGCAAGTCGACATTTCCTACTCGATATTCTGACTGTACACCGAAGTTTTGTCAACTTCGATGGCAGCAAAACAGTACTATTTTTCCTCAACAAGAAATATAATATCAATATCATTAATGATCACAGACTATGCCAGTAAACTGCCCCCAGCACCAAGATAAAACACTTTAGAGCTCCTCTGCTTAAAAATAACGCTTGCGCCCAGATTGCATTTGTGGCCATCACATTGCCTCCTCTCGTGCATACTCTTTTCTTCCAATCCCTTCTATCCAGATTAATAAACCTCCATCTCCAGGTGGTCTAGAACACTACAACCAAATTGTTACCTGGAAGAATGCCTTTAGACTGTCCTCCAAGCTAGCACCCACTAGACTGTTTCTCCTCCAATGACTGCATCTCAGTCCATAACTCATGCTTTACCCAATAATGCATTTATGAAAAGTCTCTAAACACAGCAGCAAAAATTGTAGTGATAGAGCCCTGGACTCGCAATCTGTCCAGCAAAGAGAAGCCCTTCTTCATCCACCAGGAAACACTACAGTTCAAAAGGAGGTAGCTACTTTGCACTCCAAGGACCCCACCTGTGGCACGTGTTCTCTGTGACCATCTGCCAGCCATTACCAACCACCCTGCACTCAGAACATCAAGAACGTATCATCTCTCAATTCTCTTTGTATCCGCATCTCCAGTGCCTTGAGTTTATTTGTTCATACTATTCACTCATTCATCAAAACTGAATGAAATTGAAATTGTAATGTTGTAAATTATATCAACTAGACCAGTCGGCATCTATTCCCCAACTTACCGACTAATAAAAATATACATAAAAACATGGTTTTATTTCAACATTAATTATATTTTTCTTTCTTCCAATGAATCTGGGGGTAATTTTAAGCTGGGTGGCGGATAGCTCAGCCACAGGCGGAGGCTGGTCTGCTCTATTTAAGATTGCCCACCTAATCTTCAATATATCTCTCGAAGTTAAACTTCACATTTTTGTACAGTCTTATTTGGATCACCCCTGTTGGGTACCAATCCAGTTGTTATTTAGAGGGCGTTTCCCAATTGGTAGCAGGTTCTAGTGGACCTGTATCGTATGAAGACTCTCATTATTGGCATCGGCAACCCGCTTCCTAACTCCTGAGATTGAGAAGATTATCCCTGGAAAGAGGGAAAGGGACATTACTCCCTCGTCCGTCTTCCCCATCCAGTCCTTATATCATGAGTTATCGTCCAACCTCACAGATATTGCTACCTAGACCAGCCTAAGGTGCACTTCCAGTATGGCGCCCAATATCTATAGGTTCCTAAAAGAGGGACCCACAATAACCACTTCTTGTAGTAATTAAGCAAGTGTAAACCATGAGAAAAGAATAAATTCTAAAGAAAGGGAGCTAGTGGGGAGGAGCTCCAAGACCTGGACTCAGAGTAAAGAAGATTACCTGTAAGTAACCGCGATATGTACTACAACCACGATAAGGTACCTGCTCCTTCCCAAAGTAACTGAAAGTGGTCTTCCCCTTCTCACCCTCAACCCACAAAGTGCTACAATGCACCACCTGCTCCCTACTCGTCTCCCTACTCTGTGATCTGCCGGGTTGGGCTTAGAGCTTGGTTTGGAAGGCTGCTAGGGAGTGCAGGTTACAACTGCTTGCATCACACAGAAGGCCTGATGCTCTCTCTATTATTAGGCTGGAACTAGGGGTGTCATCGTGGTTCGGCAGCCACACAGGAGGACAGGCTTTGCAAGCAGAGGAGTCAGGTACCGAAGCTGGCTTCAGTAATTAATAAAGGTGCGTGGTCCTGGGAACCTTTCTGTGTCACCCTCTATCTCCCTTCTCATTTCCCTTGTCCACCAAGCACCGGGAGGATTTAGAAGCTGTTAATTTTGCAACGTGCGCTATGCAAAAACATCCTTTTTTTTCTCCAGCTTGATGTATCCTCAACCGTTTGTTTTCCCAAGTTGTTTACTAAGGTGGACCATAATAAATCGCGTGACAGCATCACGTGGCAGGGAAAGAGAACACCAAACCCATGTATAACTAGAAATTGTACAGTGTGTTTCTGAAATGTACGTAACGTCATAAAATATAAAACAAAAACGCAATTTCTCTAAAGAGGATTTCTGGCGGGCTGTGCAAAGACATGGCTTTCTCAGCCAGTGCCCACCCGGCTCAGGGAGGTCTATGTCATAATTTCAACCTAAAAAGTTTCCATCTGCAATAATTTTAACGCATTTGAAAATATTAACTGAGATTTATTTAAAAACATTTAAAAGTAATCGATTAATGTATTTGTTTTTTCTGTCTAAAATTATTTGACTACATTAACAGCTAATTCAAGTGCATCCTGGGGAATTCATTTTATGCTATTTATTTAAAACATAATATAGTGCTTGTTGGCCCCAAAGGGCTCTGAGGCATTGTGTAATTAAAATAGGAATACATAAATAAGCAGCAATTAATTACAATGCCATAAAATGTAATATATCGGCCAAGGGGTGTACTGAGTATCCAAGGGTTCGCAAATTTCAAGCAGCGCCAATTGAGCACTTCTTTGACCCCTCTTTAGACCTAGCCCCTCTTGATGAACTTGCATGAAACTAAGATTACCAAGAGCGGGCCAAACATACTAAGGGGCTGATTCACAAAGGTAAACTTACCCTTTTGTGTACGTTTACGATTGTTTGCTATTCACAAAGGTATTTTATGAGCAGTATCTTTCTGACCAGGGAGTCGCCACGCATAGAAAAATAGGACAGCCCTATCTTTGTATGCGCGGAGACACCACAGTCTTATATATACTACTAGTAAAAAGTGACGTCTTGACACATGGGCACAGGGGCCCTATGCAGACCAGAATGTAACACTAATATTCCATTAAACATATTTATTCCTGTGAGTGGTTGTGTAGGCAGGCCCAGTGTACTGCTGTGCCCGGAGGCCTATAATGTTGTTAAGAAGCCCCTGCTAGTAAAACACCTTTGTGACTAGCAGACGATCCTACACTTACACAAAAGTGTACGTTTACCTTTGTGAAGCAGGCCTGAAGTCTCTGGCAAAGTTTGCGCACAGCTACCATATGGTGCCAAAGTGATCAGTAAATTAAAACTGTGAACCCTCCTTCCTGTTAACTTTGTCCCTTTGCATCTGCACACAAACTGATTTACCTGCATTGGGTGTAACATGCTGACCACCTGCAACATTTCATGCAGATTCATCAAGGACTATAAGCAAGCAAACATTTGAACCCCCGCCATAAACTTTGCCACCCCTTCCCCCTTGGATGGGTTGGCACAAAACTTGACATTGTAATAGAATACTAATACTTCTAACCTTCTACCACATTTTGTGTAGATTTGTCACACACTTGTAGAATGATTGACCTTGAAGCTAGGGAAAAGGGTTCGAGTCTCGGCAGGGACGCTCAACATCCTGTGATACTAGGTAAATCACTTAATCTCCTTGTGTGTAATAAAATTAATGTGTCTGTATGTAATGCAACTGGTGCTGATGTAAAGCACTCTGATATCTTCGGGTCGAGTTTGAGCTATATAAAACAAAAACAAAAAAAATACCTCTCCCCCAGGATCAATGCGCACAGATCTGAAAATACCGGGAATAAGTTTAACCTGCTAAATCCCTGGCACATTCAATGCGTATTCATCAACCTTACTAAAGTCATAAGCAAATCAACAAATGCCCTTTCAACTGGCTAGATTTACAAAAGCCCACCCAGCACCCTTTTCAAATGCTAACACCTCAAAAACTACTGAACGGGTTTACACCAAACCACAAAACACGCGCTATCAGAGTAGAGCATTCCATTCATGCCAAGTTTGGCATATATCTGTAATGGTGAGTGAATGTTCCTATGGCAGCAAAAATGGAAAAACTAATCATTTTAACCACCCTTTTAAAATGTTTTTCTCCTGCAAAGAATTGCATGAAAATTGTTATTCTGGATCTTAGCTGCATTTGCTAAGCGAATGCCAAATTTGGTGTATGTTTGTTCAAGCAGACCAAATGTGGCTAATCAAAAAATGTGTTTTAGATGGAAAGTGAAGGTGAACCATAACTACAAAGTCACACCATCATTGTGTGAAAAAAGTTAAGGAGGGCTGAAAACAGTTCTTAACCATTTAGCTCCAATGATACATTTTGCTTGTGGCTCCAGCCCAAATGGCTAAACGGATTCACACCAAACTTGGCATAAAATTAGTACTTTACAAAGGAAGCAAGCTTTAATTGATTTTCAGTCCTTTCTGAGATATTAACCTTTTAAAAAAGTTGCCAAGAGGTCTTCAAATTGTTAACACTTTTATATACTGCTGTCGGTTGGGACGCACAATTAATTAGCTAGTCCTGGAATTAAAAAAGAAGAAGTTCTCATTGGTCGAGGGAGCCTTTCCTCCAGTCTCGCCTCTTCGATCAGCGGTACAAGAGTTGCTACCACAGATCTGAGAGATTTGATTGGCTGCTACAAAAAAAAATTCTCATGAGGCAGCCATTACAGGATTCAAAGCACAGTCCCCTTGTCCTGCATTTAAAAACAAACCATGGCCTATATTGGAAAACTGAACAAGTGTCGGCAGCAAGGGATACTAATTACCGCACCACTACATGTGTTTCTTGTTTAGAAAACTTATTATCAGATCACTTGCCCACCTCTAAATGCTAGCCACCAATATTAGCCCATCATGTTCCAATATATACAAAAGAGTTGAGAGGCAACTTTCAAAGAGAAAAACATAACGCAGCCCAATGCTGTATTTATAACATAAGGATGATTCGAGAGGTCTTTTCTTTGCTTGTTGGGATTCTTTTATTCAACATCTTCTCAAAATGTAAAAGACAGTTCAGCACAGCTAACGCGTTTCGCCCAACATTTGGGCTTCTTCAGGGCTGGAAGCATGACAAACATGACTGTCATTACTCTTAAATATTAGATATCAAGGGGAGAGGGAGGAACAGCAGGGCTAGTTCACTTCCCCTGAAGTATATGTATTATCAATAGGAACTAGCCTCAGGGGGCATAGGTATAGTGTGTCTTGCACAGAGGAAAGAAATATTATTTCTTATGAAAGCCCTCACCCACCAACCTAGTTGGTGGCATGCTTCATCATCGGGCTCCACCCGGTGACACCGAATGTGTCCTGGGTGTGCTTCTACGCCTGTTTACAGCGGAGCTGGTTTCGTGGTAAGTGAGTGTGCAGTGATGGCGTGTGAGTGTGGGTTAAAAACTGTCCTTGGGTCCCATGTCCTATTTAATTAACGGGCCCTTGGCAGTGTTAAAAACAAGGCAACGGATGTATTGTGGAGTTATCCATGTTCTCCCACATCCTGTGTGGTCAACATGTTTCAGCCAGGCCTTGGTTATGAACTGGCTTTCTTCAGGACTTAAGGGGTGTATGTGAAGTGATTTAAAAGGGTGGGGGGGTCAACAAGTGTTGCGTGTATGACCCGCTATGTGTTGCACTCACTAAGGTGCAATATGTGTAAGAGGGTGTTTCCCTCTAAGCTTAATACTTGTAAAAAAATACACAGAACAGTACAGACAGACACACATATATAGAATTAGCACCCCGTTTTGCACATGTATCTAATGTGCTACAAGAGCCGTCGTGTCCGTGTATTTAGCCATAATGCTAGGTAGTGGCGCGATACGGACTGTGGCGTGACGGCGAAAATGGCTATATGTGCATAAATTCAATAGCGGAATCACGCCATGCTGTGAAGTTGTTTGAGAAAATATAAATGCTCACTCTTGTGATTATTAGAGCAAAGCCTCATGGGTATCCGGCATGGGGTCGGCTCACAAACACGTTCTGATGAGTTAAACAGAAACAAACAAACAAGTGATTGTGGTCGCCATGAGATCAAATCTAATCTTAAGACCCACCAACACTCTCACCCCATCCACTCTCAACTCATTTATTCTCTTACCCTACATTCAGAATGTAGCATTGTACTTCAGAATATTAAGGACACAAATATTGTATTATAAAGCCTTAATACCAAGAAACAAAATACTGTGAGCATAAGTGTATATGGGTGAGTATAGATTTAATATTCTTAACTCCACATCCATGTCCATTGAAGATATATCAATATATTGTCAAGGTACATATATGTGGAGTTATGTTTAGTAAACATGTACTTCATATTTTGGCTACAATATTTTTGCATCATGAAATTTCATCCATGGTATTCTGGTAGTATATCTAAGTAGTCCAACCCTCACATCCACTTTCTTACTCTATCCACTCACATTTTCTCAACCCTCACGCACCCCCCTCATACTATTTATAAAATCAAAAGAAAAAAGTGTTGTCTTTTCTTCGACTTAAACAAGAATATAACACTTTAAGAATCAATATCCTGTTAAGTTTGTGTGCATACTTCTTGCTTGCTCCCTATACAGCAAATTCAAGTCAAAAGGGGTGTTTCATTCCGCCTGTGGAATTGGCAGAATTTGGCGACACCACGTTACTCTTGTAACATGAAGTTCCGGCCAAATTTCGCCAACCACTGCGTGGCGGAATTCCCGCAAGTCTCCAGAAATGCAAGCGCCAGCAAGATTTGGCATCCCCTAGCGCCATTTTCCTAATGTAGGCTATTTGCTGCTGCTTGAGTAGATTTTCTACTTGAGCAGCAGCAAAATCAGCTCGAATGGCCGCTGCTCTTACGCACCACATGGTGCCATTTGAGCTGATTTTTTAGCACTGGTGCTGAATTGTAGCACAAAATGCATATTTCCAACCATTGGCCGAACTCCGTGGAATCTCGTGGAGTTTTTATGTGACTCCGTGGAATTCCGCAGAGTAAAACTCTGCGAGTTCCGCCCACCCCTACTTACATGCCTTTCCCTTCCTGTGACATCAAGGATTCTGTAGCCACTTGAACATACAAATATTTGTTCTAATGTAAGTAAAAGATTAAAAACTAGGCTTATAGATAACTCTAGAGATTTCACAATAGGCTTCTGATGCTTAAGTTTAGGTACGTCAGGGCAACATCAGTCACTGGCGACTGATTCTGGCTCCACCCCAACCCTATCTGTATTTAGTTCATCTCTTTCATACACTATTACCTTCAAGGGGACAGAAAACACTAGTGCTCCCTTTGCCACTGACACTACTCATACAAGTATTAATTCACAGCTTGACGGTACAGTAACAATACACACTGATCTCACACGACAAGCTACTGCTAACTACAGGAAACAGACGCCAGGTCAACAAAGTGCAAAATTGCCTATGGTATTTAGGGCTGTTAAAAGTTTACTTCATCAGGAATCTTTAGTATAACTCTCATCTAAAGCGAAGCTGAAGGAAATCTGGAGAAAACATCAGTCGCTGATCACACTGCACTAGAAAATGCTACTTACGTAAATGCTTTTAACAAGTCATTATCTAACCACGTGTCATGCTGTTCTCTAGAGCAGTCAAAATGAAATGCAGCAGTTTAGAGAAAATGACAGTAAATATAGTGATTTATCGCATTTTGACTTGTTCTCTATTGGTTACATGAAAATTGGAAATGATGCCTGTCAGCTTGGAAGCAAGGAATTCAAAGGGCACTCGTCAATGGCTCCTGCAGTAGAACAATCAGTCACAATGTTTTGTAGGAGCCTTTGCCCCCAAAACAGTGGCAGTCTGGAACTTTGACACATCTCCATAATTCTCAACAGAGAATCCCCTTTCCTCAAAATCAAAATCTCTGATATTCCCTTTATACAGACATCGTTGTGCTCCTTCTGCATCAAACCCACCACACCTTTCTAACATCATTCTAAGACCTCCTTGACTCCTGGATCTCACCATGTACAAAACCAGGATAGTGTAGACTTGAATTTCTGCGTGGTACCCAACCTGCCTCTAACGTCCATGGCTTTGTCCCATCCCCATAGCCTCTGCCTACTTTCCTCAGCCCCAATCCACACATGTGGCTCATGCCAAGACCTGGTCATCATCAGAGATATCCCACTCACACCTCTGACCTTACCAATGTGTATGTATCATTTTTTCCACAGACTTCCATATTCTCTAAACCAAATAACAGACCAGACTTCTAGTTCACAACAGAAATCAAACCATCCTCAAACCATGACTGGTGATCGATCCAACATCATCTTTTGTACAATGCACGTCTGGCGTATAGTGTGCAACCTTTAGCATCCTCTCCACCCTTCATATAGAAGCAGCTGAGGTAAAACCCTTTACAATGCTACCGTCAGGAAATGCACCCATAGCTGGGTCCTTCTGATAGTCACCAAGAAGTTACACCTATCACCTCAAGGAGAATGGGGAAATAAAATGCATTGTTCCTCGAAACATGCATTGTAAAATTTGTCTTTATTGCTTGCATAGCGAGCATAATAAAATTATATGAATCTTGTAACTTAGAAACATCATAAAATATAGACAACGAATAAAACATATCCATACTAAATTAGTCATGCACAAAATCCCTTCTAAAATAAACATTTATCATAGTAATTTATGAATCGCATAATAGAAGTCAAACATCTTAAACATACAATCTCTAGGATTAAATAACCATGTTCACACTGATTTAACGGTTGGTCTCAAAGTTAGAAAATCTTCTAATACCTCTGCTCACAAACTTAGGTTGGAGATCACCAATACGTCTTACCCTCTAGGTCTAAGCATCCATGGTGCTATAGGTACTTATTTTAATTTGATGTTTAGGGTAGCTGTGATCCAATCCTTTTGGCCACCTAGAAAGTCAAACATCTAATCTCACAACTACTTCCAACCTGCACTGCTGGCCAGTAAAAGAAGGGAAAAACCTGGCATACTGATCTTGTTCTTGTGAATGCACGCTCCATCTTCCTGACGTATTGTGTACCTTTTGCAGATGACTTTTTTTTAACCAGGTTTAAGCAGCATCACTCTAATTGGGTGCCTGATGGAGCTAGCATCATAACTGCACTCAAAAACTTGAAGCGAAAACAGAACAATCTTCTTCTGTATTTTTAGTTGAAAAAAGTTGGATTTGATTACACTGCAGACCAATAAATCCATATTAAGGCTGGCTTCTATAATGACTCCCTAGCTTGTTATCAAAGTCTTAATAGTAAAAAACAGATGGGAGGGTGTTAAATTCAGTGACCTATGAACCAAGTTTGAGGTTTGAAGCATCAAAATATTGGTTTTGTCACCATTTAGATAAAAGGTTTGTGGACATATCCACTCTTCCAGTCATCTTAGAACCACTGACACAGCAGAATGTTGCTTCTCCATGCTGCTGTTGTGCAGGTCATTGCACAGGAGCAGTGTCTAATGGGATGAACGCCGTGCAAGTCTAGGTGTTTCTTGATGTAAATGTTACAGCAGGGATTCAGAGGGGAGCCTAAAAAATTCCATCAAAGATGTCACACATTGTGGAGTCCCTATAATTTCACATTCTGCTGTTAGTCAAAATGGTTGCACCTAGTTTCTGGGCTTTCTTTGAACAGCAGCCACCAAATTCAGCCATTCTGGTATCATGTGATCGTCCATCGTGTCAATGGCGCCTGACAAATTCAGCAGAATCAACAGAGAGAAAGCACCTACGTTTTTAACCCTCAACAGGTTATCTCGGGCCTTTCCCAGTGCAAATTAAATCCCTTGCATCTGATGGAATCCCAACTTGTCAATGTCCAGGAGGCCAAGCATTCCAATCAAAAACAGCCATGAGGCACCACTAGTGTAGCTGATAAAGTACTGTCTATGCCTTGCCGCCGCAAAGGTCTCTCGGGTGTCCTTCTTGATTGCCTGTAGAAAGAGTGACTCCTCCCAGTAACAAAGGTGCCACCATTCACATTGTGTGCATGTGAAAGATGTCATGTGTCTCCTTGAGAATGTCCATGAATGAAGGAAAAAGCCACAAGGACAAAAGACCTACTCATCAATATCAGTAGTTCTTCAATGTAAATATTGGAAGATACTGCGCTAGATAAGCAAGACATTAACATCAGCCTGAATCAGGACTGAGAAACACCTTTACCTGCTCAGTGTACTGAAGCCTTCCACCTCTACCTACCCATGCATAATAAAGACTTTCCCTTCTACGTGCACCTTCACAAACTTTTCCATCTAATCCTCCCCACTATTTTCACTACCTCTCTAAGCTTCAACCCCTCAGGACGAGTGCTTCAACTTTTCTCAAAGAGGAAACAGAAACATTAAATGGCCAAGGGCCCCTTCCTGTGAATGACAAGGCCGAACCAGAGAGGCAGATAGATCTAGCACACAGCAGATAGATCTAGCACACAGCAAAAACACTAGGCTGCCATTGCAACTGAAGCATCCATGAAGGTCCCTGGTTACCACATTTTACATCTAGGCAGTGCCATCTACATTTAGCAGAAAACCCCTTCCTTTTCTTTCTAAGTCATATTTCTCTACTGTGGCTCATGCTATGACAGGCTCTCACATTGACAAATAAACCAGATTATACCTGCGACAAACAACAAAACTCAATAGCCAATAACATTAAAGTGCTGAATTCAACCATAAAAACAGTAGCCAAAGCCACAAAATCCGAAGAACATTCATTACTAGATAGAAAACTACGCAATACATCTGTGATCGTTTCAGAAGAAATCAACAATCATATCACAACATATATGTATTCATATCACAAAATGTGGAACAATCCCGAAAACATCCCACATCAGAGATTCTCCCTGATTTTCAAACATGGATCTAGTCTTTGAAAATCCACAGTACCACCACAATCCGCATCATCGTCAGGCCAGAGGCAGAGGTTTTCGAAGGCAGGAGTCTCACTCTGAAGGATTCTCTTTCTTACTTTTAAATTTTTTAAATTTTTTTTGCAGCGAAGGTTTTAGCCTCCTCCGTTGACCTGATTGAGGCAGAGAAGCGCGTGCTTCAGTTGGATATATCGGTATTGTTCCATCTCTGCTAACTGGTACTCTTTTTGTAATTCACTAAACGTGAGCATCCGATCCCGTCTCCATATGTCCCCCAAAGTGTCTATGCCTATGCAACTCCAGGGGCGAAATCCCTCAAGTTTCCCTACTTCACATAACCCGTCGCTGTGCCATAGGGGAGTCTGTTGGGTTAACTTGCCCTTCCACCCAAGTGCCCTTGTGGCAGTGTGCCATGCTCGTACCACCATCTGAGTGTGCACAGGAAGCCATCTACCCCCTCTATTCTGGTATAGGGCCGGCGGATATCCCTTTGTACCCAGCGCTTGCTTATCCACTCTGTATGCGGGCTCAGTCAACGGCGCGAAAACCCAACCATTAACATTTATAAGTTGAGAGGCTAAATAATAATTCCGCACATCCGGTATCGCAAGTCCACCCTCATACACTCCTCTCTGGAGCTTGTGGAGCGCTATCTGTGGTGCCCCTGTGCCCCAGAGCAGGGTCCGCAATTCCCCGTCCATAGCTCGAAAATAAGTATCCAAACGCTTGTGCGGTGTATTTTGTATCACATACAACAGGCGGGGGAGGGCCATCATTTTAAACAATACGGCTCACCCCATAAGAGTGATGGGGAGTTGTCGCGAATGAGCCACGTCCTCGCGAAGTCTTATCAGCTGCGCCTGGGTATTCATGCGCACGAATTCCTCCGCAGAGTGCAAGATCCAAATACCCAAATATTTAAACTTGTCCTGCTGCATCAACGCCGCACAGTCAGAAGTAAGCGGGGGAAGTTCTCCGGCCAGGTTAAAAATGAGGGATTTATCCCAATTTATTTGATAACCTGAATAGGTACCAAAAAGCCGGATAATGTTTATAAGCCGATGAAATGTCTGTCGGGGCTTACCCGCGTAAAGTAAAATATCATCTGCTTACAACGATATACGTTCTTCCCATTCCCCCCCCACATCTATTCCTCTCACTATAGGGTCTCCCCTGATCCACGCCGCCAATGGCTCAAGCGCCAGTGCAATAAGGATGGGTGACAAGGGGCAGCCCTGACGCGTGCCCCTGTGAAGTAAGAAGGGCTGAGACACCACCCCGTTCAC
The DNA here is from genome assembly GCA_963921515.1 of Calotriton arnoldi. Taxonomy (NCBI): domain Eukaryota; kingdom Metazoa; phylum Chordata; class Amphibia; order Caudata; family Salamandridae; genus Calotriton; species Calotriton arnoldi. The sequence continues at coordinate 2,261,105 of CAWUFW010001876.1, forward strand.
CCGCACACGGGCACTAGGCTCAAAATAGAGGAGGCGGACCCATGCCACGAAACTGGGGCCAAGTCCAAAACTAATCAATACCGCCTGGAGATAAGGCCATTCGATGCCGTCGAATGCCATACGTGCGTCAAGTGATAACAACGCCATGGGTTCGCCCGTTTCAGTAGATAACGCCTGCATTACCCCATACAATCACCTAAGGTTAAGCCTGGTATTGCGCTGTGGCATAAACCTGGTCTGGTCCGGGTGGATCAACGAGGAGATCACCGGAGCTAGTCGGTTGGCCAACACCTTGGCTAATACTTTTGTTTCAAAATTCAAAAGAGAGATGGGCCGGTAAGAACCACAAAGTTCCTTTGGTTTATTCGGTTTCGGGATAACCATCACTGTGGCACTTCGGAGATTAGCGGGTAAACGGCCCTCCTGCTGCGCGGTCACAAACATCTCTAACATGGGTTTCGCCACTACAGATGCCATACTTTTAAAGAGTTCTGCGGGGAGTCCATTGGGGCCGGCCGCCTTCCCTGACTGGAGATCCCTGATGGCCCCCTCTACCTCCTCTACTGTTAAGTCTCGCTCTATGTCGACCCTATCCTCTGATGTCACCGTCGGCAAGGACAGATCCGTCAACAATTCAGCAGACTCGTCGAAAAACCTGGCGGAAACGGATTGGTAAATCCGCTCATAGTACATCGCAAATTCCTCTGCAATATCCACACCGGAGCAGACAGACCTACCTGTGCCAGTGGCGAGCAACGCGACCCAGTCCCTGTCCCGATCTCGCCTCTCTAACCACGCAATTAATTTACTCGCCTTTTCGCCAACATCATACAATCGTCTGTGCGTGGCTAGCGTGTGCTGGCGCGCGACTCCTCCCACAAATCTCGCAGCTCCCTCTGCTTAAGGCGGAGTCGCAAAAGTAGCTCCGGAGCATCTGGCCCCTTCCCACTCTGTTCCTGTTCCAGCGTCTCTATTTCCCGCTCCAACTCATCGCATTTAAGATGACTTTGTTTTCTTTTGATGCCCACCTCCGCTTGGATGCAGCCCCTAATCACCACTTTATACGCTTCCCAAAGTGTACATTGGGAGGCGACAGAGCCCGTATTCTCATCAAAGTATTGTTGCATGCGTGTTCTGATTTTGTCCTGAAAATCCCTGTCCCGGAGGTGCCAGGGTGTAATTCGGGGGGGAAGTGTGAAATCCCTGATAGGGACATGGAGCAGGATCTCCACCGGGGAGTGGTCAGATATACCTCTCGCCACGTGGTGGGCGCCACGAAAATGTCCCGTCTGGGTGCACCGTGTAAATATATCATCTAAACGGGACCCGCTAGCATGCGCAGCTGAAATATGTGTATATTGCCTGCACGAAGGATTGGTTAATCTCCACAAGTCTGACAGGCCCATCGCAGAAGCAAAGGATCTCAATGGCCCCGTCCCTGCAGCCCTACTTTGTTGTACAGACCTATCCCAATCCTGCAACATCACATCGTTCATGTCCCCACCCAGTACCAACACCCCGTCCGGCTTGTCCAAAAGTGTAGTGCTTAGTTCTGGGAAAGTGTCCGCATGTAACCTAGGGGGGATGTATACAGAACACACATTAAGACAACGCCCCTCCCATGTCCTAGTGAGGGCAACAAATCTCTCCAAGCGGGTCCTGCCAGATCCGGCCAGGAACTAACGGGACTGTATTTTTAACCAGTATTGCGACCCCCCCCGAGAGCCCGATGTAAAACCTGCGTGTGCCCGGAGTGTGTACCCACATCGATTTAACGCCAGGTAATGGTGTCCGCGTAGATGTGTCTCCTGAAGGAGAGCAAGGTTGGGGCGTGTCTACGTAGATACTGAAGGACCATGGTCCGCTTAATCTTGTCCCCAAGCCCATTAACAGATTTTCAATGTCGTCACAGAGTGGCTGGCCATATTAACAGCTGATGGTCATTATGTCGCTTGCACACAATCGTTGCCCTCCCCAACCCCCCCACATCCCACGACAAGTCCCCACTGCCTACCCAAGGTCGTAAATTGTTTCTGTTAATTAAGTAACCACTCCTTATATTTTAGATTTCTCAATAGAAAATGGCCAGAGCTAAACACAAAATGTACTTCTGTGTTAAAAGGGAAAAGGAGACAGCTTATCTATATAACCATAATAAGTACAATCTGTCTAAAAGAGATATCTTTATATGGTTTCATAGATCTAAGTTTCATTTTAAAGATATTGCCTTGTATTAGCTGCGATGATGGTGGTGTCATATATAGTATACTATCTCATTTTGCGATATGGACTTCATCATCCAATCATTGATAGAGAGAAACCATATAATATTTTCTTCGCTTTTTATCATATAGGTTTTTAGCATAGGTCTAAGAGGGGTGGATCTATAACAGGTTCTCAGGATAACTATTGATCTTGTAAATTATTTCCAGGTGGATTCATTATATATAAATGATTCCTTTGAGGTTATCTGGAAGATCTGGCATGTATCTCTCCCTCATGGTCATTTGTTGGACATGGTTCTTTGATGACAATCCCCGGTGAATATGATCATCAATGCTTTAAAGAATTTTTCAGAAACCCTAAAGTTTCGTGCCGAATGTGATTACGAGAAAACTGAAGCTAAAAATGAGGATCTTACTCTATTTTCTAAACTTATTTGCATAAAAGGTTCTGTTCTGCTAATGTGTGAAATACAGTCTAAATTTTGAAATATGTTTCTTGTCGATGAGCAGTAGCTATGGCTCACAGACAAACTAATTACCTAAACTGGTCTGTCCTAGGGGACCAGAGGAGAGGACCCCTGGGGATTAGTTACAGCAACCTTCTTCGGAAAACTCTGGTCTCTTGGTATTTGGAGGACCTGAAACAGTTCTCCCTATTCAGCTAATCACCACAACACATCCGAAGCCAGCGTTAGTACAACTGTAGAGCAATGCCTAATTAGTGGTGGTGGCTGCCCGTGGTGGGCACTGCCACTCATTTTTGGGGACCAGGGTTTATTTTTCATGATCAGACTTCAACTCAAAGCAAGGGAGACAAAGGTAGCGAATGAAGGAGAAAGAAAGAGACACTGTATCAAAAGGTGGGTTTATGGGTGAAAAGGAACATGCAAGAATGAAATGAAGGGAGAGGAAGTGTAGGTTGGTGGAAGAAAGAGACAATAGGAGGAAACAAGACATGGCAGACTTGGTAGTGCCAGTGGAGAGCTCCAAGCTTCCGGCACTTTTTCATTTTTTACAAATAAATCACTGATGTGGTACAGCTACTACAGCTGGGGCATGTGCATGAACCCAGTCCAGCTGTATTTATAATCCTACCATTGAAATCCTAAGAAGCTGTGTCTGATGAGGAGTGAAGGAATTTACATGGTCTGGTAGGTAAGCAGACATCTGTGGAGACTTCAGTTTTAATCACCTCTTACAGTGTGTGTGTTTGTGGGTGTATGTGTGTGCGCATGTGCCTGCATGCGTGGGTGCGTGCATGCGTGTGTATGTGTGAACCTGGCTTTAAGAATTAGAGAAGTGCTTTACAGAGGACAATTTCTCAGGTCTTCCTAAGTTACAAGACAGTATGAGTAATAGACACATGGACCATCGGTCACTTTGTAATAAAGATTACAGCAGAATACAGCCTTATCCATATAAGGTTGCCAAAGACATCAATTATCACCGACATGCTTGTGAAATTGCCATTTACGTTTCATCTCCAAATTTAAAGGAAACTGGGCTGCATTTAAAAAGAAAAGTTAACTTTTTTTTGGCTTGTTTGACAGTTTGGGGTGGGCCTGTGGACCACTGCCTACTCCCATTTTTTTTTTTTTAAACATACATAAATGGGTGTGCTCCCAAAGGGACCCATCCCTTTTGTGCATGTGTTACCACCTCTACTTGGGATCTGTAACTTTTCAATAGTTTATGAATACTATTTCGTTCCTAAGCCATTGATACATATAGATAGGAATCGTTATCAGGAAGGGACACCTGCAACGCGCCCCTTCTAAATAAGAATTCCTTGTCCATCTCTAAAGCCATTTTAGGAGTCGCAAAAAAATTACAAACTTGCTGAAAGCAGTTTTTCGGTTGCAAACACCAAATTGGAGCATATGTGACCGAGAAACTGCTTTGTACATCTGGCCTTCTGTTGTTTAGCCCACAAACTCATTTGCAGTAACCACTGACCCTACCTAGCCGATCTACTCGACAGCTCTGGCAGTGAAGGTGCTTCCGAGGTGGAACTTTGCTTCTCCTGGAAGTACCTAACTTCAAATATGCAATTATATGGAGACAATCACTTACACTGGCAGCAGCTTCATCTTGGAATACGCGTCCACCCTAGATGAGAAAACTAACTCCACACTGCACATTTAGGAAACACATACAACACACCTCTAAACACAGACAACCTTGAATAACATGAACTTGATGGACCAATGCTTTTTAAACAGCTATATTAATCCTAATACAGTTAATCCCCTGCCTGTTGTGTTTTTCATTTTTTAGTTGCCGAGGTATAAACATTCTGCTCTACGTGAAGCTCCAGATCACCACTTCTGGTCGAGGTAGGCTATAAAACCGACTACAATAAGTAAATAAATTTAGCAATAGAAAAGAACTATGCAATGGTGCCTCAATATCCACTGAGAAGGGAATGTGATGCTGATAGTCCGGGCAGAAGTCTGCGGACCACAGTCACAGGGAGTTAGGGATTTGGTCGATGATACAAAAATAGATGTGTTTTAATTCCTATTTGACCTAAAAGTGGGTTGGGGCTAATCTAAAATGTGGGGGGGGAGTCATCATTGTAAAGTCTTGGGGTGCATGCAGACAACCCTTAGTCAAAACTATTTGTATCTGTGCCTCGCTTCTCTAATCTACCAAAATTGAGCGCACTTGGAAAAGTATAGCCTCAGTGTTGCAAGAGTAAGCAGACTTTTATAATGTTATAGTTTTAGTCTAGTAGTTTTAGTGGACCTAAGATATATATGAAATTTACAGGAATTGAAATATGTTTGAATGCTTGTGGATGCATGTCATATGAGATACATTCATTAGCACTTTTAATCTATTAGTTAGAGTTATCTGGGCATTTCTCCTTTTTAATCTATCTTTTAAACTATTTATTATAATTATCTGTGTACATCTCCTTTTTAAAGCAAATTATTGTATATGTAGTGCACATCACTTATGATCTGTATTATATGCCTGTTGCTATTGCACTAAGGTCTATTTAATGACACTAATAAAACAAAATTAAAACAACAAAATAAATGAAGACAGAATAGATTAAAGAGGCGAGAGTGGAGAGCATGAGTGGCAGCAGGAGTGGAGGGGAGCCGGCCTGATCCCCCCTGTCCCTGCCTGACCTCCCTCTGTCTCGGTCTCACTTGCCCTGAAAGCTGGATTTGAAAAAGCTGGCTAATTCTTCAATCATCCCCCTTAGAGAGCAGCTGCTTGCACTCTTTGCTGGAGGCACTGTGGTGGCCTTGTAATGGGGGCGGCTGGGTGCTGGTGGGGAAGAAACTCTCCACCCTAGCATCACCCGCGGTGTTTAGCACCCTGGGCACAAGGACTCGATGCCCTCTGATGGGTCTTTACACATGGAAGTGTAAGGTGGGCCTTCGCGCCCCCGGCCATCGTTTGAGGCATCTGTCTGTACACTCTGGTCTGCCCTTGGTTCTTATGTGAATTTTGGGTCCAGTAGGTAAGTATCGGGTGAGTGCTGAGTCACACATGTAGGATTTCATGCGGTTCTCATACAGCTAGAACCCCATGAACTTCGGTTCAACTAGTTGGGGAACAGAGGCTAAGGAAGGTGTAAGGACTTGCATTACAGAAAGGGCCACTAGAATTCTGCGATTGTGCGTCCACAGCGTTTTCCACATAATTATTCATTTGCTGCAGTTGCCACATAATATACCATTTTCTGCATGATTTGCCGATTTTCCCCAAAACATGTTTCTAACTCAAACAGATTTCATCAAAAGTCACAAAAATTGCTGCCCCACCTGTTGCCACGCAGTGGCAGGCCCCTTGCGGCGCAGCAGCAGATCACCTTTCAGGTACTTATTGCTGAGTCAAGGTTGTGTTTATGTGATATTAAGGAGGTGAAATATTTGCTCATACAGTGTTAACCATGTTTAAAAAAAGGCAAAACAGTGAAGTAATACTGCCACACAGTGTGCCTCATTACGCTACATAATTTGCCTTTTTTCTTGCTGCATAATTTAGTCAACCCTGTCACATGATTTGGTTTTCCCTTGCCGCATAATTCCAGCGGCCCTCATTAAGCATCTCCCCTCATGTTTTATCACGCAGCCTTTTGTATCATTTAATGTGGTGTAGACAGCAGACACATGTAGACAGCACCCCACTGCATCATTTAGTGGGGTGTAGGCAATGAATGTGTAACACAGATCATTCTCCCTGGATATTTTACTATATTGCCACTGCACCTCTTGCTATTCTTGGTGATATGTTACCTGTGGCCCCTCCCTGTTGTTCCTTCCTCTCTCCTCTTTTCTTTTAGGTCTCCTGGACATGGACTGACAGATGTGGGAAGTTGTTCTTTCATTTTCCACTGTCTCCCTGAGTCTTCACATAAAGAAGAGAGGAGATGTGGTCCAGTGCAGGGGTGTCCAACAAAGATCCAGGAGGGCTAGACCCAGGCCAGATTTTGAGGATATTCACATCTGATAAACTGAGGTACAATTAATCAAAATGGAGGTTGTTTATATGGTTAGTGGTTTTCCATGAAATCTGGTGCGGATCCAGCCTTCCTGGATCTACCCATGGTCTAGTGGTTGCAAAAGTCAGACCCTGGAGCCCTTCACTCACACTTTGCCCCCCCTCCATCCACCCTTGACCAAACTACGTGTTTGTGGAGTAATTGCTTCGGTTACCATAAGAGCCAAACCATGGATTGTGCTTGCCTCATATTTTGGCTGGGCTGGGAGTGGGGGAAGGGATCGCTAATTTTTATATTTCCTGTTGCTGTGTCAAAGGGAGGAGACTTCTTTAGTGCGATAGGTCTGTTCCTTTCCATACTGATGGCGAGTGGCCTGGTCTGGGCCTGTTGGAATAATGCCTGTGGGCTCCACTCTCACCCCTGGCATGTCCCTCCGCCATGCCCTCTATAAGGCTCATGAGAGGATAGCCTCCTCCCTGCTCTCGCTTTCTGCTGGCCACAGGGTATCTGTTCTTTATGTTAGTACGGTCATGTCCGAGGTCTCACGCTTTGAAATGAGTTAGCTTCAATGGCACCATATTATTAGGGGTGGGCGAAATATTCTGCTTCGCTGGCGGAGTCGGCGGAGTTTAGTTCTGGACAAGCTCCGCCAACAGCCACGTGGCAGAGTTTTTTCTTACACGTGGCTCAGTAACAGTAAGTTCACGAGTGAGATTTGGCATCACCTAGCACAATTTTTGGTCACTAGGAGGGCACTCAGTGAGATTTCTCCACCACGGGCAGTCGCTGGAGGTCGAGACCGTTTATGTTTAGAAAGCTACCACTCGAGTAGAAAATCTACGCTGGTGGCAGCAAAATCATCTCGAGAAGCTGCGCCCTCTGGCGCACCTTGTGGTGCCATTTGAGCTTATTTTTAGCACGGAACGAACTCCAAGCTTACATCACAGAGCAAGCAGTGCGACGTGCCTATTTCCGCCCATTTGCAGAATTCCATGGAATCTCACGGAGTTTTTTTGTAACTCTGCGAGTTCCACCCAGGCCTACTTTGGCCTACTTAGGCCAGAGGGCTTCCTTCCTTTTCCGTTCTGGTTGAAACATTGGGTTCTGGGTCGGGTCTGTTGCCAGGAATAACTCTCTCAGGATCAGCAGTATTAGGGCTAGGGTGACCAGACGTCCTGGATCTCCCCAGACAGTCCTGTTTTTTCGAGACTGTCCCGGTGCCCCAACACTTTTAGTTTAAATAAATACATGTCCCGATTTTTGAGAAAGGTTGGATGAGAGCGCACATGAATTACTGCTTAATGCATGCTCACGTTTTCTCTGGGCCTCTTCTCACACCAGGGACTGAAGTTGAATTCTTTACAGAGTGTTATCGCGCCTCATCTCACAGTACAGCAGAATTTAAATAGGTATGAATCAATGTCACATGAGCCCATCAGCCAAGGCCAAGCATGACCTGGGTCTCATCACAGGGGGGAGAGGAAGCTTTTTAATCTAGGTTTCAGAGATTTGCACAAAACTCGACAAGGGGCCCTGAATATTTTTTTATTTACTAGTGAAAACATGCATTGAAGCTTATTCATTACTTGTCATCATGTGTTGCCTTCTGGTACTTGTAGTCTTGTCGAACATTTATAAAAATACAATTACAAGTTCCAGAATGCAAAGCAAGTGGACTATGCTTTTCATGTGTGACCTTAGACAATTTGAAATCTTCGCTCTTTCTTGGGCTGTCCATTATTTGTGAAATAGAAGTCCTCAGTATCTGAAATGCTGGTCTTTTCTATATGTAGTCTTGTTTATAGGTTTGAGGGATGTGGCAGTGTAGACCTTCCTCTGTGTTGGTTGGTGCTGTATTGTAAGCCATCCGTGCCCATAGTAGGTGTTAGCAGTTAGTCCTACTTCTGTGTCTGTGGCCGTCCCTATTTTTGGTTCTGAAAATATGATCACCTTAATTAGGACAACACTACTAGATGGTTCCAAATTACAAGAAAATACCTGAAACACTACTTTTTGGTTAGGGGCAAAGGAGTGCACCCATCTGCAACATACCATTTCACTAGATAGCCTTTCTACTGTTCCTTTATTCCAGCCCCAGCATCTCCCCACCTCACTGTGGCCTGGTAAGAATTAGACAAACTGGTGGTTGTTGACCATTCCCCTCCAGGTTCTTCTGCTGTTGGTATTCCTTTTGGTTGCATTGGTTGGAGTCGGACCTCATCTTCGTCTTATCTTGTAGCTCCTGGTTCCTTTTCCCAAACTGTCTATAAGACCACATACTAATTTATGCAGGTTAGAGCGGTGGATCCTGACCGTTCCTAACCTGACGATAAGACCACATTCGAGTTTATACAGGTTAGAGCGGTGGATCCTGACCTTTCCTAAATTGACGTAAGACCACATTCGAGTTTATACCGGTTAGAGTGGTGGATTCTGACCCTTCCTAAACTGTCTATAAGACCACATACTAATTTATACTGGTTAGAGCGGTGGATCCTGACCCTTCCTAACCTGACGATAAGACCACATTCGAGTTTATACAGGTTAGAGCGGTGGATCCTGATCTTTCCTAAATTGACGTAAGTCCACATTCGAGTTTATACAGGTTAGAGCGGTGGATCCTCACCTTTCCTAAATTGACGTAAGACCACATTCGAGTTTATACTGATTAGAGAGGTGGATCCTGACCTTTCCTAAATTGACGTAAGACCACATTCGAGTTTATACTGGTTAGAGAGGTGGATCGTGACCCTTTCCAAACTGTCTATAAGACTACATACTAGTTACTAGTTTATACGAGGGATCCTGACCCTCTTATCACCAACCTATCCTGCAGTTTGAATCCTTATGCATTGGTTGAAACTAGTTAGCTCAGGGTTATGCAACCTAGGCATTGTGGATCAGACTCATGCTATATTTTCAGGATATTCGCTTAATATACATTTACATAAAATGAATCTAAATGGAACTCATTTACATATTCAGTGGTTATCCTTACTCTGGCACTAACAGTTGTTAATGTGCATGCCTGTTATATTCAGCCTGTCCTGCGGGGAGCCTGTGATCTTTCCTCGTGTTTATAGACGACTGCGCATGTTTACGCTGCTTGTACTGGTTCATATTAGCGAGGTCTGTCACCTCATTTTTGTTTTTCAGCTCCTGTTAAAGCAGCAGACGTTTTAGAAAAGAATCTCACAGTGTCTGCGCCCTATTTGTTTAGACCTACCAGGAAATGAATTGCAACAATTTTGCTACAAGCTTCGACTGTCTTCATCAAATATCCATGACGAAGTTCAACAAACTAGCAATATCCCTGCTGAAAATGCTGTCAGAGATCCCAAGAAAACATCCCAGCATCCTTTTAGCTCACACTAGTCCCTAAAACCACCACCAAAAGCAAGAACATCGACAGCCTGAGGTCCATGCAACAGCTCTTCGGCCAGCGGCATCACCCACAACACTTGTTAAATTTAAAGAGCGAGAAGGCATCTTGGCCTTGGCAGTACATCATCTCATGCACAGGTGAAGTTGCCCTCAAATACGCCCCTGCGGGAACCTCGAGTACAAAAATACTGATGACCAATCTATAGTGAAGATAAGTATATATAGGTAGGTACACATTTCCTATTCTAGACACCACATCTACATTCCTTTCAGCTATATAGTGTCAAGGTGCATACATGTGGAGGTAAGAATAGTAAATCTATACTTACTCATATATATTTACCTTCACAATATTTTGGTAGTCCATATGCTGGCTATGACATTTTGGCAGAATAATATTTCAAACTCAATATTCAGGTAGAATACCCCCTTTTCAAGGCCTTGTTCAAGCCCCTTATTGTCTGAAAAAAACACTGTTTTTTTTACCCACAGGATGTTCCATGTGACAACACAGTCTGTCAAAACCTTTTATTCAATACATAGGCTCCAAGATATAGAGTTTCTGAGATCTCAACCTTACATTATTAACTCCCTGTAAAACTTTTGCTGTGCATATAATTAATTCATTGCTCCAGCCTAACTCACTTGACCCAAATTTTACAATATAGCTAATTTATGTCTCTAACTCCAGTTCTTTCATTTTGGGGACGGAAAATGAATAGTGCGATTTTGTGCCCATTGAACATGCTGTAGGAAGATATTTAGGTAGAATTCATATTTTTAGTCGATGTTTTGAAGTTTATTCCTTATCAAAAGATGTCCATTTCTGATGTTCATGATGTTGACCATGGCTGTCTATCCCCACTACAGCTGGTGTCTGCTCACTTGAAGCACGCTACTCAGAATATGAGACAGTGCCTTGGAAGCATCAGACGAAGGCAAGGCATTCCCTCGAGGACTTCCAGACTGCAGTGTGAATTTAGACAATGCGAACCACGAGATTCTGCTTTGTCACCGTAGAAGTGGCTGAACTCCTTCACTCTTCATTCTCCTGAGGTTCAGCTTCAGTGACCAATCTTGATAACTGATTTGGACCTCATCCAAGACTCTCATGCTAATGACACTCCACTCTGCCGAGGCACCACTGACGCGCAAAACAGTTTCAGGCATCAGAACTCGATCAGTTCACCTTAACACGATGAGCAGTTTGGAGCTCCCAGAAGCCTGAAGGATTCAAAACTGAACAACTGTTCCCCATTGGCAACCATACCATCACTTTCCATCCAAACTTCACCAATCATCTGAGACCTGTCACTCATCCCCAGCACCAGCCTCACTGGCTCAGAGACACCTTTAAGGAATCTTCAGAGTGAGGCGGATTCTGGGGTAAGTACATATCATCTTTGCCTCCATCTACTCTGGCGCTTTATCCCCCAAGGACTGAGCAGAAGTGGGGAAATTAACATCAACTCACCTCCTTGACTATGCAAATTGACCATACTGTGAGCTGCGACAAACCTCCTCGATTCACGTGGCCCGAAGCAGCACAGCAAGGCTGATAGCTGAAAGAAACCACCGAACTCTCTTTTTGACCCATAGAACACTACAATGGCTTCCAGTCAACCCCGGGATCACCTTTGAGACCTTCTGCCTCACCAATAAATGTGACCACAGGAAAAACTCCAAAACACAACACTGTGAGCCCCGGATACGCCATGCAATTAAATCACAGACTCCTTTAGATCACCTCAATGTCTGTATTTTGAAGTGAAGAAGACGTGATAACCAATGGCAACACAACTTAACACCTCACTTTCAAAACAAAAATAAAAAACTCTGTTGTGTACCCAGTCCACCTATCCAGGAAGTGTTCTTAGGATGAGCCTCTCTGATTAAAGCATTCATTAATTCGTTTGCGGGATGTGTTTAATCATCCAAGTGCTGATTTATATTGGCAGGACTGGGAGGGGCTGTCATCCTCAGCGTCACCTGAAGCACCTGTTGAATATTTCCCTCCCTACGAAATGGCTTCTCTGGCTTATACTGACATATGCAGTGAGTTAACGAATGACTGCCACTTGGTATCCCTGTGCTACTTGCAAGCCTAGGCACTTGTTTTCAATGAATTTGTCAACAGCAGCAAGAGATCCATGACACCAGAATATGTGCTCAGAAACATGCATGTTGTGTTACAATGGAACCTACTAGGCAAAGCCTCTCAGCTCCAGGATGCCACACAGCTGGTACTTTCACTGTACCGACCACTGTTTGCCTGCCGATGCTCTTGTTTTAGTCGGTGCTGGCTGTACTAGGCAAAGCCTCTCAGCTCCACAATGCCACACAGCTGGTTCTTTCCCTGTATCGACCACTGTTTTCCTGCCGATGCTCTTGTATTAGTAGGTGGATGGCTGTACTAGGCAAAGCCTCTCAGCTCCAGGATGCCACACAGCTGGTACTTTCCCTGCATTGACCCCTGTTTGCCTGCCGATGCTCTTGTATTAGTCGGTGCTGGCTGTGTACTGGTTTATAACACACCTGCTGCTGCATGGCTCGCATTAAGGCTCCCAGTTTTCAGTTTTTACTGATTTTTACAGATAATTACAGACAGATGTTTGTATTCATTTTCGCACATCGGAAAAACCACAGGTTTCACATTAAGTGACTTTCAATGTTGTCAGTCATGACTTCCAGGCCAGTAGCTGTGCAGATTGAGAAGTAAGGGGGTTAAAAGAGGGCCAGAGTTTCCTAAAGAAGCTTAAAAACCTGCAGGTGTGCACGTGCTTATACCACAATACTAACATTTTCATGTGAGTGCAGGGAAATATCATATTTGAAAATCCATAGCACTAAAATCATATCAGATATCAGATATTCAGTGCACATTCATCAGATAATACATGCGGACATAAAATAGTCGAAGTTTCATTTTTTTTTCCCCACACACAAAATAAGCATGGATAAACACAAATAAAATTAGCAAAAAATGTATGTGGATCAATACAAACAGACATGTCAAAAATAAACAGCATGAAACCGACAGGCCTGTTTTTATAATACCTCCAGCTTATCTCAGAGCTGCCACCAGGCGTGCCCTTACTCATTGCATGTCTATATCCTACGTGTACTGGTGGGTGAAGGCCTATGTACCTGTTTAGAATACAAGCCGGGGCCCTCACTTCCAGCTTGAACTGCAACTGGTACCAAGTCTGTCCCTTCTGTTTACAAGCCTATGCCTTGGCAGGCTGCAGGCCTGTGAAATTATTTAAAATGCAGATAAGCACCCTCACCTGCAGCTGGCACGCCTAGGCCCTGGTGGTTCTGGTTGTTTACATGCCTGTGAACTGGTTTATAAATAATTCAGGTAAGGGTCCTCGCCTTCAGTTTGTCTTGCGCCTGGTACTGGGTCAGGACAAACTGCTTGCACGTCTGTACCCTAGTTTTACTAGAAGGCTTGAGCCTCTGCACTTGTTTATAATACAGCGATGGGTCCTTGCCTGCAGCTGGCACTGGGTCTGCAGATACTGACTTCAAACCTAGTCCCTGGGTGTACAGGTTGGCACTGGGTGGTACTCGCTTAAAGTACAAGTAAGGGCGCTCACCTTCAGCTTGTTTTACTGCTGCCACTGGGCCTGCAGGTACTGTTGACACATCTATGCCTTGGGTGTACTGTTTTCTAATACAGGTGAGGGCCCTCATCCCTACCCCGTGCCCCCCTCTCTCCTACAGCTAGCACAGGGTCTGCACACACTGTTGGCACACGTAGGCCCTGGTTGTCCTGATAGATTACATACTTGCGGACTGGTTTACAATTCAGGTAAGGTCCATCACATTCAGCACGTCCTGCAGCTGGTGCTGGGCCTGCACGTACTGTCCTCACGCTGATACCATCGTTGCTCTGGTAGGTTGCAGGCCTGTGTACTGGTTTGCAATACAGGGAACCCCCCTCACATTTAGTTAGCAATGGATCTGTATATATTGTTTGCACCCCTAGACCCTGTTTTCCTAATACGTCACTTGCACGTGTACTAGTTTATAATCTAGGTAAGGGCCTCACCTCCAGCTTATCCTGCAGCTGGCACAGCGCCTGCGCATGCTTTTTAAAGGCCTAAGCGCTGGAAGGTCCTAGTTTAAAACCCAGGTAGGGCCTCGCCTGCAGCTGGCACTGCGCCTGCACATGTTGTTTGCACGCATAGGCGCTGGAAGGTAGTGGTTTAAAACCCAGGGTGGGCCTCACCTCCAGCTTGTCCTGCAGCTCCCTCTGGGTCTGCTCGTACTGCCGGCTCATCTCCTGGTTCCTCTCCAGCAGGGCCTTCCCCAGGCGGGCGGCCAGGATCAGGTCCTTTTCCTTCTGTCTGTAGACGGAAAGCAGCTCGGGGTCGGGCCCGCCCTGGGGGCCGCAGTGCTCGGGCTGCAGTCCGGGGAGCTCGGAGGCCAGCATGACCAGCTCCTCGAGCTCCAGCTCGCCGAGCCCGGGCCGGGGGGGCCGCCCGCCGCCTTCTTCTTCCTCCATGCGGGCGCTGTCCGCCTCGGCCGGTGCTGAAGTCAGGCCCACCAGTCCCAGGAGGCGCACGGACATACCCCGGAGGGAGGCGGCCTGCGGGTCCGCTCCGAGCCGAGCGATGCCTCCAGAGCATGGGGGAGCCCCGTCGGCCCTCCCGCGACCCCTCCCCGCCGGCCCAGGACGGTGTCCCTGCAAGGATCTCGGGCCCTCTCCAAGGCTGGAAGTGCGTCTCTCCCGGCTGCGGAAGCTGTTCCCTACTGCGCCTCCTTGGCCACCGACCCCCCTCCTCTGCCCCTTGAGCACCTTCGGCAGGCCCTGGATTCGCCTCACGAGGGTCCTGACCCTCCTTGTCCACCTGTTCCTCTCCTCCCCGGCCTACTGACCCCCCTCGTCGGCCCCTTGATCTCCTCCCCGGGTTCTTGACCCTCCTTCCCTGGTACCTCACCCTGCTTGCCCACCTGTTCCTCTCCTCCCCGGCCTACCGACCCCCCTCGTTGGCCCCTTGATCTTCTTTTCGGGTTCTTGACCCTCCTTCCCGGTTCCTGAACTCCCGTCCGCTCTGCCAGGAAATCCTTATTTTCCTTCAGAGGTTCCTGACAGCCTCCGTCGTCCCACGTCCATTCATTAGTGCCTAACAGTCCGAATGCCCGACCCCCCTTTCTGGGTTCCTGATCCCTCTCCGGTTCTTAACCCCTTCGGGTTCCTGATCTTCCTACCTGGATTCCTGGTCACACTAGGTGGGAACCAGCCCTCCGCCCTTAGTTTTTCATTGCCCTCCCCTGAGTTATGACACTGTCCACAGGTTCATGAGCACCTCCCTGGAATCTTGAACCCCGTGATGCTGCCCCCCTTCTCTAGGTCCCTAATACTTCCCTGGGTCACTGACCTTCCTCCCCAGGTCCCGGTCTTAACCCCTCCCGCCACCTCAGGCTCCTGGCCCACTTCTCTAGGCCTCTTGGTCTCTTCTTTCTTTGGCCTTACGACCCTTCTACCTTAGCTCTTGGTTTTTGTTCTCAATGTCCTTATCTGCTTGGCCTGGCCCCGCCCTACCCCTCCTCGGTGTGCCTGATCCCTTCCCCACTCAGACCCCGTCCCCAACTTCCTGTTCTCTTCCCGCTCAGGGGTCTGGTCTCCGCCTGAAGTTCTCGGCCCCCTTCGCTGAACTCCACCCGTGTTTCTTGCCCCCTTCTAGTGCTTGAACCCACACCCCAGGCCCGACTACCACTTTCCCCTAAGTTGCCAATTACTCCCTGGGTCCCCTACTCTCCTCCCAGATCACCCTACACCCCCAGTGACCCCTGCTTTACCAAATCCCTTTCCAATTACCAAGGGTTCTGGTTCACCGTTCCTGGTTCTCCATAACTCCCTATGGGCCACTGACTCCCCAACTGACCCTACCACTCACATGGGTTCTCTCGCCCTTGCAGGCAGGTGCCCCCCTCTTCAGGTTCCCGAGGCCCACCCTGAATTCTCTCCCCTTCCACGGGGCCCGATTCCTCCCAGTGCTTGCCTGGGGGCCCCTCCACCCAGGATCTCTCTACCCTGGAGCCAGGTTCCCTTCCGATGATTCTCTGCTGGCTCCTCCCGCCTCTCCGGGGGTACCTGCTTCGTCTGCAGGGGTTCCAGACCCCCTCCTCGGGTCGCCACCCACCCCCTCCCCCTTAGCTAACCCTCACCCCTGGACACCCCTCTCCTTGCCCTGGACTCTGATCCCCTTCCCCCGGCTCCCGCTGCCGGCCACTTGCCGCTGACTCCCTCTGGGCTCCTGCCCCCGGTTCCCGGGGCTGCTGCTCCGGATCTACCCGGCCTGGGGTTGGTGATATTCGGCGGGCTGCGCGGTGAGCTCTCCCTGCCCTGCAGCGCCCGGCTCCCGGCTCCCCATCTCTCCTAGCTCAGGCGGCGGAGAGACGTCTGACAGCGGCAAGCAGAGGCAGGCCCGGCCCCCTCCCCAGGCCGCCCCCACGAGTGACGCCAGGCAGCACCTGTTCTCCCGGGCGCCGCCATTCGCCGGCTCCGCTGTCTGCAGTGCCTGCCCCTCCCCTCCCCTTCCTTCTGCACGATCCATCACCTTCACTGGCTGCCACCGGACCTCCGCACCCTCTGGCAGAGTACCGGCATCTTAACCTTCTCTGGCTGCCACCAGATCCCCGGGATCTGTCAGCTCTCGCACTTCTTCCCTTCCTCCACCGTATATCCGCACTCTACCCTCCACCAGAACCCGCTGCCTTCTACCAACAGACCAGCACCTTAACATTTCCTGTCTGTCACGAGATCCCTCCTTTCCCATCACAAGATCCCTCACTTAACATTATTACCTGACTGCCACTAGATCCCCAGGATCTATCACAAGTTCCCGCCTTTCTCCCGTTCCTCCACCGTATATCTGCACACTACCCTCCACCAGATCCTGCGGCCCTCTACCACCAGCACCAGATCCCCAGGATCTATCACAAGATCCCGCCTTTCTTCCTTCCCTCCCCTGGATCTCTGTGCACTTCCCTCCACCATACCCCGTCATCCTCTACCAACAGACCTTTCCTTTCTTCCACCAGATCCCTCCGTTCCCGTCACAAGATCCTCTTCTTAACCTTCCCTGGCTGCCACCAGGTCCCCAACATGCAGCTCAAGGCCCCCCCCTTCTTCTCTTCCATCACCATACATACCCTTTCTTCCTTCCACCAGATCCCACCATCTTCTATCAACAGATCAGCAGCTTCATCTTCCCTGGCAGCCAGGCCCCCCCACCACTGCTGCCCAGGGCACAAGTCCTAAAAAAAGAAGTGGGGGGACGCTCCAAGTTAGGTGGTGTCACCGGAAGTGACGTCACGACAGGAAGTGACGTCACGAAAGGTGATGGGGGCAGGCTGCCAGCAGCAAACCTCATGATAATAAACAATCTGCAAGGCTTTCAGCATCAAACTGTGGGTTTAATGAGACAATGAATCACGTGATATGAAGGGAACACTGGTTAGAAAGACCGCTGGGATTTTTTGATTTCCTCGTGAAGCCCTCAATGCGGCCAGCTTTTGGGCAGGGGGGATGGCGACCACCCGGTAAAATAAGTGGGGGGACGCCGTCCACCCGCGTGGTACCCCGACTCGAGCCCTGCTGCTGCCACTGGATTCCATCCTTAGCCATCGCCATATGGCACAAGATCCCGATCTTGTCCCTAGATTTCCTTCATAACCATCCTGTGCTGAAAACTAGATCCCCTCCCCCTATGACCAGATCCCCTCTAACCTTCCATATGTGCTACTAGATCCGCAAACACCGTCACCAGATATACTTCTTAATCAATTGTTTTTGCGACACGATCCCAAGAGAAGCCTCGCTCAACCCAACATTCTCAAAAAATGTCCCATCTTACAACCAACCACCCCACTGCTTGAGATGCTCGAGCCTTCCTATAATAAAATACCCCTCCCACCGCACCCCACCTCCTAAATTCCTTAAAGGAAAACCAGGTGCATAGATCTCCTGTCCTGGACAGTGCTCTGGCGAAACCAAATGTCCCATCTTACAACCAGCCTCCCCACCACACCGCTTGAGATGTTCGAGCCTTCCTATAAGATACCCCCCCCCTCCCCACCAACTTCGCACACCTCTTAAAGTAAAACCAGGTGCACGGATCTCCTGTCCTGGACAGTGCTCTGGTGAAACTAAATGGCCCATTCTAGGGGTCAGGAGCACTGCAAAGCACCTTTCTGGTCTAGAGGACCCATTGCCACTGTGGCTGCCCTTCCCTATGGGGACTGTGTTAGCAAACGAATCCATCTGAAGAAGGCGCTGTATGTCTTCCAATGTGCCTTTAGGCGCCGCAGGTATATAGCAGATCTTCATGGTGAATTACATTCCAGTTAGCATAGTGCCGATATCGGCCCCCCCCCCCTCAGCAGTAATTAGTCGCGCTGCAAAATAATCAGTCCACACAAATTTTGTTGGAAAACAGTTTGCTGCAGGTTTATTTCATACAAGGAGTATGCCAAGGTGGGCGCTGTAGGTCTTCCAATGTGCCTTTAGGTGCCACAGGTCTATAGCAGATTTTCATGGTGAATTACATTCCAGTAAGCAATTCTGCTGGGCCCAATTTATTGTCAAACTTTATTTGTGAAACAATGTCAGTCTTACCTTCCCTCGATGATGCAAGGCACAGGTAATTAAGCGGCCATTTTGAGGCATTATGTTTTAAAGCACAGTTTGGCATGCATGGTTTTCCCCTAGCAGGGGGGCCAGAATGGAAAAAGTTAGACAGCCCCCTGCCTCCAGAAGTTAGGTCAGGAGAGAGTGGAGACTCTGGCCTTGCAGAAAAAATATACATATTTCCGTCTGAAAATAACTGGAGGGCTGACTTCATGTGCTCATGAACACTGCTGACAGTGGCTGCAATTGAAGTGGAGAAGATGTGAGCATCTCACAGCCTGGAAGTAAGAATGTGCTGTGGGAAAGAGATGTGCAACTTGGCAAAGAGGATACATATTTGAGGAGATGCAGAAACTGTAGAATTCGCGATCTGGATAGGTTAGTTACAAAGTTAGAGATGAGTTGGTCATTGATGTGAGCTGTGACAGAGCTCTCCCAGGAAATCCAAATAAGCTGGTTCAGCCGGGGAATGGAATTGGCACTTACTAATCACCACTGATAAGTTTAAGGCTGCCCCTATGACAAACAAAACACAAACAGAGAGCACAAATAATCAAAACCAAGAGCTTGGACCCAGCTCCCTCAAAATCTGTAAAAAGTTGGTTTGCTCCGAGGGGCAAATTCTCCCACCACTGTGTATAACTAGCCTGAGGCAGCCACACTGTTTCTCTAAGCCCGTCTCATCTGCCCCCTAGTAGCACAGAGTAGAAAACAGAAGGTGACTCCAGACAGTGTGTCAAGGGTTAGTAGTACCAGCACAGCACTTAGATCAAGAAAGCACTCATTAAAGGTCCCAGACCAATTTAGTACAATAAAAAATATTTTATGATTGATATCAGGCCAAAACGACAAAAACTGAATCAGTCAGTGTCAAGATATATTATTTCAAAGTGGCAGCTCCATTCAGATGTCTTCTCATTCTGCATGGACAGTCGATGAAAGTTCCTGAGCATTACTCACAAGTGGCACTGAAGGATACTTCCAACTCCAGTAACACTACACAACGAAACAATGGTTCTATCGGATCAACTATCCCAAATGAATCAATTGTAGGAGTCCAAGGTCCAAAATCCTCCCAAAATCCCAAACAGCTGGGTTTAAGTTCTACAGATCTACATAGATAACAGAAGCCAATTTCTATAGAGAAACAAAAAATATTGTCTCAACGTAATTATTTGCACTATAGAAACAACATATTTCTAAAACACTATATATATATATATGTATGTATATATATATATATATATATATATATGTATATATACACATATATACACACATAAATATATATATAGATAGATAGATCGACAGATATATAGATAGATAGATAGATAGATAGATAGATAACCAAAGGGTACTCAGTGCGTGATGTGTATGGAGTGCTACTGCAAGAAGGTGCATGTGATTACACAGAATAATATCTTCACAATGTATTAAAATATATTGTACAATCTGTCCACATGTCAGTATGCATATATGTGGGCTGGTCAGACAAGCCCACTGGAGTGGTACAGACATGTATATTTGTTGACGTTTCAACCCCAAAAATCAAAAGTGACACCTGAGCATCATAAGGGGTCTTCCTCTGGACAGCACAAGAAGGAACCCTATGGTTGAAAAATGGATAGTGTGTTACTGCTATGTATTGCTTGTTATTCTTGTGATTCTGAACAGTGCAAAACAAACACTCACCTAATCTAATGGGTGAAAAGGTTAATGGGTTCCAAAAGGTCACCTTTCAAATATCAGTGTTGTACAAAATCATGTATTAAAAAACCATAAACTGAAAAAACTCAAAATGTATGATGACTCACCATGTCATCTCAATCAGCTATTAGCTGTGTATTTCCAAAGTACATGCTCAGGGGAGCAGCCCCTCTTGTATAGTTCAAGTAGTGCATGGTGATCTTGCCTTAACATTCACCAAAAAGGTCTAAATTAAGAAAAACTGGCATGTTAATGGTTTTGAAAAATGTGTGCTCCATAAGAGTTCATGAAGGGGAAAGTAACTGTGTTGTGTTCCACTCTACTGTATGATTGAAGTAGTGCAAGGCACTTTGTCTTAAAATCTTCATATCCAACAAACCAGTTCTAAATGATAAAATCAGGCATGGCTTTAGTATTTCAACATGCTAATGGGGCTGGAAAGAAAAATAAACCAGGCCGAGTGTGCATCCCATTTTTTACCTCCATGCTTACAGATACTTAATTAACCTAAGTTCTGAGGAATACAGGTGTTGGACTTGGCTCTCTCTGCAGGGTCATTCCCAAACTTTTTGCCTTCTCCCTCCTGTTTTCTGAACCCGTTACTAGTGGCTTTTAGGACTGTGCACTTAAATACTGCTAACCACTGCTAAAGTGCCTGTGCTCTCTCTTTCAAACATGGTTACATTGGCTTACACCCCATTGGCAGATTTAATTTACTAGTAAGTCCCTAGTAAAGTGTTACTAAATGTACACAGAGTCAGTAAATTAAATGCTACTGGTGGGCCTGCAGAACTAATTGTGCCACCCACTTAAGTAGCCTTTTAAACATGTCTCAGTCCTGCCATTGAAGCTTGTGTGTGCAGTTTACACTGCCATTTTGACCTGGTAAAATGAACCTTTTGGCAGAACTAAACCTTCCTTTTAAATAGATATAAATCACCCCTAGGCTACGGTAGACCTGAAACAGCCATAGGGAAGGGTGCATTGTATTAAAAAAGTTGGACATGTACTTTTAACCTTTACATGTCCTGGTAGTGAAAAACTCTTAAATTCATTTTCACTACTGCAAGGCCCACTCCTCCCCACTCCTCCCCATAGGATAACATTGGGCTAACTTATTACATTTAATAAGTGATAACTTTCAATTGGGTGCAGGTAGGAATGTCGTGTTTGGTGTTTGAGGAATTGTAATTTAAAAACCTCTTTAATGGTAAAGTTGGATTGTAAATCACAATTCTGAAAATGCCACTTTTAGAAAGTTGGGTAAGTATAGTGGACAACCCAATCTACCCTTGAGGGCTCGGGCAAAATTGATAATTAGGTAAGGGTGCCTTCAAGGGATTTATTAAAATACTCAGTTATGTTGTTCTGGATTTCAATTAAATGCAAGGTTTATTATTGACTTGCTAGTTAATATCTTTAGTTACTCTGTCTACTAACAACGTAATTTCTTATATTTTTGAATAAATCATGTAAAAAATATATATCAAGGACGATATATATCACATAACAGAAAACAGCAGAGAACAGGGGTGTGTATAAAAATATATTATATTTTATCTTCAAATTTCATGAAGGGTACTCATATGGAAAACATACAATGAAACAAGAAGGAAACACTCTATTATTTAAACCTCCATTGTTACAGTTGTATACACTTTTTCACAATCTCAGTTGATAAATGTTGGGAAAGAAGTGTGTAAGTCGGCGTTTCGGTCTCTAGGCTTCCGTCGACGAGACCATCATCAGGACTAGAAAATGTTTAAAGTAGTTGACCCCTGGAATCTGTCTTTTAAGGTACTTCAACAGAGTAAAAGTTCCACCGTTTTTGCTTTGACGGCAATATGGGACCCTAAATTAAATCGGTCATAATCTTTCAGAGACGCAATCAAACGAAACAACGATATGCTAGCTCTCCTTTAAAATTCCATTGGATTAGGCGTTTTAATTTGTTGTCCGAGGAATATTTCAAACAGACCAACTTGAAGATCTGTAGTCTCTTTTGACAAAGGAAGCTGACGAACACTCGTAGGCGCCTTTGATTGCGTCTCTGAAAGATTATGACCGATTAATTTAGGGTCCCATATTGCCGTCAAAGCAAAAACGGTGGAACTTTTTTACTCTGTTGAAGTACCTTAAAAGACAGATTCCAGGGGTCAACTACTTTAAACATTTTCTAGTCCTGATGATGGTCTCGTCGACGGAAGCCTAGAGACCGAAACGTCGACTTGCACACTTCTTTCCCAACATTTATCAACTGAGATTGTGAAAAAGTGTATACAACTGTAACAATGGAGGTTTAAATAATAGAGTGTTTCCTTCTTGTTTCATTGTATGTTTTCCATATGAGTACCCTTCATGAAATTTGAAGATAAAATATAATATATTTTTATACACACCCGTGTTCTCTGCTGTTTTCTGTTATGTGATATATATCGTCCTTGATATATATTTTTACATGATTTATTCAAAAATATAAGAAATTACGTTGTTAGTAGACAGAGTAACTAAAGATATTAACTAGCAAGTCAATAATAAACCTTGCATTTAATTGAAATCCAGAACAACATAACTGAGTATTTTAATAAATCCCTTGAAGGCACACTTACCTGTTTATTACTTTTAGAAAGTTGGCATTCTTTTGTCCTAACCCTTTGACATCTTCAACCTGCATCCTGTGTCACATGACTAGGTGTAGCTGGCAGTTGATCTTTGTGTATTACTCCCAGACAGTGAGACAAAGGAAATATAGGTGTTGGCAGGATGGGCCATCTCTGACTTGATGAGGGGGAGGAGCTGTTATCTACCCCACTTGCACATCACAAAGGCTCTGCCTGAGAACTCCGGCAAAAGATTTGACACTAGTCTTTTGAGACCCCAGACAAGCTGGAGCCAGGGCAGAAGCAGGCAATTCCCTGCACCTCTGGGGGTGGAAACCTCTAGAACCTTCTCCTACTTCAAAGTGGGCACCATGTATAAATAATGGACCCTCAGGCCAAACTCTTCAGTACACCTCTGGACCTGTGAAAGACTCAGAAGGACTGCTCTGGAAGTAGGGCTGCTATCATGCAGCCTAAGTGAAGGACTAAACCTGCATCTCCAACCCAGGGCCACTGGAGTGATGCCAAGAGCTAGTCGGCTGCCTCTTGACCAGAGCTTCAGGGACAGAAAAGGCTCCAACCACCTTGAACACAGCACCTGGGCTCTGCTGTGAGTCCTACCTCCCAAGTGTTGCCACCCCAGTCCTGGGCCCTTGGAAGTGGGCCTGAAGGTGCTCTGCCCGATGCAGTGCAACGCATCTCCTCGCAGCTGATCAGAACAGCGGCAGCGTGACACATTCCCTACACCGAACCACATATCGCAGCTCGCAATCTCCTTGGAACCGTCGCTATGCGACGCATCCACAACCCAGGCCTTTGCATCACAAGCCCCTTGTTGACATCATCATCAATGAGTACTCAACATCCTCACCGCAATCCCGCTGCACTTCGGAACCACCTGTGAGCAACACATCTTCGATGCAGGACTTCTCATAGCAAGCCCCTCATCGACGACATCCTCGACAATGACAGGACTCTGCATCGCAGGCTTGCAGCTCCTCAGAACCTCCGCTGCGTGATGCATCCTCGACGTGGGAATCTCGCAATGCTCCGCAAACCAGGATTTAAGATATTTTTGTTCAGCAGGCCTAACTTGGTCCCTGTTGCCGGTGCACAGTTCATCGCTGTCAGATTGAACTTGTGACTTTGTACCGGTCCAGTGCATCCAGATAACTACAGTTGCCATTTGCACTTTTAGGCACTACTTTCACTTAAATCTATAAAATGCATATCTGCGATTCTACTGATTGAATTGTTGTCATTTTAAGGTCAAATAATTTATTAGATTGTACTCTATTTCTCTAAATTGGTGTGGGATTTTTCCTGCATTGTGTTTTCACTTTATAACTGTTTGAAGTGCTGCATAAAACTCTACACATTGCCTCTAAGTTAAGCATTACTGCTTTTGTGCCAAGCCACCAAAGGGTTAAGCACAGGTTAATTTGGAGTTTGCTTGGGTTTCACCCTGACAGAGATTGTGGTTGCTGCTTGAGTAGGGTTTCACCTCCCTCAACCAGTAACCTAATTTCCAATAACAAGGTAACCCCAAACTGTGTTGTACACTCCAGAATCACAGCACAACTCCCAACTCCATGCTCCCTCTTACCGTTAGTCAGGCTGAAGGTGTAAGATGAGAGTTAGTCACTCTGTGGAAGCAGGCACAGTTTACAGCTTACAAATTTCACAGTTTCTGCAGTGGTGTCTCTGGCTTGCATCTCCACGGCAGACAGGGGAATTGAATAGCTTCTTGGTAAACACCCTGCTAAGCTACCTCTTCAATCATTTGTTGACTGTATCTTTGCCTTTGATCTTGTACTGTGCTGTGCTGCCTTTTGGCTAGGGTCATGCTATACAAATACACATACATTGATACACACATTAAGCTTCATATCGGTAATATAGAAAACTTTAGAACACAATCAAGGACTATAAATCAGAATCAAAATCTCATGTTCCCTTTTACTTTTTCATATTTTTTTACACTTGCCACGCAAATTTGATAATGGTAAAAAAAAATCATAATAGACATTAGCAATTCATAGATTTTTATCTATGTCATTCTTTTAAAGGACCTGCCTTTGTGGTCTGTTGCTGGAAACATGGGCCTTGATAAACACAATACCTTTATAGATGCATAGGGGAAAATGGCTTCTTTCACTCTTGCCACCTATATATGTAGTTTCTGCAACAACACAATGCAGGGCCAAATGGTAGAAGTCCAGCATGTACAAATAAAATAAAAATGTAGGAGCTTAGATATAAGAAGAGGATTTTCACATTAACTGTAAGAGATCCTTATATTTTGGCTACACAATGGATTACCATGCTTACCGTGTGCATGTAATCGTACGTTACAGGAAATGAATGAAGCACACTACCACCAAATAGGTCTATTGGTGCTAAATAGATGTCAGCTTGTTAGGCTTAAGAACAAAGTTGTATTAGTGACAACATTTCAATCGATGCAATTTTAATTATTTTCCTGAAATTCACATTAGTAGATGTAGACCCCAGTTCACGAGAGAGAAGATTGCAGAGTATGGGCCACCCGTTCCAGATTTCTAGAACTAGGCTATTTTCAAGTAGAGTTGGACAGAAGAATGTAGGATGTAGTTCGGAGAACAAAATACCAATGATTTTAGAAAAAGGCTCTTTAAACAATTTTCTGTAATGAACTGAAAGACAATGCAGGCGATCCAGGAACTGTCCTGCACTACAAAAGCAGGGATCATGAGTGTCACTTTGTGTGAAGAGGACATTACCGGGGTGGATCAGTGCAAACACCCACACGTTTTGATGCATCGCTGATCTACTATGATAGCTAAATCACACTTCGGTTCCAAAACCAATGTCTACTTGATGCAGGCACAAATAAAATGGGTTTGTTCTGAAAGCAAATGGTGCCTTGTATACCTGCTGTTGTGCACAGCCCACATCCAATGCATGAGCTACTTCTGAGTTTGTCTATGATTCTGAATTTGCACTGGAAGGGTGTGCTTTCAGTACAAATCTTATGGTGCACAGAACACACTAACCTCTGCATTATGGTGCAAAGCTGCATGTCGTGCAAGGTACCCTTGTTTGAGCACCAGTGCAGCGGGTGACTCAAGCACCAGGCCAGTCCTAGTCGATATGGCTGTGCCGCACAGCAGATTTAGATGTTGTGATGATTTGCGTGAAAAATGAGTAAACCTAAATCCTAAACCATCACAGGTGACCAATGGACAGAGTTCTAAGTAGGAGCGCTGGCTCCAATTATCAAAACCTCTGTCTCGTCTGGGTCAACTTTGAGCTACTGATTGCTCATCCGCCTTCTGATAGTCAAATCAAATCAAATCAAATTAAAATTCTTTATTGTTTCAGTTAGTTAAAACCGTAACATTGTTACCTTTAAAACACACCAATCTAATTAGTTGAATGCCTAAATAAAGTCCTTCAATGCTAAGTAAATCATAGCAGCAGTGTATTGTGTCACTTAATAGATCAATTGCAGAAATGAAAGCTTTAACGATTACAGACGAATTAAGTTTATTCAGAAGATTACTTAATTTGAATACAACAATTCATGTTAATATGTAGAGCGTCAAATAGGTGCCTATAAAAAGTGCATCAGTAATAAGCGAGTATGGTTATCTGATTACAATACGGCAGTTTGTGTTAATATATAGACCGACGGGTGGGCGCCTAGGTAAAGTGCTTCAGTAATAACAATATTAAAAATCTATTAGTGAGACCGCCTATTTAAAACACAGCAGTGCGTATACAAGGTAATCTTTGTGTAAAATTATTTTGTCCCAGTCCATAGACAGGAAAGCCAAGACTGTCCCAATGTTTTCCCCTCAGCTAGAAGCCTCTCAAAACCTTTCTGTTTTCAGGCGGGGCCATTACCATGTAGTTCCAGCCAGGTTTTACCTGGAGAATCTACATAGGTGCTAGGTGGAATTTTGAATACATAAGTTGGCCCTTACTGTGTTTATATTCAGGGTTTTGGCGAGACGGCCTTTTCAAGCAGTAGCACAAATGTCATTAATTCACAGTTGGGTTAAGACTTGCTATTATAGCTTCTGTGCATGTACGAATTCCTCGGGCATTAAAACTTTGTTTTGATAAAGTGGTGCATGGCTTGTGCACAAGGGGGCATATTCAAATCAAACGCATAATGTCCTTCTTCTCGGCCCCGCAAAGGCTACATGCTGTTGGTCCGTTGTATTTCCAGTTCGGTTGACATGCCAGCACCGGCAGTTGGTTAATCATGGCTTAATTATTGTTGGAAAAGTACCAGTAAGTATGAAGAAGGTTTCAAGCTATCATAATATCTGAGCACCATCCAGGCATGGGATTGACAACGTAAATTATTTTTATCTTCCAAATAAGAGTGCCTCTTTGCAGCCTTGTTCACCACTCACTTGAAAGTCAAGAAGGGTAGGTTCTTACCCCAAATTTCTGTTCGGTGCTTCAACTCTAGGTAAGTGTGCAAGTATTTGCGATACACAGATTTAGGTTTTTATCTAAGGCGGACCATAATGGCCTGTTTAATAAACTTTCCTGATCTGACCGTATTTTATGCCAGCACTTTATTGTAGCATACAATCCCACAAGTTCTTGGTTTGCAAGGCAGAACTTCATTTGAATTTGTACCGGAGAAATGTTTTGAGGAAGTCAGAACACCCGCTTGTAGGCAGTGACCTGCAGTCTGTCCAGAAGAGCGGCATCCTGT
The DNA here is from genome assembly GCA_963921515.1 of Calotriton arnoldi. Lineage (NCBI taxonomy): Eukaryota > Metazoa > Chordata > Amphibia > Caudata > Salamandridae > Calotriton > Calotriton arnoldi. The sequence continues at coordinate 2,288,841 of CAWUFW010001876.1, forward strand.
CCTCGCATGGCAATGCTGGCATACGCCACAGTTGGTAACAATTTGGCAGTTATTACTGCCAGTAGTGGCTCAAAGGAGGGGCCATCCAACTTCTTTAAAAGGCTGCTGAAGGCAAATATTAGCGCGTCCCCTTTCTTTGCCAGGCACTGCTTTTGTCCAAAAGAGTTTCCTCTGTTATTTACCTATGTGCCCATATATTTAGAGCTGCTAAACTCCTCCAGAATTATCTCATTTAAGAGAATATTAACTGGAGGCCTGGGTCGATTACTAATAGTCATTGGTTTCGTTTTTGATATGTTGATCTCCAGTTTGTTAATGTTGGCGTACTTTTTTCGATGTGTTGACTAGCCTTTGTAGCCCAACTTTTGTCATACTAAACAGTAGGACATCATCTACAGAAGACAGACGGGACAAGCATAAGGAGCCCAGGTGTGGGGGATGAGAGTTTACCTGGTCTAACTTTGGCGACACATCAGCCATGAACAGGTTGAAAAGGTGAGGTGCCAATGCACATCCTTGCTTTTAAACCATGTTGGGTAGCAATCTTCCTTGACAGTCTTGTGCCACAGCCCGCATTAACTTAGATCTAGGCTTTCGAATACAACTGTTTGATAGCTCGTACCAGCTTGTGTGGGATTCTCCATTCATTTAATCTTTTTCAAAGTATCCTTTGTCAATGCGGTCAAATGCTGCTTTTAAATCAATAAAGCAAAGGTGTAATTTCTTTTGCATTCATTTGCATTTGTCTATAATTGAGAAAGCTGCTAAGATGTTTGTTGTTGTGCCGGGTCCTCTCCTGAATCCTGTCTGATTTACTGGTACCACGTTGTTCATGTTAGACCACTCAAAGAGATCTGCCAATATTAAGGAGGCATAATACTTAGCTTCCGAGTCTATGAGCACTATAAGCCTATAGTTGACCAGGTTAGTTCTATCCCCTTCTTTGAAGACTGGATTGATGACTGAACCACGCCAGTTGTCTGGAATTGAGCCAGTTAACTACTTCATTATATAATGTTGATAGCGTGTTCACCCAAAAGTGAGGCTCTTCTTTGAAGATGGCCTGTGGTATATCGTGCGGCCCTGGCGCTCCGTCGTGGTACCCGGCAGATATTACTTTTTGGACTTCTGATGGCAGATACGGTTGTCGCTTAGTTACAGGCATTTTTGACTGCTTATCATTGGCTGTGTTAATCCCACAGTTTGACATACTATCCTTTAAGTCATCAGTTTCATTTTTTATAGCCATTTTGTCATTTTGTTTATATTCTCTGGTCCCAAGTTCTTGAGGATGTTCTGTGGCTGCGAAGGTTTTCGCCAGGTGTACAACCCATGCTTCCTCCTCAATGTTTGAGTTGTTTATTACATTTACTGGTCTGTCAAGCCCATTGATAGTCTCCCAGAAGATCCTGGAGTTGGCCTGCTTGGCGCTATGTATCAGCTTTGCCCAGAATGCCTCTGTGTTTGACTTCCTGTCCTCCCAAAGTTGTTTTTTGGATTGTTTTCTTAATGTTTTTAGTCATTCCCATGGAAAGGATTGTCGGTTTGCCTTCCGCAAGAGTGTGATGATCTTTCTTAACTCCTTTTTTAAGACTTTACATTTAAACGAGAGCCTTGTTTGCCTTTTTTGTGGGGGCTGTGTTCTACTTTTTACTAGCAAAAGACACACAATTGATGGACGGAATGAAGAATAAATCAAAACATTCACCCTCAGTCAAGAGATCTGGGTTAAATCCATCATTCTTTTGCTCACCATGCCACCCCAGCTTAGACCTGGCCATATGCAAATCTGTCTTGACCCTGTGCCTCATGGGAACAGTCCAGCCCGAACTGCCAAGCCAGGTCCTCCCTGGACCGGAAACAAGCATCCTAGGACCGGTTTCGGGGTTTCACCCCTCTTCAGCCAGGATAGCTTGATTCCAGTGGCACAGTGAGCCCAGGACCCACGTCGGATTGTCGGTTTGCCTTCCGCAAGAGTGTGATGATCTTTCTAAACTCCTCTTTTAAGACTTAACATTTAAACGAGAGCCTTGTTTGCCTTTTTTGTGGGGGCTGTGTTCTACTTTTTACTAGAGCAGCACGTGTTAACAGATTGGTAGTAAAGTCCTTCCAAGCAGCAATTTGATTGCTTATGATGTTGGTGCTGGGATGCAGTTGTTCCTTGGCTAAAAGAGTAAGACCGGCTAGTGTATTATTGCTCCATCTCAGGCACTTTAATTTGGTCATGTTCATTGAGCCTATACCTGCAGGGGCACACGTATGCATTAGAGGGCTTAGCTTAAGTCTGAGCATCTGATAAGAATGGTCACTGTGTGTAGTGTATCTAATTGTATATTGCTCAGGAATGGGATTAATGGTAACTATAAAATCGTATAGTCTATGATGGACCGTGAATTTGAACCATGGTAGGTGTATTTCAGTGGATTGTCATCTAGCGACCTTCCATTTAACACTTTCATACTTAAGAATTCTAGTGCCATCACTAGCTTTTCTCTTTGTATATCGTGACGTTTTACTGTAGAACATGATTGCTGCTGAACATTCCAGTATAGATTCTCAGCTATTAGCTCGTCATCTTCATCTGGGGTATAAATTTAATTGGAATTGAAATCCCCTGTGAGGATTATATCCCTAGATGGATTTATTTGCCTAAAACAGGTTATTCTTGAAATTAAAGTTGCATGGAACACTTGTTTTTAAGTCGGATTTGGGAGTGCGTAAACATTGAATAGCAATACTAGTGGCCTGTTGTGCTTGTTCCACTTACTAAATTTAATTATTTGTAGATCTGAGTCCACAGAAGGTACTTGTTTGGAGATGATGTTCAGAGTGAGCGACACATAAACTACAAGCACACCTTTTGGTCTCCCATAGCGCAGTGTTTTTGTGGCCATAACTTGGTAGTGCATGTAGCCTTCCACAGGCAAGCATGCCATTGACCACGTCTCTTGTAAGGCAACGATTTCGAATTTTTTTCAATTCTTTGGAGGGGTTCCATCTTGCAACAAGGTTTTGACTCCTGCAATGTTCCATGAAAGGAAGTGTAATGACTCGTCTGAGACCCCTGTTGTTTGGAGGTGGTGAAGTCATATTTTCTAAGGGGCATTTAGTGCAGATGAGATCCAATTCGACCGATGCAGGCTTGAATTGTTGTTCTGCATTGGTTTAGTTAATGCTCGCAAGGCAAGTGTCCTCGAGTGCTCTACAAGATTGAAAAAACAGTAACAATTTCTGGAGCAATTACTTTTATGTTCTGCAACAAGGGAAGAGGATACCGAGTCTGTGTGTATTTTTATAAGTGTTATGCCCCATGCTTTAAATGTGCTGGAAAACGTCATAATCAAGGTTACTATATCCTCTGTTCTCCATGCGGTCAAGGTTTGTTCAAGCTGTTTGGGGCCTTCATTTGTGATGAATTCAACAGATGAAAGGTCCGATGTAGTTATATGGTTCAGGCCAGCAATCTCTCTGTAAGGAGTTTCATGATTTTTCCGCTGTTGAAGATATTCTGTGGGCCTTTTGTGACGCATTCTGGTTTTAGGAGAAGTTGGTAGCATTCTCTCTCCTGGTGCAGAGAAGCATTCCTGTTAGAAAGGATCTTTGGGGGGCTATCTTGGCAAAGAGTTGTGGGTAAACTCAATGTCGGGTCCAGGCCTACTGATGGGAGACCGACCCTGTGTCTATTAATATTGACTATTATTTATCTAATTATATGTGATCATCAGAGAGTACTGCCTGCTTGCCCCAGAATGGAGCGGTTGCTGATTTTCAAACCTGGTTACTGTCTGCTATTATGACCTTTCAATCATGGTCAGTACTGTTAGAGAACATAGTCTGAGACTTTCGGACAGATTTACAAGCCCCTTGCAGCACTTTTGCGCCGCCGTTGCTTCACTTTTTGTGATGCAGCGGCGGCATAAACAATGCACCACCTTGCAGCCCATTTACTACGTGATGCATCTAGAGAGATGCATCACCTTGTAAAGCCCTGCACCACATTATAGCTGCGTCAGGTATAATTTATGCAGGGTGGGCGTTCCCATGCGGGGAAGCCTCGTAGAAGTGACGTAGTGAAATCTACAAGATTTCACTGCACCACTTCTAGGACGCCACTGCGTCAAAACCCTACACCTGCTTAAAGCAGGCATAAGGAATGACGCAGTGTATTACGAATAGGCCTCCCCATGCATTGCTGTTGTTGCATCGTGCTTGCGACATGACTCCAGCAATGCGTGACATTTATGCCGACAGATGCGTAAGAATTTCTGAAGCATTTGGCAATCCTTACGCCATGATGCACTGTATTGTAAGTACAGCGCATCCATTGTGGCGCAAGTGTTTTACATGCTGGCGCAGGGAAAATGACGCATCTATACCGATGCGTCCGTTTCTTGTAAATAAGCCTCTTTGTGTTTTCTGGTGATCCTTTTCTCGTGTGCCCTTTCGTTGAATGTAAGAGTTGAGTGGAATTATCCTTTTCTTTGATTGGCTTTTGAGCGGAGGGTCCTTGTTTGTGGCTAATGTCATAGCTTGGGATTATTCTCTTTGCTCGTGTGTTTTGTTGCTTTACCGTGCTCAGTCTGGTGGTTACAGTATTTCGTAAGGTACACTTGTCCTTTTTACTGGGCTTCTGTTAATGAACCCTAGCTACGTCCATTGGTTGTTTTTTCCCTATGCCGGCATTGTCATTGATGAGATCTTTTGCTGTTATTGTTGTATCCACTGAATTCATAACCTGAGAGGTCCATTTCTGATACATTGTCTATGTGGATATCTGTTGAATGTTTACCATCATTTCTACCTTATTTTGAACCAAATATCACAACACCAAAAATAAATAGTGATCTCTATATTTTTGGTGTGGTGGAGTTTATTCCTGTTACGTTTCCTTCCACTTTTTGTTTGTTTGAGGACTACAGCCCTGTTTGCACCTACAGCACTTGATTGTGACATTTTCCAGGTCTGGGGTTGTACTTCCATCAGTTCTTGACCATTAGTGATTTTTGATACTTCATTACAAGACATATTTTTATGTGCTGTACTTGGTAATTCACCTGTAGACTTTTGTTCCTGCTTACTTGTCTCAATATTTTCAATACAGATAATGGGTTCTTAAACCAGGAGTGGTTGTTTCATTTTCAGGATGCTTGTCAATATAGCACAGAGAGTACTTAACTTGTAAATTATTGGGCCACAGAAACAGTTTTCTGGTAGAGGCGAGTGGATGGCCTGAACCCTAGTTATTAGGTTCATTAGGTTTTCCAGTTTTATATTAATGTAGGAAATATGTAAACCCCTTCAGGGGCTCATTTATGAGCTTTGTGGCACAGCGCAGCAAGTCACCTTGCTCCGCTGCCTGACAGGGAAAGGGCAGGAATGCACCGTATTAAATGGAATACAGCACATTCCTGTTCTTTCCCACATTGCAGCCAAGACCATTGCAGCCAAGACCTGGAACGAGCTACCGGCAGACATCAGACGCGCCCCCTCCCTGAACACCTTCAGGAAGACCCTCAAGACCTGGCTCTTCGGCTAAACAGATCTGCGGACTCCCCCTCAGCGCCTTGAGACCCTCACGGGTGAGTAGCACGCTTACAATTCCCTGATTGATTGATTGATCGATTCCCAAGCACTGGTGCACAATGGGCTGCCCAGTGCAAACGCAAGCACCCGTGCACCACGGTGCAAGGGTGCCTGCGTTGCATGCAGGATTGTTTTTGTTCAGGACGGGACACCTTTCGGCTCAAAAACAATACTGGGAGGCATACTCCTCTTTCTATGTGTGCTGCAGAATGCAGAACACATAGAAAAAGGAAGAAAAAAGGAGGAAATGGAGATATTTCTCCTCGTTACGCCTCCCTTGGGAAGGTGTAAGATTTTGGCACATTACCAGGTTTACAAGTTCTTGTAAACCTGGGGATGCGTCAAAATCCATGGGAGTTGCATGGGAGCACCCATGCAATGCCCATCGAATGCATTCCCAGGGCAGAGTAACTCAATGCCTCGATTTGTGCTGCGTTGGGTTACTCCAGATTTTGGAAGCCCCTCAGAGCCACGCAAAGTGGCTTTGCGTGGCTTCAAAAATCTGACTGAAAGTTTGTGTCGCTCTTGCACCATGTTGCGTGGTGCTAGAGCGGCACAAAACGGATCATAAATAGGCCTCTAAGTTCAGAAGGTCGATTTGGATGTCCAACTCATTGGTCTGAAGATTAAAAGCATCAGTTGAGGCTTGCAAAGTTGTTAACAGCAATTCATAGACACTAGGGAGGTTGTCAGCATTCGGACTTGAGTTCTCGTGAGACAAGTTCTTACATGCTGACAACATGGTGGCTATTAGCCCATTTTTGTTCCTACTAATAAAATGAGAAATCCCTGTTTCCATGTCTTGCCTTTTAAGGGAGCATTTCGATTGTCCCCGGGTTACCTCGTGATCTGGGTCACCGGGTTGTTTTCTCTTAGTTTCTGTCCAAATGTCTCCTGCGAAACAGAATCTGCACTATGCTTTGGCTGCGGGGAGAAAGCATTTTGTTCAGGTGAGGGGGAAAAAAAGAGTATGGATGACATGCCAAGGGATATCTTCCTCCTCCATTTCCTGTACCCGTTCACACCTTCCTACATAGGCTATGAAGAAGGCGCAGACACGGTGTCCAGAAACATTGGCCGGTCTGCCAACACAAATCAGGGAATGCGACTTGTACGTGGGTGGTGTTAACTATGCACCCAAACTGCCATTCCAGGCCAAGGTGTGTGCATCGACCCATATGCTGTTTCAAATTCGTGCCCAGCCTGCAGTGGTAGGCTGGAGGATGCACCCTGGCACCTGTTGCATTGTGCATACCTGCATCCTCCTCTGTTCTAACACTCGGTGGGGCCTGCCATGGCAGTCCTGTATCCAAGCGTTTGCACCCATGGTGCTAGTGGCAAGTTGCACGGCCCACCATTGCAGGCCGGGTGTGTGCAATCGCACCCGTAAGGGGATCGACCTGAGCCCGGCTAACCCGGGCAGGGTGGTGAGCGCACACTCGCACCTAAGGTGATAGGCCCTGGATAAGCCCAAGCACCAGTCTGCCATCGCTGACCAGTGTGTGCGCACTGGCAGTTATGGTGATTAAACTTATAAGCAGCCTGCCATTGCAGGCCACAGTATGTGCGAACCCACACCTATGGTGCTGTGATTGCGTGTGGCGCCTGCCATCGCAGGCTGGTGCGTACACACATATTAGTTAAACCTGTGTCCAAGCTGCTGTTGCAGACTTGGGTGGGTGCACTTACACCCCTGGGGCTGGGGACTATGTGCCACGGGAGACAGCGTTTACAAAGCAGTCATTACATCGCAGTTCCTTTACAACGCGGTCGTTGTAACGACTGCGTTGTTAGAACGCAATGCCTTTACAACGCAAGTCATTAGATCGACTTGCTGTAGGGGGCGCTCTAACATAAGGAATAGTATGATTTACTATTCCAACACCTTCCCTACTGTTGCGCAGGCTGGAGTTGGAATAGTGAATTATACTATTCCTAAGTCCAGTGTGCCCCCTACAGCAAGTCGATCTAATGACTTGCGTTGTAAAGGTATCGCGTTCTAACAACGCGGTTGTTGTAACGACCGCGTTGTAAAGGAACGCGATGTAATAGCATGCGATGTAACATGCTATATTCATGTGCCACAGTTGGTCAGAGTGCACATTAGTGCACGTGCGCCCAGGTATAGAGGAATACCTATGTGTTTCACTACCTATGAGACTTGCTCTTCCAATAGGTTAACATGGGGATGTAGTTGACATTACTTTGGGTTGAAATAGTGGATTGCAGTGGAGCAGCCTTGTGATGTTGCCTATCAATGGATTTTCCATGCCAAATACTTTCCAGTGGTAGAGGAGGTTTTGGCATAACTCACTTAAAAATGGCACTTATAGAATACAGACATTTCTATGGGGAAGTAGTTGACATTACTTTGGGTTGCAATAGTGGATTGCAGTGGCGCAGCCTTGTGATGTTTCCTATCAATGAATTCGCCATGCCAAGTACTTTCCAATGGTAAAGGAGGTTTTGGCATAACTCACTTAAAAATGGTACTTATAGAATACAGACATTTCTATGCTCTAAGAGTCTTGTGTGCAAAGGTGCCTGGCTCCAGTGGACATCTGGGGTCGGGGGGGGCACATCTGTGCATTCCCCAAGCAACTTTCTGACACTTAGCCTCTAGGGGCCGGATCATGGATCCACTAAAGATTAAGATCTGCATTGCGTGGCCCCATGGCAGACAGGCCTACAATTGAGGGGAGACATCTGTGGTTGAAAGGGAAAGCACTTGAACCACCCCTATCTATCTTCAAAGACACACAACAGTATAACTACGAATGCCATCCTGCAGAGAAGGGTGAGATATGCTTGCGGGGATGTGGGACTGGAGAACCCGGACTGCGTGGTGCACATTGCCAGAGAGCTCTGTTGTGCACATGTAGGATTACTGCCCATGAAGTGGACCGTGTGCCCTTTCTGAATAGGGGCTGGCCTGGGCCGAAGACTTGCTGAAGTGTGCTCTCCAACGGCCAGTTTACGGCCCTCCTGTTCTCCCAGAGATCTTAGGAACCTACACATCTACCTGTGACATCTGGAGACCGGTGCCCTCTCAAGAACTCACATTGGCTACTGAATCCCAACTGGTAGCAGGGTGTGTGCGTGAAACTAAGTCTTGTGTCTGGAGATGGGATTGCCTAGTGCGGAGCCCCAAAAATCTTGCCCACATCTAAGGCATGCGGTTCCTGTACTGCAGGGATCCTGACACTCACCAGCGTCTAGTTGGTGGTGAGCAGATTCACCAGTTGCAGGACCTCGGTTGGCCCATTTCGTCGTTTGTGCCGCATCTTTCTGGTGCGACACGCCGACTGCTTGCTTATTGCATGCAGTGTCCGATTAACAGGGTGCGACCTTCGGAGTTCGAGGTGTACCCATAGTAGTGCCTCATTCTACCTTATGTGGCTCTGCTGAACTTGCTCCTGTGTGTGACTGGGCTGGTCTGGTCTGGTGCAACCTGTATCGCGCACCTGATGTTGTACCTCCTTTCCAGGGAGCTAAGGAATTTGCAACTCTTCATTGTGTGACTGGAATTGTATGGTGCAACCCATCTCAATGTGCACTGGCCATTGTGCCTCATTTCCAGGGAGGTACGGAATTTGCAACTCTTCGTGTTTGAGACCTGAAGTGTCTGGTGCAACTCATACCAACACGCACCAGATGCTGTGCCCGGATTGCCTGGGCATGACCCTGATCATCGTGTAGCGCTCTGTGTGCCTCCTCCTATCGAGAGGCTCCCCTGTGTTACTTCTCATTCATTGGCTGTTATCTTTTTGACCCTCATCTTGGTGGACCAACTGCCCTCTCCATACTTGGCCCCTTCCAAAGACATCTTGGCACCAGACAGTAGCGAGAGAGAATAACTGGGTTGAAGGAATGCTTCTGAGGCAGTTCAGAGGCGGGTCAAGAGACTGAGTGACTCCATTGTGCTTTGAGACCTGTGGGTGAACTTCCAAAGTGGCTGTTAACCATCCCTCATTTACATCTACTTCCTAATTTAAACTTGCTACATATCCCCACCTGCTCCCCGAGGACCCAGACTAAGGGGCCGATTCCGATCTCGGCCGGTAGGGCTCCGAATCGGATTCGGCTTAACTGGATCCGATTCGGAGCCCTATTTCCCGACCGATTCGTACGCGCGTCCGGGCGAGCGAGTACGATGCGAAATCGCCGACCGACTCGTCCGGGCGTCCCGACCGCTCCGACCGACTCGTTCCCGGGTCTAACCGCACCGACCGACTCGCTCGGACTCGACTCGCACCGCGCAATGGAGACGTTCCCCGGCCGGGTAAGTACGATGCGCGCCACGAGCAGTCCGACCGAGCCGCGCACTCCGGCTCCAAAGAGCAGTCGGAGCAGTACTTTGGGGGTCCGTGTCGGACCCCCCTGTACGCGTAGCCACGCGAGTTGCACACAGGGGGACCCATGGGTCCCCCTACCTGTGCGTGTACGGCGCGAGTCGCTTTGCCGCGTACACGCTGTAGGGGCGCCCTTGTCCGCCTCGCACCCATTGAGTCAGTGGGAGCCCGCGTACGCGTTGTACGACAGGCTCCCATTGACTTCAATGGGAGTCCGACCGAATCGAGTCCGATGGCATACGTGCGCATCGTACTAGTTCGGTCGGGCTGCAGGGGTCCGATTCGGTCGGAAATCTCTCTGGGTCCGGCTCGGTCAGGGGGGATTTCCGGCCCGAATCGGAATCGGCCCCTAAGTGTGACTTCGGTCCTGTGCGGCCTATTATCCGGGACGGAGGGCTGGTTATCTTCTATCTGGGGGTATAAGGCAATCGGGGTGAACCAGAGAGAGGAGGGAGGCTGGGGCCATGTAGTCTGCTGGGTGTGATCCATTGACCTGCTGAGTACCAGTAGCACCACATGAGGGTGCTGAGTGCGTATGTGTGTAAGATCATTCTGTACAGACTGGGCTGGTACCTGTTGCATCGCGTATCGGTGTGGAGTGAGTGTGTGTGAGTGGGAGTGATAGTCAGCAGACCACTTGTGATTCATGACACTGGCTGGCGGTGCGGCTTTATAAATTGATTTCATGCCAAAAGCACAATATATTTGGCATTGGGTTTACCCGCGTGGTTCCGGCCCACGGTGCTCCTAAAAAGTTCTCTCGATTCATGTATGTGCATATCTTTGATATCGTTGTGACCCGGGATGTCCCCAATAACTGTGCAGGACTGTATTATCAGGATTGCTATGGTGGGCCTGGAGTGAATAGGGTGTTGCACCGCATAAGGGTGCTCTGTCTCTATTGGGGGGGGGGGGTAGATTAGGAATTTTCCACAGTGTGCACACTATCAGTATCATAACGATACGAGTGGGCCTAGTACTGCTTTTAATATTTCCAAATGTGTTTTATGCCCAAAAGTATATGATGTTCATGTTATGATTGAATATGTGTGACGAATATAAACGTTCTTTACATACATCCTGTGTGAAGTCTCTTTTGTCATGCCCAGTGTATTTATCGCAAGTGGCTGCTGTGCCTTTGCTTTACACATTGCCTCTGAGGAAAGCCTGACTGTTCAGTGCCAAGCTACCCAAGGGTGGGCACAGGTTATACAGCAAGTGTAATCAACCCCTCTTGATGGGAGCGGTAGGTTCTGCCTGACTGGGGACATCTCTTCAGCCAACCAGAAAGTGCACGTTCCAACAAGAGTTTATTGAATTAGTTGTGTGACACTCAGGGTGCTTAGTGATGTCATCCAGGTTTATCGTCTTCACTTTCATTGCTTATGCTAAATCCATATTATTAGATATTGAGATCGAACGCAGCAGAGAACTGTCCTCCTCCTCTTTGCAGTCCATAGTAATGCAATAGCTTTCACATTATATTTCTTGATTCGAGCTGCCTTGACATATAGATCAAGGGCAGTGGCGTAAAAAGACGAGGGGGAACCCTACAAGTTACAGGGAGGGCCCCCGCTCCGGATCCAATCAGAAGCTCTCAGGCCAGAACACCGCGGGGGCTGCGGGGACCTGTGTTACGCCACTGATCAAGGGGTAGAGTGAGATTGAGTAGCAGTGTGAACCTGGGCTTTTAGTATGATGGAGTTTTAGTCCAGACCATTAGTAGGAACATCCTTTTGTATTGGATTTAGTGGCAACTTTACCAAAGGTTCTAGGATGCTCCACAGGACTAATTCCCTTGCTGGTTCCGGTTTTTGAGGAGTTAATGGATTTGGGAGGGCTGGTAAATCCTCTGGCGTTGAATAAATTACCAATATCGGACCTTTGAGGAAGGTGAATTTGTGGCTCAAATTCGCTTTACCATAGAATTTCACTATTGGCGATGTCAGCAGTCTGCTTTGAGATACGCTGGCTTTGGATGGTTTGGTTGATTTGATAACTTCTCTATTTCTCTTCCGATGTGATAGTTTTGGGATAGGTTGTTGCCTGATCTTTCCTGATATCATTTTCACCAGGTTTTCACTAAATATTGTACAGTGTAGAAGTAGCGGGTAGCCGCCTGTACAGGATGACAAGAATCGGTACTTCGAGCCAGGCTCCATTTGACTTGTCTGACTGGCTGGAGATGCGAGGAAGCTCTCGGGTAGGGTGGCCTAGCCCAGATGCCTCTGTACCTCCTTGGCTCAACCTCGACTTACGGCCCTCTAATACTGCTATCACATCTTGCCAGCTCATGCCGCTGGAGATGCTATAGAGGGGTCAGCAAGTGTAGAAACACAGTTATTTACAGTCGTTTCTATATTTAAAAAGGCCCAATTGGTGCAGTACTTAGTAGAAAAAGGTGACAGGTGGCAGGCGACAAGTGGGCTGACCAACTGCCCTCTCCACACTTGGCCCCTTCCAAAGACATCTTGGCACCAGACAGTAGCGAGAGAGAATAACTGGGTTGAAGGAGGATCAAGTTCAGGTGGACCAGCTGACGGTCATACAGGCAGAGAATCGGGGCAGGCCGGTGGTCGGGCGGGCTCACGGATGTAGTGGTAGTTAAACCACTGTTGCAGAGAGTTTGTGTATTTGTATACTATGTGCTTGAAATGTGCACTTAAATGTACTTAAATGCGGCACGGTGTGTGGTACGTGGACCTTCAAAAGGTGCAAGCCGCACCGGCCTAAAACCAGCTGCTTCCGTCCCTGGGGCCTTACCTGCGCACCAAGTCTCATCTCTCTGCCCAGGGTCAGACTGGCCATAGCAGGCACCAGACATTTTCCCGGCGGGCCGGAAGGGTGGGGGCCAGTTTTGAACCCATGGGGGCCGGTTTTGTTACTGGGGGTCGGTTTTGCAGCAGTGCTGCAATATCTGCCCCCTGTAACAAAAGCAGGGCTCCCTGCCATTAAAATCCTCCAGAGATGTTGCACTGCATTTTCTGGCTGGAGAGTATCTGTGAAACTGAACGTAAGTTTCTTCAAATTATATGGTTCTTTAAAATAGTCTAGACACAACTTGGTTGCCTATTACACTGGTGGTGGCTGACATTCAACTTGATCTTGAACGGATAAGGCAAACAGATTTAAGAGAACACTCTGAAGACCAGGAGGTAATTAGTTTATGGTAAAAGTACATGGTTTGTGTCCTGTGTATGGCGCTGTGAGTTCAGTTCCCAGCTGGTTATTTTGTTTCAACAAGGCGAAGCACCATTGAGCACCTGTAAGCAGGCACTCTTAGCCGGAGTACCGTTTGATCAATGCAGAGGCTTTAGGTTGTCAAGGGATTCATCACCTTCCACGTGCCTCTGACAGCCCCATGCATTTTCTCACCACGCACCCCACCAAAGTGAGTTGCCTTGTTGGTACACATCTACCTCCCAAACCCTCCTTGCAGTGCACATATGCAGGCCATACCTACCTTCCACACTTATCTTTTTTTCCAGGTCCTCCAAAGATATGCATGTCCTTGAGAAGATGCATGAGGTCCCCAGCACCAAGGTTGTCACATGTAGGTATATTCAATGTATTAGCTGCCTGGAATTCTCTTGCATCACAGAAAGTCAACCAACCTCATAACTGGGAATAAGCCTTATCTCTCACTGAAACATTCTAATATCCCAACAGTAGCAGTTATCTCTTTGTTTTACCACTGCTCCAACCCCTTTTCAGCTCCCTGATAATAAAAACAGAGGAGTGATGGGTCATTTACAGTATAGGGCTAGCATGCCTTGGTGCTTATGTTTACACAAATAGCTTTTAGCACTAAAGAGGCCACATAATATTCTTCAGTTTTCTGATCTTAGTGAACTCAGATAGAGGTCTTCGATGGAACTGCACCAAAGCTGAAATGTTCTTGAATACACTGCAGTATTGAGGAAGCTCCTGAAGAAAGTTTGCTAGATCACCAGGAGAAAAAGTGAGAAAAGGAATGGAGTGCAGGCCTTGATGGTCCAGGCATTTGCCTGCACTGCCCACCACTTTCTGCCCTCTTAGGAAGGTAGATTGTAGGGTTCACAGATTGGAGGGATCACCTCCAATCTACCTGCTTCAGGGGTCAGAAAGCCCACCAAATATCAGGGATTGGTGTAAAATAAAGCAATGGTGCAGGACCTTGTTGGCATCATTACTCACTGTCAGGCACCAGACACTCTTTCTGCCACCAGTGGAGGCGGAATGGGTAGTTTACCCCTCGTAGTTGGCTCTTAATTCAAAACTGTGGCTAAAGAACTCTCAATTTCCTCTCATTTGCCATGTACCAACCATGGAAATGTCAGAAAGCTATAGTCCCAGGGGAATCCGGGGTGGTGTGGTTGTGTGGATCCCAACACATTGTACTACCAAGAATGTATAGCAGATATCAAAACTATGCCTAAAACACCCAAGTGCCAGGGGGGAGGCTGCAGCACTTGGGCCTGGATCAGCAGGCACCAGGGAACCCTGTGTTTCCCTAGGTTTCTAGTTTTCAGAAAGTGAGAGGACATTGGATTTTGTTAGGCACAGTTATGACATTTGCATGAGATTATTAGTAGAAAACGTACTAGAATCCACACAGGCCACACCACCCTGGATTTCCCTAGGTCTCTTGTTTAAAAAAAAACAGGATTGGTAGTGTTCCTTGGGTGTTAGCCAACTTTGGACCCAAATAATATCACCCATTAAGTGAGAGGAATCTGGGAGTTTTTAGGCCTAGTTATAATGTTAGAATGGCAATTTTAGTAAGAAAACATAGTGGGGTCCACAGCACCCTGGACTCCCCCAGATGTCTAGTTTTCAGAAATATCTAGGGTCAGCAGGTATACATTAGTACTGGTCATCCTCAAGTCCAAATACTGCAGCTGTCTGTATCTCAAGAATCAATGTAAATCCAAAGCAAAATTCTCGAAATTTCAGTGGTGCATTTCTAGGCCTTTCCTGCCACAGACAATATGTCCTCCCACACAAGTGTGGTATCGTTTTTGTTTTTTTTTAAATTCTTTTTATTTAACACAGGTGGCACAGTGCTATCGTTCATACACATTGCGATTGTTGGATACATATAGACATAAAGAATACAATCATGTGTCAAAGCTATTAAGACATCTCTCGCATGTTGTTTCTTGCATTTACATCAGCGCATACATTAGCGTCCTTCACATTAAGGCAAATCCGGTTCACGAGGCATTATCGGTAATTCACATATTACCCCCCTATAACTGTTCCAACCTCCTCATAATTTAATCCACTTTTTTGGACAACCTCTACGCACATACACAGTCTTTTCTGCCACCATGGCCCTGTCCATATCTTTGCACCATTCCGAGTGTGTGGGTGCGACGGCCCCTCCCCAATGTTTGGCAATATTTCTTTTCGCCAGCATCATTCCCAGTGTTGCCCACGTAAGTGCTGTGGAATTAAGATCTGTTGCTTCCCAAATATTTAAAATGCAACGTCTGGGCTCTGGTGGGACTGGTTTCCCGCTCACTCTTGTGATGGTGTTCATGACTGATTTCCAGTAGGTCATTATTGCAGGGCAGTCCCAGAGTGTATGGAAGAAGGTACCAATCGCCCCACATTGCCGTAGACAGAGTTGGGTATGAGCTCTCCCTATTTTATAGAGAGTGGTTCTGGTGTAATAAATTCTGTGGAGTATCTTGAGCTGTACGAGGCGCAGCTTGGATATGATCGCGACTTCCCTGGGTGACGCAAGCGCTTCCTGCCAATCAGTGTCATCTAGATCTCCCACCTCCTCCCGCCACTGGCCTCTGAGTTTTTGCATGGGGTCAGGCATGTTGTTTATAATCTTCTGATAAGTCATGGAGATTGCCCTTGTTGTCATATGATCCATTAGTAGTCTGTCCTCTAGCGGCGAGGCCTCGGGTGGGTTAGTGTCAGGGGGAATCGCCGCCTCTAGTGCGTACTTGATCTGGCGGTAATGGAACTGCTCCGTCGGTGCCATCTCGTATTGCTCCTGGAGCTGGGTGAATGGGACCATCTTTCCCCGCACCCAGAGATCCCCAACCCTGGATAGTCCTATGTTGTCCCAATGTTTGAAACCTTTGCTCTTGCCCAGCCTACCTAATTTGTCCGTGACCCAGAGGGGCGTTGCTTGTGTGATCTTATTTTGCCACCCCAGCTTTCTGTGCACTATGTTCCATATCTGTAGTGTGTGGTTCGTTGGGTCTGTCAGGGTTCGAGTCTTGTTGTAGAGTGCCCGATATAATCCCTCCTCACCCAGTTCTAGTCTGTCGAGGCCATAGGCCGGGTCCGTGTGTGGGACATGAAGCCAGTGATTAATGACAGTTAATTGGGACGCCCAGTAGTACACTTGTATACTCGGGAGCGCGATGCCGCCATCGTACCAGGTTCGGAACAGCTTTGTCATCGCTATGCGAGCTGGTTTGTTATCACAGAGGAGCTTGGTGACTACTGCTTCTATTGCTCGGAAGTTGGACTGGGGGACCAAGAAAGGCGTATTTTGCAGGGCATATAGGAACCTTGGAAGCGCCATCATCTTAAAAAGTGCCGCCTTTCCTAAAAGCGTTAGCGGGAGTGATTGCCAGTATTTGGTGTCCCTTTGCAGCCGACGTAGGGGAGCTTGGAGGTTTAGAGCCATGAAGACCCCCGGATCATGGGTGATGTGGATCCCTAAATATTTGAAAGTATCTACAGCGATCGTTAGAGCACATCTAGCCGGTAATGCCGGTGGGGACCCCTTTAAAACACCGATTTAGTCCAGTTGATTGTGTACCCTGAGTGTCTTCCATACGAGTCACAAATGTCTAATATACGAGATAGGGAACGTTTGGGAGAGGCCAAATAGAGGAGAACATCGTCAGCACATAGGGATATTTGATCCTCACAGC
This sequence comes from Calotriton arnoldi, assembly GCA_963921515.1. Lineage (NCBI taxonomy): Eukaryota > Metazoa > Chordata > Amphibia > Caudata > Salamandridae > Calotriton > Calotriton arnoldi. The sequence continues at coordinate 2,305,663 of CAWUFW010001876.1, forward strand.
TCCCCGTCCAGCGGAGCCCACGAATGACAGGGTCTTGTCGCACCCAGGCCGCCAGGGGCTCCAACACGAGGGCAAAGAGAAGCGGAGACAATGGGCAGCCTTGTCTGGTGCCTCGGTGCAGTGGGAACTCCCGGGAGATATGTCCATTAGCTACTACATGCACCAAGGGAGCGGTGTATAGCAATTCAACCCAAGCACAGAATTTTGGCCCAAACCCCATCTTTATGAGGACGGCGAATAGGAAGGGCCACTCGACCGTATCAAAGGCCACTCGGGCGTCCAGGGATAAGACAATGGCGTCCTCTTGTATGGTGTGTTTGCGTCCTAGGACGCTGTGGAGACGCCGCAGATTTAGGGCCTTGTTCCTACCCGGCATGAACCCCGATTGGTCCGGGTGTATCAATGTGGCTAGATGCGGTGTGAGTCGATTGGCCAGAGATTTAGCCAATATCTTGGCCTCGGCGTTAATCAGAGATATGGGTCTATAGGAGGCGCACTCTCGAGCCGGCTTACCGGGCTTGTGAATGGCCACTATTGTTGCTATACGTTGGTCTCGCGGACGTTCCCCTCTCTCTAGAGCGGCCTTGTACATCTCCACGAGATAGGGTGTGAGGGTCGTTGCGTTTCGTTTGTACCACACTATGGGGATAACGTTTGGGCCTAGGGCCTTCCCTGACTGGAGATTACCGATCGCAATCGCTATCTCTTCCGAGGAGAGTTTCGCTTCTAGCAGTTGAGACTCCGTCTCCGTAAGCTTAGGAAGCTGGATATCGCGGAGGAAGTCCTCCGCGTCTGCTTGCGTGACTGTAAGCGCCGAGGTGTACACCCGTTCGTAGTGCTGTGCTAGGAGGTCAACTATGCCTTGCGGGTTCGGTGTAATGTCACCCGTGGGAAGCTGAAGTTCCGCGATCCACCTGTCTGCCTTTTCTTTCTTGTCAAGCCAGGCCAGAAGCTTGCCGGCCTTGTCGCCGACCTCATACACAGTGTGCTGAGTAGCGGAGATGCGCATCTTCGCTTCCTCCCACAAGTAGTCCTTGTATTCCTGCTTTTTGAGGAGCAGCAGATGGGCGGTCATGTCGGAGGGGTCCTGCCCGTGGGCCCTCTCCAGGTCGTCTACTTCCCGCTCGAGTGTCGTCCCCGTCTGGGCTTTTTCTCTCTTGTGGTTCGTGATAAGGGAGATCGCCTGTCCACGGAGCACTGTTTTGTAGGCTTCCCATAGGACGAGTGGGGAGGAGACTGAGGGTGCGTTTTCACTGAAGTAAAGTTTAGTAGTGTCCGCCAGTCCCTTCCAAATTTTTGCGTTTTTAAAATATCCCGGGTAGATAGGGAATATTCTTTGCTGCGTCGTGGTATGCCATGTATGTAGAGCGCTGACGGGGGAAAAATCTGAGATGCCCCTCGGTAAGTGCGTTACGTCCATGAAGTTCCCGACTTCACCCGCCGGTATCAATATGTGATCTATTCGAGACAGGCTGTTATGCGCGCCTGAGTGGAACGTGTATTGTCGTGCCTGCGGAAAGCGGAGCCGCCAGACGTCAACCAGACCCATGGTGTCCAGAAAGTCAGCTAAATTAGTGTGTGCTTGGTGCTGTTGTCGAGGGGGTGTGCGGTCTTTGGTGTCAACCAGTGCTGCATTGAAGTCACCTCCCATGATTAAATTACCCTGTGGCAGCTGAAGCAGGAACACGCTAAGCGCCGGAAATGCCAACGAGTGGAGCGCAGGGGGATGTATACCGAAACTAAGTTGAGTACCCGACCTTCCCATTGGCATGACAGTGCCGCGAAATGGCCCTGATCGTCCATGTAGGTGTGTTTTATAACAATAGGGTGCTGCTTTCTGATGAGGATCCCCATCCCCGGGAACCAGACGTAAACTCCGAGTGTACCGCCAGTCTAAAGCCCCATCTATTGAGAGCCTTACAGGTTGTTCCTGTTAAGTGGGCCTCCTGTATCAGGACTATCGCTGGTGCCTTGCGCTTAAGGTATTGTAGGACCAATCCCCGTTTGAGCTTATCCCGGAGACCGTTGACATTCCAGGATATTATAGGTAGGCGCTGCGGGCGTGTAGTAGCTAAATCGGAGGGGTCAGGCGGCCTCGCCATAGACAGTGTTGGTGAAGTGTACTACAGGATGCAGATAGCTGTGCGACAATACATGAACAGCATGCATGAGTATGTGATGTGCCATAGAACATAGAACAACAAACATTCCAATTAAAACAAAAAGTTCCCCGATAAACCCTCACTCCCTCCCCCCTCCCTGCCTCCCTGCAAGACGGTTTAAGAACTACCCGCCACCCCAACTTTGCAGAGCGCCTAAGTCCCATTACCCGGTACCTTCGTGGGGGGGGGGGGGGGGAAGAGAGCTCCTGTGTTGACCCCCCGGGGCCATCTTGTTAAGTTATTACCCTCTCAGCAGTTTTGATGAATCCATGCGATATTTCGAAGGTCGTCAATCTATACAGGCCCACAGGCGAAACCAGCGGCGATCAGGCCAAAGAGCCCCACTTCTGCAGCAGGGCGCTGCAAGAGCCTATAGCCCCATCCGACCAAATACCTACAATGCAATCAAATGATCCCCAACGCCTTACGGTATCGTGTCTGAAGAATCGGTCCTTGTTAAGCTAGACTGTGTGGGGACAGTGTCTATGAGGTCCGTTTAGTTCTCTTTGTGCTGAGTTCCTGTCGCCGTCGTCTGCTCCGCCGTTCCTGGAGACTGTGATCCTGTCGCTCCTCGGTTGACGTTGCGGCCAGGCTTGCCACGATGCGGGACCTGACGCCAGCCCTCAAGCCAGTCCTGTGCTTCCTCCGGAGTAGCGAAGAACCATGTCTTCCCGTCCGCCTCCACCCTTAGCTTCGCGGGGAACATCATTGAATATTTAAGTTCACGCTTTCTGAACTCTTGTTTTACCGCAATGAAGTTCCGGCGCTGTTTGGCCACCACCGCCGTATAGTCTGGGAAGAAGGAGATCGTGCTTTGTTGGTAACGGATCGGGGGGGCCGCTCTGGCCGTCTGGAGGATGACGTCTCGGAAGTTGAAGCTACGTGCCAGTATGGGCCGAGGGGGCGCACCCGGCCGGGGTCTGCCCCCAGGGACCCGGTGGGCCCGTTCTACCGAGAAATAGTTGGAGAGTCCTCTAGGTTGCAGATGATTCTTGACCAAGTCCTCTACAAAGAGGTCCATTGCAGGACCCCCCTCTCCCTCCGGCACTCCCACAATTCGAACGTTATTGCGACGGGAGCGACCTTCATAGTCGTCCAGTTTTGCTGCCATGGCCCTACTCTCCATTTCCAGTTGTTTCACTTGCTTCTTCAGGGCCACTGTGTCTGAATTCAGCTCAGTGGTTGTGGTTTCTACCTCCGTCACCCGGGAGCTGAGGTTTCTGAAATCGGCGCGAATTAGCAAAAGTTCAGTAGTGACTGTATCTATACGAGACTCCTACGAAGTATGCACCTTATTGAGTGTAGTCATGATATCTTCTAGCGTGACCTCTTTTCCTGTCGCAAGACCCTTGGTGGCTGCTGTATCAGCGTCAGCGCAGTCGTGCGGGTCTTGGTCCGGTTTGGAGTAGGCATATTTTTCAAGTTTATTTTGGTGGGTCACTCGTTGGCCACGACCCCCCATTGTGCCCCGTTCTGCGACAATGAGCAGTAGCCGCTAGGTGCCCGCCAGTAGTACTCACCGCCGCCTGCCTGTGCTACGCGGCCTGTCGGGTTTCCTACCAGCCTGCAGCCGTTGCGGCGTTGGCGTTGAACAAAGAAAGCTGAAATTATCTGTGCACAAGCCCGCTCGAAATATGTCCTCTTGGGCGGCCCACAGTCTTCGGCCACCAGGGCCCTCAAAGCGGTCGGTCCCACAGGTGCCTGGGGAAGGATGGAGCCCCCTTCCTGCCGTGGGGAGCCGCAGTATGGCGCGTCACTGGGCGGGTGGCAATAGCACGCGACAATTCTCTCCTGCGGGCCGGCCTGCGAGTGCGGGCCCCGCTGCGCAACGCTATGAGCCCGGGTGCTGCCAAATTGCGGTGTTCCAGTTGCCAAGCCCGTGGGCCGCGGGGAACCCGACCACGGGCCCCCGCGGACGCTGCCTGTCCCTCGATGAGCCGCGGCGGGTACGCCCGTATGTTCACTAATGTGACCTCAGCCCTAGATTCCCAGTCGGGAGCCGCCCAGTGCCCGCAGCGCGCTGTCCTGCTTCGTATTGTGCGGTGGGCCCCCAGCGCGCACTCACTCCCGCTGCAGGTGCCGCTTCTTACCGGCCGTCGTGGCTTGCTGCTAGTGCGGGCGGCAGGCCCCCCGCGTTCCACGCCCCACGGGTCCCGCCGCCTGATTGGATCAAGGAACAGCTTCTACGGAGCCTCAGGAGGGGGCCTCCGAGGTGAAGATCGGCCCACGGCGCACCTCGTCCCGCAGCGCCATGGGGTCGCGAGTGCTGGAAGTGGCTGCCGGGCACAGTGATCAATCGAGGCCCCGGCCGCCGCGCGGTCACAGGCCGCACCTCGCATTGTTGGGATAATCGTGCACGGCCGACGATTTTCTGCGTCTCAGTGGGCTCAGCGGATGCCGCAGGGGTTCCGGTGCTTCCGCCGTTTGCTCTGCCGAGGTGTCGGGCACGGATAAGCGTACGGATAAAAATTTAGGCTCCGGGGGTCCGGAGCTCATCTAGGCTGCGGCCATCTTTGTCGGCTGCAGGCCACGTCCCTGTGGTATCGTTTTTAATCGAGAAAAATGTTTGATCTCAGGGTGGTAAAACGTTTGTCAATTCTCGCAGATTCCCAAACATCCCCTCAGAGAAATGCTCAGAAAATCTATTATTTTAGGCAAAATGTGGCATTTGCAGGGCATTCTGGGTAAAAAAAAATAAGTTGTGGGATCCATGTAAGCCACACCAGCATGGACTCCCTTTGGTGTCTAGATTTCTGAAATTCTGGTTTCATAGATTTCCCTGGGTGCCGATCAACCACGGGCCCAAATGCAGCAGCTATCCACATCCCAAGAAGGGTTGAAATTCAAAGTAAAAATCTTGATATTTCCATAATACATTTTGGGTTCTTTCATGTCGGAGGTCCACCTGCACAAATGAAGTATCATTTAGACTGGAAAAAAGCATGGGAAAGGTGAGTGGTGGGACTTTTGCCAATCTCTGTTGATTCTGGAACTTTCCCGCAGACGAAATGTGAGGAAAATATGTGATTTTAGCCAAAGGGTGATGTTTTCAGAGCACTCTGAGTAGGAATATGTAGTGGGACTCATGCAAACCACACCACTCTGGACACCCTAGGTAGCCAATGTTTTAAATTATCTGTGGTTGTTAGGTTTCCCTGAGCTACCAACCTGGGCCAAAATACCACTGCTAAACAATTCACCCAGAATGATTGGATTAAAAAGCAAAAATCTAGACATGACCAATGTGTGTTTTGGGACCTTTCCTGCCACCAGCAATAGGCCCACCCACACAAATGGGGTGTAGTTTTTTTTGGGAGACGTGTGAAAACTGGGTGGTAGGACTTTTGTCAATCCCTGCAGATTCCAGAATTTGCTGCCACAGAAGCCAGAGAAAAATTTGTGATTTTAGGCAATGTTTGACATTTGCAGAGTATTCTGGGTAAGAAATATTAGTGAGATTCACACAAGTCTCAACATCCTGAACTCCCCAAAGTATCTAATTTGCACACGTGTCTGGAGTTGGTAGGGTTTCCTGGATGCCTGCCCGTCCCAGGGCCGAAATACTGCAGCTAGCTACATCTACAGAATGATTGAAATTAATAGCACAAATCTATTTGCAGGTAATAGGCCCACCCACACAAGTGGAGTACAGTTTTTATTGAGAGAAGTGTGAGATCTCTGAGCGGTAGGACTTTTATTGATCCCAGCTAATTTTAGAAGCATCCCTCCAAGACATGTATGGAAAGTCAGTGATATTAGGCAAAGTTTGATGTTTGCAGAGAATTCTGGGTAAGAAAAAGTACTGGGATTCAACCAAACAACTTCACCTTGGACTCTGCTAGGTGTCTTGTTTTCAGAAATGTCTGTGGTTGGTAGGTTTTCCTGGATGCTGTTCTATCCATGTGAAAAAAAGCAGCCACCCAAACCTCAAACTGATTGAAACTCAAAGCAAAAATCGGGAAATTCCCACAAATGGCTTTGAGTCCTTTCTCTCATGGGCAATAGGCCTACCCACATAAGCTGAGAACCATTTTTCTCAGAAAAAGTGTGGTATTGCTAGGTGATAGGACTTTTGTCGATCCCCACAGAATCCAGAACATTCCCTCACAAAAGTATGAGAAAAACTGAGACTATAGCCAAAGTTTGATGCCTGGGGTGCATTCTGAGTAAGAAAAGTGAATTGGATAAATGCAAACCATACCACCCTAGTCCCTGGTGGATGTCTAGTTTTCAGAAAGGTTTAGGGCCAGATGTACGACGCTTTTTAGCATGCGCAAACGGGTCTTAGACCCGTTTGCGTACGCTAAAAAGCATGGGCCCATGTCCAAATAGTATTTTGCGACTCGCAAATAAATTGCGACTCGCAAAATACTGTTTTGCGACTCGCTATTAGGAAGGGGCGTTCCCTTCCTAATAGCGACCACAAAGCAATGTACCAATGTTTTGCAACCGCAATTGCGTGTTCCTATTGGAGCAAGGTCAAGGCTGATTTGCATATGGCTGGGTCCAAACTAAGGTGGCATGGTGTGCAAAAGAACAATTGGTTGGGATGCTACCCCGAGCAATTGCCAGTGGTTAGACTTTTGCAAGCATCCCCTCTAAAGACATTTCAAACTCTCAGAGGAAGTATGAAATGATGCCTATCCAAAGATATGGATACCTGCACATCCAACACATCTTGAGAGCAGAGGAGATTAATTGGGGAGAAATGCTTATTATAGCACACTCAAGGGTAGAGTGCTAGTGGGAGAGATCCCTACCAAAGTGGTTTTGCAAATATACCAAACAATAATCAATAATGAACCAAACAACCTGAAGAAGCTTTGGGAGACCTGGGCGCATGGAAGATGTGGACTGAGAAGCTGCCTTGATGCACCCTAGAGAAATAGTGATAAGATCCTCACTGAGGCCCATCCAGCTAAAATCCCTGCACAGAATATATTGTAATAGAAGCAGACTTTACAAAATGGGAAGATCCCAGACTCACACGTAAATATCAAATGTAACACAGCGGATGCATGCTTTTGCATACGTCTGGGAGTCCCCCCCATCAGTGGGTATAGGAGAACCATCATTAGGGAGCTGAAAGAGATATTAGAAGAATACTTACCTTGTACACTTCAATTTGGTATACTGGGCATACTATGTTAAGTGGACATCCGGGGAGTCAAATTGCTGTTTTGTGGATTGGGCTTCATAGAAGCCAAAGGAGACATTGCCAGAATGTGGGGAAGACAGCAAGCCTTGACTAAACTGCTGTGGTTTACTGGTATGAACATGCGCATGGAATCAGAAAGAGTAGTTTATACAGTGAGGGGTGTCCAGGGAAGTTTGAGAAAGTTTAGAGGAGATGAAGATAATATTATAGGTTGGCATGGGAGTCTGGGTCATCACTGAACAATGGCCCTTGTGCAGAGGAGTATTCAACAGCTGGGACCGATTAAAGTATACTAGAAACTGAGGAGATGTGTGGGATTCGGAGGACTCTGGAGGCTGAAAGGGGGAGACTAGGTGATTTATTAAGATGTATCCTTTGCTGCTACAAATGAGGCTGTCAGCAAAATATATCACTAAAGGATGTCTTGATAGTACATCCTGAGTGGTATGAGAATATAATCGGACAGGTGGTACAGTGCCTTAGAGTAGTTCTAAAAGGAAAGAGAAGAAGGAATGCAAAAGTTTTGAATAACCAAAGTAAGAAAAACAAATGGTTTACTGAGGAATGTAGGCATCTAAAGGCACAGATACGGAAAGGGGAAAGAAATCTCAAAATAAAATACGAAACAGAAAGTCATAATGTGCTGATGAAGTTAAGGTGAAGGAATAAAACTTTCATCAGCGACCAGAAAAGAGATCATAAAGAGAGAAGTTGGGGACATATGATAGAGGCAATAGAAACTAAAAACATTCAACTTTTCTGGAAACTGGTACAAGAAGGATCAGGAAAAACGCAGGGCACGATGACCTGTGTGGTAGAAGAAGCAGCTTAGGTGGACTATCTAGAGGAGATATATGGCAAAAAAAGAGGAACGAGTGGGGGGGAACAAGTGACCTCTTGGGAGAAAGTGGGTGAGGACTTAAGGTCCAAAATCTCATTAAGTAACATCAGAACTATCATCTCAAGATTATCCCTGACTCGCGCGTCCGGACCTGATAATATGCCTGCAATATTCATAAAAACCCACCCAGATTGGTGGGCGGCCGAGCTACTGTTTAGGCTGTTTGATAAGATTTTGGATACAGGGAATATACCTGAAAACTGGAGAGGCGCAATCATCAGGCTGATACACAAAAAGAGAGATATAAAAAGCCCAAAAAATTATAGGCTGATCAATCTTCTCGATGTGGCAGAAAAGGTATTCACTAAAATAATCTTGGGAATGTTAAAGGAGTGGGCTGACTTGAATTGCATAGTACAACCAGAACAGGGGGGCTTTAAGGAACATCATTCTACAATTGACCATTGCTTTGCGCTCTGGTCCATTGCATGTAAGTCTGTTGAGCAGAGGGGGAACTTATTCTGCTGCTTTGTAGACTTCTATGCAGCTTTTGATCTGGTAGACAGAAACTATCTATGGGAGGCATTGAAAAAACAAGACATGCCAAAAGACCTTCTAAGATTAATCCAGGAGCTACATGGAAGCAACTGGATCCAGGTCATTATGGACATCTAACACAAAAAATACAAATCCATAATGGGTTGAGACAGGGGTGTGTATTAGCCTCCTTACTCTTTTCCTTATTTTTTTCCGATTTGTCAGTGACCCTAGCTGCTGCAAATACATTCAGCCCTAGAATGAATGGTAAACATGTGGCATGCCTCCTGTATGCAGATGATCTCGTGATTGCAGACCAAACAGTAATAGGCCTGCAAAGGAAATTAGACATATTTAGAGATTACTGTAGGCGTAATAAAATAGTGATAAACATGGATAAAACTAGGGTGCTTTGCTTTGGGAAGACAAAAAGTAAATTTCATTGGCACCTAGGTGCTGAAACACTTGAAATTGTTAACAAATATAAGTATCTTGGAGTCTGGTTTGAGAGGTCCTTGAAATGGAAAACACATTTAGAGGCACTGAAGACCAGGGCTATGACCTCGGTGAGTGGCCTGAAAAATTTCAATAGGGACTTTGGAGAAATGTCATACAGACCAGTCCTAAAAGCTTATGTAGCAATGACTACAATACAGAGCTGAGCTGCTATATATTAGTGGAAAAAATAGGTGGGATGCTGAGGAGGGGAAGTGTTTGAAGAGCTGATTGTCACTCCCCAGCTCCGCCATGATCCAAGCAATAAGATCAGAAACTGGTATGGTTTCAGGGAATATTTTGGCTGCAAAAGCATTACTAAGATCTTGGGGAAAACTGAGTAGAGAGGAAGTACAGAAAGTTTATCAGTGGTGCAAGAATGAAATCTGCAAAGTGAATTAAAATGGGCAAACATTGTTAGGATCAAATTGGGGGCTCTCTGTAAAGATATGAAAGTGATGTTGCTCCCACAGAACCTAAAAATTGAAATATCAAAGAGTGAGTTAAAAGCGCTAGGTAAAGCCCTGACCCATGAATGCGACTATCACTATTTAAGTGGGAAAAAAATCGGCACAATTTATGCTAAACTCTTGAATAAAGTGAGCTTTCCGTATGTGGATATTTTACCAAACCAGTGGTTAAGAAGTGAATTATTGAGAGTAAGGGTTGGACTCAACCCCTGTAAGATATATGATATGGTAAAATCGAAAATGATTCATGTAGGAGGAAACTGTACTTGTGGCTTGAACACTAAATGTGATATGTTGCACATTCTTTTGGACTGTTTAAAGGTTAAATAACAGTGGAGACAGTTTTTACGCCCAATATTTTTTAAATATGGGATTAAGACTCGTGGGCACGCTGCAGAATTTTGAACTGTTTTGCGTTTTTTGTATATAGCATGTGCCATTGGGAGATTCATGAGGGCAGTCAGAACTGTGATCACTGAGTTTTAGTAATCATGACGTTTTATGTAATTTATGGGACCATAGTAGATATTTCACTTGAAAGTAGATTTTAATGGGTAGATTTCTATAAGTTTTTACTGGATGAATTTGAATGTTATTTATGCACTTTTTTTTTTTTTTAAACAAAAATGTTTTAAAAGGAATTAGAAATTGTATATAGTACAATGGACATAAATTGGTGTACTGTTTAAAGGCCAATAGTCTAAATAAACATATATTGTTGATTGATTGATTGAGACGTACTGCAGAAATATATTCCCCAAATGTAATACTGTGTATGCTTATTGTTTTAAGTTTGGAAAAAAGTATAAAGAAAATTAAAGAAATACTGGAATCCTGTTTGTCAATCCAGAAAATGTCACAACACCTCTCTGTGCCCCTCAAAACGGCCAAATAAATATACCGAGGAGAGAATTAGTAGAAAACTAAATGCAGAAAAGTGTTATCCACCATGAGCTTCCTGAGCAAAGTATTGTACTAGTCCCAGTACAAGCATTGTTACATACAAACAGACAATGAAAATCAATGTCATAGGTGAAGACTGAAAGGTGCGCTGCCATAATGTTGGCACAAACCAGTCACTATCCTTTAAAACAATGATGTCCTAAAACAGAAAAGAGGAAACACATTTTAAAATAAAAAATAAACTTCTTTATACTATTCATTCATTTCAGTTTTTAAAGTGCTATAAGAGGTAGTGATTCTTGCTTACCTAAAGTGTAATCAGGCCTGCTTCATTTAAAAATTGAAACTAAAAACTAATAATTTCATATAAGATTATTTCCATATAGGTATGTCAATCTGAATAGCTTTGAATCCTGTTTAGTGACTTCATACCCTTAGTACATGAGACAGAACAGTATATTACATTTTTTAAAGACAAGCTTAAAGACAGAAAACAGATTTGATTTGCCTAGAGAAAGGCAAAACAGGAAACCCCAACAACAGTGAGGCCTCATCATGTATGCTCAAGTGTGTCAGGGACTTTTGCATTTACTGAGAAGCTGGTTCTATTTTCTAAGGCAAAACTAAAACATCAGCAAAGATGGACCAAGGGATGTTACCTTACCTGAAATCCTAAAAGAGAATTACTTCATTGAAGGTCCGAGTAAACAGTCTCATTTCAAAAACCTGAAACTGAAGAAAAGAAACATATAGTCATTGGGTTGACCACATCAAAGAAATGGGGAAAGATAAGAGTGGCAGTGAGTGGAGTATGAATTCAGAAAATCTTACACATTTATATTTGCAGAAAAATCAAGAGGTTTCACAGTAAGATGAAAGCACTAGAGAGTGTCACACTTTGCTGTTTCTTATGAGACTTGTGCTTGGCCATGGTACATAAGTGTCTCTTAGAAATGCATTGCATTGCATGCATCACAGCAAACAAATCTCATCATAATACATGAGCCATGTGACAGATGAACACAAGCGTACATGCTTAACAGTGTCACATTTGTAAAGTACCTTTTGTCCGCTCCTCCCGGCCTAAAATACTGCCAACTGACGTGCCATTAATATAAATGCAAGATAAGATGACATATGCAAACAAGCATTGCAATCATGAAAGTTAGCTAGGACCTAGCTGGATCCAGAGACCATTATCAATCAATCAATCAAATCGCATTATAGAGCGTGGCTAATCACCAGCGAGGGTATCAAGGCGCTGAATACATGCTGCTAAGGGTCTCGGTTGAACAGCCAGGTCTTGAGTCCTTTCCTGAATTCCAGAAGAGAGGATGAAGTCCGTAGGTGAAGGGGGAAATCGTTCCAGGATTTTGCCACAATGTAGTAGAAGGAGCGTCCTCCGCTGTGTTTTGGTGGATGCTGGGGGTGTGTACGAGGGAGAGGGAGGCAGAGTGCAGGTGCCTGGAGGGTTAGTGGAAGTTCAGGCGGTGGTTGATGTATGCTGGTCCTTGGTTGTGAAGGGCCTTGTAGGTGTGGATCAGCATCTTGAATGACAACTCTTCTGAATGGGGAGCCAGTGGAGCTTCTTGAGGTGGGGAGTGGTGTGGGTCCGTTTGGGGAGGTTCAGGATGAGTCTGGCCGCTGAGTTCTGTATGGTCTGTAGTCTCTTCAAGGGGCGCGAGGTGATTCCTACATAGAGTGCATTGCCATAGTCCTGCCGGCTGGTGACTAGGGCTTGAGTGACTGTTCATCTGGTTTTGACAGGGAGCCATTTGAACATCTTACTGAGCATGTGAAGAGTGAAAAATCAGGCAGAAGAGACTGCCTTGATCTGATTTTCATGGTGACCTTGCTGTCTAGGATGATGCCAATGTTGCGTGCGTGGTCTGTCAGAATGGGCACAGGCCCTAATTCAGATGGTCACCAGGAGTCGTTCCATGCGGAGGTGATATTCCTGAAGATCAGCACTTCCATTTTGTCTGTGTTAAGTTTTAGGGAGTTGTTCTTCATCCAGTTGGCGATCCTCGTCATACACCAGGGAAATTGGCCTTCTTAGTGGAGGGGTCTTCTGATAGTGAAAGGATGAGCTGGGTGTCATCTGCAGAAATATATGATGTTAATTCGGTGGGTTCTGATGATGTCAGCCAAGGGTGTCATGTAGATGTTGAACAGTGTATGGCTAAGGGACCTGCCTTGAGGGACGCCACAGATGATGTTCTTGGGTTCCGAGGTGAAAGGTGGTAGGTGGATTCTCTGGGTTCTTCCGGTGAAGAAAGAAGCGATCCATTTGAGGTTGTATCATTGGATTCCAAAGTGATGAAGCCTCTTGATAAGGGTGTGGTGGGATAAGGTGTTGAATGCTGCTGAGAGGTCGAGGAGGATCAGGGCCGTCATTTCTCCCCGGTAAAGGAGGGTTCTGATGTTGTCCGTTGCAGTGATCAGGGCTGTTTTGGTGCTGTGGTTGGTGCAGAATCCAGATTGGGAGGGGTCCAGAGGATTGTTGATTTCCAGCTGTTCAGTGAGTTGGTGATTGATGGCTTTTTAAGGACTTTGGAGGGAAAGGGTAGCAGCAAGATATGGTGGCAGTTCTTGTGTTGCAGGGTTTCTTTAGAAGGAGTTTCACTTCTGCATGTTTCCATGCTTCAGGGAAGGAAGCCGTGGTTATGGATGAGTTGAAAATGGCAGTGAGCTCGCTGTTGATCATTTTTCTCCTGAGGTTAAAATGTGGTGGGGGTAGGGGTCAGTGGGTGTTCCTGAGTGGACAGAGTTCACGATGGCTGTGGTGCTTTGTGTGGTGAGCTGGTCCCAGGCAGTCAGCAGGTGGTCAAATGTTGGATCGGAGTCAGCATCTGTGGGAGCGAGGAGACTTAGGGTGTCGGCGGCAGTGGGTTGGGGCTCGAAGTTTTTGTAGATGGTGGCGATCTTGTCATGGAGGAAGTTCGCCAGGGAGTTGCAGAGTTCCCGAGAAAGGGTGATGATGTTTTCGATGGCTGAGGTATTGGCAAACTCCCTGACGATGTTGAAGAATTCTTTGCTGTGGTTAGAGCTGGTTTCGATGCGGTCAGCTGGGGTGGTCATTTTTGTCTCTTTCAGTAGATGGTGGTATTGGTTGAGGGATGCCTTGAAGGTGACTCAGTCTGATGGCTCTTTGCTGGTGCGCCATTTCCTTTCTAGTTGCTTGAAGTTGCATTTCGCAGTTCATAGTTCCGTGGTGTACCAACTGGATTGTTTCGTGGGTCTCTTGAGTTTGGTGGGTTGACGGGGGTGACTCTGTCGGCACAATCAGTGTTCCAGGCGGAGAAGTTCTTGATAGCCTGTTCTAGGTTGGTTGCAGTGTCAGGCTGGGAGGTGTTGAGGGTGTCTGTCCACTGGCTCTCTGATACTTTGTTCCAGCTGTGGTATGAGGTGATGGAGGATCCTGTAATGGTGAAGTGGAGGGTGGCGTGGTCTGTCCAGGTGAGCTCGGTGACCTGGCTGTACTTGACTCTGTCGCTGGTCGTGAAGATGGGGTCAAGCGTGTGTCCTGCATGGTGTATGGGGACAGTGACTTCGGGATGAGTCCGATGTTGTTTATGCTTTTGGGGAGGTTGACGGTGTTGGTGTCATTGAGGTTGACAAGGTAAAAACTGAGGTCTACGAATAAGATGTAGTGCTTGGAGTCAATGGCCAGTGGGCCAATGAATTCGGGAATGGTGTTGCAGAAGCTGGAGCATGATCCTGGAGTTCTGTAGGTGAGGGTGCCTCTTATGGTAGATTTGCCATTTAAATGGAGTTGGAAGTTGAGGTGTTCCATGATCGGGGTGGCGTCATCTGCAATGGTGGTGCAGTGGATGGTTTCTTTGTGGATGATTATGATTCCACCTCTGTATTTGCTTGTGTGGTCCCGGTGTGCTATCTTGTAGTCACCTGCTGTTGCCGAGGTGATGCCGGGGTGGCCGACAGGTTAAGCCAGGTTTCGGTGAGAAAGACGACATCGGAGGTGAGGGAGGTGATGGTGTCCCAGATCTTGGAGGCGTGTTTGCAGTGTGATCTTACTTGAGCAGGAGGCAGTGGAGTTGTCCTGAAATAGTCATGGTGGTGGTTGTTGTGCATGTGGGTGCTCCGGTGTGGCAGGAGAAGAGACCCAGACTGGTGAAGATGCGCTGGCCCAGCTATTTGCCGCTGCGGCGCTATGCAAGAGCGGTGGCGGTCATCCGCACATTGGGCTTTAGGCGTGTGGAGGCGGCACTGGGCGCGATATAAGCCCAACAGCTGCCCTCAGCCTCAATAAGGTGCAGACAGGCCTGTGAACCTGCGGTGGGGCTAGAGATGTTCGCCCTCCTGCCGGAATCCCATGACTCTCCCTGGCCACGGGGGGCCTCAAAAGGAGGAGAGGAGCTGCGACCATGCTGCTGCAGCGTGACAGAGGGTTGCCCGCCCCGCCCAAACAGAGGCTCACGCTAGATATTACTGAGGAGGAGAGCCCACTACTGCAGGCAATAAGGCTGGGACTGGGCATGGAAGCGTGCCTCTGGCTGGGGACTCGGGCCTCCTGGTGCTTGGCTGGGCCCCCTACAGAGCCACATACATTATACTGACAATGCCTTCTGCCCCTACGAGCAAGCTCCCTAGGGGTCTGGCTGTGGTGTCACCCGTCCACTATGCTTCCTCCGTAGGCCCTTCTGACTGCTCGTGCTGCCCACAGGCAACGCAAGGCCTTGTGGCGCAAGCGGGTCACTGGAGCCTGGTTATTCCTGAAGTTGTACTATTAGGAGTGCTCACCTGCCGTGGGTCCTCGTGCGAGACGTTGTCCTATGGATAGTGGCAGCAGAGCTGAGGAGCCAATACTTTAGCTCACTGAGCGACCTGCACATCGAGGGATCCCTGGGACGGATGACCTGACCCCTTGCTGCGGAGATGCGTGGTGGCATGGGTGGAGGCCTGGTGTCAGAAATGAGGGGCCGGCTTGGGGTGTGGTGCAGCAGCAGCCGGTGCAGGTAAGCGCGTTGGGGCGGGCAGGGCAGGGATGATGTCGACAGACGATGGAATAGGATTTATTTATCTAATTTTCCCTATTCCGTCGTCTGTCGACATCTCCCCCGCTCCACCGTGCTTACCTGCACTGGCTGCTGCTGGTGTGGTGTGACCTGGGGAGGTCCTGTCTTGGCCCACCCCAAGGATTGAACTCCATGGCCTGAAACTGTCTACTCCTTCTCTTCCGGCAAGGGCCTGCCTGAGTGTACC
Source organism: Calotriton arnoldi (assembly GCA_963921515.1). Taxonomy (NCBI): domain Eukaryota; kingdom Metazoa; phylum Chordata; class Amphibia; order Caudata; family Salamandridae; genus Calotriton; species Calotriton arnoldi. The sequence continues at coordinate 2,321,455 of CAWUFW010001876.1, forward strand.
CCCTGGGGACGACCCCTGGTTGGGATGTGGGACCCTGGCAATCTCCTGATCGCTGTTACCAAGGGGGTGATTGGACTCAACTGGACTGCGCGTACAGGGGGGACCAGTGTTGATGCCCCGACAAGTGAGCACAGCCTGCCTAGCAGTGTCGCTTGATATGGAAAAAGCGTTCGACACCCTTGGCTGTCGATACCTATTTGTGGTGTTGGTGCGCTTGGGGGTGGGCTCAGGCTTTCTGCGGTGGATGAAAACCATATAAAATAATCCAACATCGGGAGTTAAAATGGGAAGGATTATATCAGACAGCACGGAAATAAATCAAGGCACTAGACAGAGTTGCCCGCTGCCACTGCTTATCTTTGCCCTAGCCATTGAGCCCCTGGCGACTTGGCTCTGTATTAGGGCTGAGACCTGGGGTGTGCATGCGTCAGGGGAATGGCACATAGTGTTGCTGTATGTGGATGACACTCTGATCTACTTGCGAGACACCAGCACGTCCTTCAGACCGCTCAGGTCAATGCTGGACAGATTTGGGGACTTATCAGGCCTGCGTAACAATTGGGCCAGATTCTGCCTGTTTCCACTTCGGCAGGTGGTGGAGCACAGACGAGAAGCTGTGATGCCTACTAGACTGAAGTGGTGCTTTGACACCCTTAAGTATCTGGGGGTGAATGTATATCACTCTGACTGGGACTTTGTGTGCAGGAACTTGGACAGGGCAGTTGCCTGCACTCGTTGTTCCCTCCCCTTCTGGCTCTCATTACCTTGTCTCCGATTGGCCGGGTGGCCATCACTAAGATGCTGATTTTGCCTTGCGTGCTGTATCTGTTCTCTGCTCTGCCTCTCCTTATACCGGGGCATATTTTAGGGGCCTTCATGGGCTACTGTTTGGGGGTAGGACAGGAAGAGAGCTGAGCTGTTGACGACATAGCATTCTCTAGTGGATAGTGGCCTGGGGCTTCCAACTATGAACTTTACTACGCTGCGGCCCAACTGAAATGACCAATGCGCTGGCTTGGGTCAACTCCGAATGGCGAGAGGGAAGAGAGTCAGCACACCCTACAGGGCGAACCTGTCCTGACATGGCTGTGGCACAATGCCAGAACGGGTATTCCGGAAAATAGTCTGATGTTGTTGGCACGCAAGTGTTGGCACAAGTATGTTTGCAGCAGAGTAGGAACACACCGTGTGCGCCAGAGCTGCCGATTTGGCAGCTGCCGATGGTAGCAGACCATTTCAAATGGAGTGCCATGCGCACCTGGAGGGAGGCGAAGATGGTGTGCACAAAGGATTTGTATCCGGAGGGGCTGCTGAAACCGTTCAGGTAATGGGGAGCGACTACATGATACCGGTGGGTCACTTTCTGGAGTACAGTGCTCTTCGACATGCGCTTGCCACTCTCTCGGGGCGTGGGGATGGAGGAACTGCAGACATCACTCTCATAGCAGGTTCTGCTCATACACAGGGATGCCAGGAAGGCCGTTACTGTGATATATAGTACCCTACACTCCCAACAATACGAGACGGGGTGCTGGCCAAGACCAAATGGGTGGCTGCCCTGGGCACCGCCATGACTAATAATCTATGGGTGATTGCCAAGGCACGTGTGCAAGAGGTATCTAGGAACCCACGATTCCATTTCATGCAATTTAACTGCTTACACCAGACATACCTGACACTGAAGCGTATTCACCGGATATTCCCAGGGGCTCCATCGGAGTATCCCTGTTGCCACATACCAATCGCTAACTACTATCGCATGGAGTGGGACTGCCCTGTCCTGCGAGGGACATGGGAGGAGGTGACAGAAGTGTTCTCGGACGTAGTGGAGCGAGGGGTGCCCCTCACCCCTGAATACTGTATTTTGGGCATACGACACAGAACCAAAGGCGATGTGCATCCATGCAGGTTTGTCGCTCAGGCCCTGGTGCTCTTTATGAGACGGATAGCAATGTTGTGGAAAGCAAGCTCTGCACCGGACGTGGGGTACTAGCTATACTACCTTGTGAAATGGGTAAGGCGGAAGTGGATGTCATTACTAAGCTTTGCCTACAAGGTGGCAGGGGGCCAACTGCACCATGTGGGACATGTATGTTTTGAAGCTAGAGGCAAAGAATGATGAAAGGCCGCCCTGAGAGGGGAATTGTTCTCAGGAATGTTGTTGACAGGTGATATTTGTGATGATATATGACTCTACAGCCTATGGTATTGATGTGGTGCCCTATGGCATCTGGGACCTGTTACTGTCTGTGAAATGTGTCACTGGTTAACTCTTATATGTATGTGCCCTATTACTGGTTTAAGTGCATCTGTATGTTGAATAATGCTGGGTGGGAAAAGAGTTGGCTGCTTGGCGATATGTTGTGCCCGATCCGGGGGGGACTCCAGCAATACGGGTACTGGGTGGGTGTGAACCCAAACACGCAGTTGGTGATTGTGTTAAGATGTTGTAAAACTTCAATAAAGAGATTTAAATAAAAGAAATGAAGGTGAGACACAACCTAATGCAACTTCATCTTTAACTTATGGCATGTTTTTACCATTGTAATGCCCCTACAAATAAGCAGTTTCGCACAACATTTGACATCTGATCATACCTGCCAGCCACACAAAGCCCACACATGCTAAGCATTACCAGGACATTTTATGCAATTTGCCCCCTCATCCATTTCAGCAATGCTATTTACAATCCTGAAAATACCTACTTTATATCACGAGAATTGCAAACTTATGTTTTTGAGGGGAACTTCAAGAAACCATCCGCTGACCCAGCCACGCTTTCCAACTACAGACCCGTCTCCCTTCATACTTTACGCGACACAGGTCTTAGACAAACGAATCAACTGACGCCTTATTGACCTCCTTAGCAACCACCAGCTCCTCGATGCAATGCAGGATTCAGGCCCAACCACAGTACAGTAACAGCACTCATTGCTGCCACAGATGACATTCACATGATCCTTGACACAGGAGACACAGCAGTCCTCATTCTCCTGGACCTCTATGCAGCATTTTACATGGTCTCACACCCCATCCTCATCAGGCGCCTGCACGAGATTGGCATTCAAGGGCCCACTCTACACTGGATCCGCTCCTTCTTAATGGATAGAACACAAGCTGTTAGCTTGGCACCTTAATCCTCAGAAGCCCGCAAACTCATCTGCAGAGTACCTCAAGTTTCATCGCTTAGTACCAGCCTCGTCAATGCATACATGATCCCTCTGGCTAATGTCATATGCGTATGTATACAAAAATAAGCTCCCCACACATCGGGTTGAAGGAGCAGACGCATCTAGGCTTGCCGTAAGGGACACACCATGACGAAAGTGTGACTACAGGGGTCCCTGTGCCCTTCTTCTATGGGGCGTAGAAGACCCATCATTGGGGTACTGGAAAGTGAGATTAGTTAAGAGGTAGACACAGGTCACTCTGGTTTGGAGGCAAAGCACATTGCCTCAGTAGGATTCCGTATGCCCGTCCTGATGAAAGCCACAAATTCAATTGATCCACAAAGCAGAAACATGTTGACGGTAACAGTGGTGATGGGGTACTAATTCCCCTTTTTTCCACAACTGATTTTAATCACCAAGTGCCATGTCTAGCGAATAAACTGTTTTAGGATGCCACATTGGTTTTTAACAGACTTATATCACGGATCCATTCTTAATTAGAAGTGACTCCCTGACTCCAGGTGTAGGCCTGCTCTCCATCAAAAGGGGTTTCGGAGAGCGAGGATTATCCTATGATGAAGCATGACACCTGGTGGTGTGTGAGGACAATCCGTTACATTTTTCTGTATGCCCAACACTTGTACTGAGTAGCGTTGGGAGGGATACATCACATATCTCTATAAAGCAAAATTCTCTAGGAGCTTATTTTTTAAATTATTTTTGTGTACATATGTTGTGTTGGGAGGCCAGCTCACCCTAGCGACCCCAGAGCCTCTAGTTCCCTACCCGGGGTACTTCCTCGGGGAGGTGTGTTTATAAGGTCATATGCGCACATTCCATCAACAACCACTCCTACACAAATGACACGTAACTCATACTCTCCCTCTCGTAAAAGACCCCAACACAAGAAACAAATCCACTGCCTGCATGATCGAAATTGCTAGATGGTTAAAAGTCAACTGTTTCAAACTCAACACCGACAAGAGAGAAGAAGTGATCTTCTGCAAGAACACCTCACCATCGGACTCCAACAGGTGAACGGCCAAACTCTGACCCAAATCCCAGAAACCACGCCAGGACCCTCAGAATAATCATGACAGCAAACTGGACATGACCGCACGAGTCAACGCCATCACTACATCCTGCTTCTGCACCCTGAAGATGCTTAGGACGATCTTCAAATGTCTCCCAAGTAACACTTGAAAAACTGTCAATGATGGCCTAATCCCCAGCAGGTTGGACTATGAGAGCACCCTCTACGCCGGGATCACCAAGCAACTCACTAGAAGACTACAAACCATTCAGAACTTGGCAGCCGACTCATCCTCGACGTCCGACACAAAACTCACATCACCCCACACCTCAGGGAACTCCACTGACTCCCGATACACAAACGAGCTCAATTCAAACTCCTCACACACAAATTCATGGCACTACACAACTCATGCCCCACCTACTTGAACAGTCAGATCTCCTTCCACCAAGCACCCGGACACATTCGCTCCGCAGGACTCCTACATGCACACATCCCACGTATACAGAGAAACAGATCAGGAGGACGGACGTTCTCTTACTTCGCTCCTAAAATGTTAAACAGCTTCCCACTTCACATCAGAGCCTCCTCCTCTCTGCTTGGATTCGGTCAGAAGCTGAAGACCTGGATTTTCAATTAACCACCCTACCATAGGCACGGCTAGGCACACACACCTGCTCAGCACCAGGCTTCCCTCGCGGGTGATAGTGCGCTTTACAACTAAAGATAACATAACATCTGGTGATGAAAGTTTGCAAATGTGACAAACTATGTATCTTCACAAAGTTGCAAAGTTTGCCACTTTCATAAAACTTCACCAGCAGAATTTTAGTTCCACAGATCAATAGCTTGGAGGCTTAGAATAGCAACTTGGTCATAAACAAATAAATACTTATTTTGTTTTGTATCACAATATATCCATTTTAAGTGACACATATTTCAAAAACAGTGCCACAAAATACTTGGTTCTTATCATTTTAGGTAAGTGTGACATTAATGTTATAAAAACTATGAAGGAGACGCAATTAAATTGCAGAATTCAGAGCTTGGAGACTAGAACTTTAACCCTAACTTGACCAAATCGGGTATTCATGTTCAATTAATTCATCTTACTGCAGGGTCGAACATGGAAAGAAGATATGCCCTGCAAACAAAATTAAAATGGCTCTCAATAGTGAATTAGATAGCCAAAAATGTGGCCCATGGTTGCAAATTGTGACAATTGTGAACTTGTAAAGACAAGCTGTATAGGTGTTTTGCAAGGTATGGGAGATTGTATGTATTTATACTTTTGGTAGACAATGTTTGTGGTAATATCAGGGATATCAACAGTAAACATTCGCCCACCAGACTATTAAACAGGCCACGGACAGCCAAAAAACTGGCCCAGTCCTGACCTGTCAAACCAGCTCTTCGAGCACCGCCTGATTGCCCATAGACCAGTCCCACTGTGCCTCAGATGACTGGTCTCTCAAAAAATGTTGAGTGTCTAGAAACAATTCAGTTTGCAATGTATGCAGTTCCGTTTGCAATTCAATTTGCAAAGCAAGCTCTACAAAAACTTTCCACAAATGCATTTTAAATACCTTTGTTCACGTTTTTTGCAGCTTTTCTTTTAGGTTACAAAGTTGGCCAAATCTCACTTGTTCTTAATATGCATCAGGGTGATTTTATTCAATTCTTGAAAGTTTGATTCAAAGTAGAGGTTGTAAATTGCACTTTCTAGTATTCTGTTTTTGTTCCCAAATGAGCCTTCTCAAAATCTCTGGCGGCCAAACAGGTCTCAGGTGCAAAAATTCGTTATTACTGGAAACACCTGTTCAAGATCTCCCAAGAACTGAATTGGCACATCCTTCTGGAACTGCCTTTTGGAATGCATCCCAACTAAGCCCATGCTCCTGCCGTTCAGAAAACGCCTAAAGTCTTACCTATCTGAATTTACCTGAACCACCAAGCATCCTAGACCAGTCATTGAACTACTGTCCAAACCTTTCTAGCTCCAACATTGTGCACGCATGAGCTTACAGTGCGCCACTACCCTATGGTGAATGGCACTAAATAAAACTGATTAATTAATGAATAAAATAAAGTTAATCTGAGAGATTATGAGTCTGATTTTGAGTTGCCTGCACGGAATAGCAGACCACCATCCCTGTGTTTTGCACCCTGAATTGGGAACCTTTTTTTAAAGCAGCCCCAAAGCAGTGTTATAAAGGAACTGGTGGTGGTTAAAAAAAAAAATCACATTTGAGAATATAAAAGGGAAGCAAGCAGTAGACGACTAACTCTCCCCCCCACTTACCCCACCCCCCCACCCCGGAGACAGGTGACGTGATTCCTAAAAAAGAAGCTGTCCAATGGGGACATCTTCCCCTTTTGTGAATAGGAACTACCTTCTTTGAGTCTGATATTTCTCAATGGCTGGTGACCGCAGTTACAGTCACAAATCATTGATAAATGCCATTCCGAATTGCAAAAGGAAGGAACACTCATTTTACACCCCTTCCTAACTGCTATTCAGAATTGGTGAGTATATCAATTTTGAGCCACGGAAATGCTTTTGCGACTCCTAAAATGGGTTTAATACAGAGCAAGAAGGCATTTTATGGTCTCAAATCCTGTGATTTCATGAACTGTGGAGTTTGCAACTGCAAAATGGCTGTGTACATCTGGCCCTAAATTCTGTGTTTGTTGGTAGATTCTCTGTCATGGGGCAATTCTCTGGTGGATTTACCTCTGCTGTGCTATAGCTGTGGCAGAAGCGAAATCCTCCAACAAAAGGTTGACCCCTTCCTCTAAAAATTGAAGAATTTCCCCGAAGCACTCAAGTTTAAATCAGACCCAATGTTTAAAGTGTCATTTCTTTTGCTGTCTCCTTACACTTTTTTATACATACAACATAACGCATGCCACACAATGCAAGGAATATCAAGCATTCACTTTTACATTTGTGATTATCACATTCTTTGTGGAGCCGCTAATGATGGATCATTCAAGACAATCTGTGGACCACCAACTGGGAGTAGGGTGGAGGGGTGGAGGGGAGCAGCTACAGTCTGGGAGCAATCTTCATTCGAAAGTCCAGTGAGAATGCACGAGCAGCTGATCTCTGCTCCCATTTAACTGTGGTGAAGAAAGGCTTCAGAATTCGCATTAAAGAGCATCGCAGTGCACCTGCCACAGCTGGACCTGCTACCGCTAAGGTTACCTCTTGGGTCTCATGTTTAAATAATGTTTTGCCTAGGATCACACAATTTGGAGGGTGAAGCAGAGATTAGAGCTTTCACAGCAGCGTTTGTGAACGGTGGACCTCACTCCCCGCCCTCCCCCGAGTCGTCTTGTACTCTCTGCTTGTGTGCCTGATAAATACTACAATTAAGGCAAAGAATGCCTAAATATGGAAAGTATTTTACTGACAGGCTCTTGAATCGCCTTGAATGTCACCCACACAATGGCTTTGTACAGTGAGATAATTTATCGTGACGATGATAATAACAGGAATTCTATTCATCCTTGAGCACCTTCACTGTGTGAGAACTGCTGCTGCATCGAATGGAAAAAACACAACTATTCGCAGGGATCAGCTAAATGTGAAAAAAGCACATTCTGTCTGAAAAAGGCACAGACCTAAGATGCCTGTCCTTCAACTGGTCACTCAAGTACGACACCAGAACACTCCACATAGGATCACAACATATACATTGTAGTGTGCTACATTTCAGAGTGTCTCAACGGGGTGCGAAGCGCCATACAAATGCAGCAACACTACAATCGAACAAAGGCTATTCTTCTACAGGGTAGGCTTGAGACTGCGCCAGCTGCCACCCCTGCCGCCAATACATGTCTGGTCAAAGTTAGGGGTGATAATCCAACAGACTGTGCCAGCTGCCACCCCTGCCGCCAATACATGTCTGGTCAAAGTTAGGGGTGTGTACTACTTGGCAGGCTCGACATACTTTACCTTCTTACTGCAGTCAAAGAACGGTGCACGTGATATCTTCACCATGATAAGGGTCAGCAAGATGGACCCAGTGCCAAGGAATCGGAAGGGAAGCCTGAGACATTGCGAGCAACCTTGAAGCAGAAGGCGAGAGTTAGGTGTTTCCTACTTGGCAGTGCTTGGGGCTCGACGTAGTTCACCGTAAGCAACAGTAAAGGTCAGCAGGTTGGGACCAAGTGCCAAGAAATCAGACAGGCAATCCTGGGACATCGCGACCTCCCTTGAGTTATTAGGGGGTAGTTTGATCTATCCTAGTTGCCAGTGATGGGGTTTGATGTAGTTCAGCTTCTAATGACGCTAAAAGCAACAATATGGGTCACAAGAATGGACCAAGTGCCAAGAAATCAGAAAGGCAATCCTGAGACATCGCGACCTCCCTTGAGTTAGTATGGGGTAGTTTGATCTATCCTTGTTGCCAGTGATGGGGCTCGGCGTACCTTCTAATGATGCTAAAAGCAACGACATGGGTCACCAGAATGGACCAAGTGCCAAGGAATGAGAATCCTCAGACATTGTGACCTTCCTCGAATTAGTAGGGGGTAGTTTGATCTTTCCTAGTTGCCAGTGCTCGGGCTCGATGTACTTCACCTTCCAAGTCACCAGAATGGAGCAAGTGGCAAAGAATCAGAAAGGCAATCATGAGACATTGCGACCTTCCTTGAAGGGAGTTTGATTCATCCTAGTTGTCACACTTGATGCTCTTCACATTCTAATGCTGATAAAAGCAGCACAGGATCAAGTGCCCAGGTATCAGGAAGATCAACTGGGTGTATTGAAACCAACTTTGAAGAAGTGAAAGTGGTTTAATTTTTCATAATCTATACATTGAGGTCCCAAGGCAAGGGTTCATGGATGTGCAAGGCAGGCGAGGCTCCCAGGGCAGGCCCGAGCTACAGGGTTCCACAGACTCAATCAACATACTCTGCAGGCTATATATATATATATATATATATGCTTTTACAAAGCTTACAGATCAGAGAAGCGCTGGGCCAAATAGGTTCCATGCTGCTGTCCTACCTGAAACCATGGAAGCAGAGTATGTCTCCTTTCACCACATTGTATCTTTATCACCCCATTTATTCCTAATAATGATTGTGGAAGGTACCTAGAAAGAACGCCTTCTCAGGTAAATTAGTAATAGCAAGGGTCTCTGGGATCTAAGAAAGCTATTAGCTGACATGAAAGGGTGCGAACAGACGGGTGATAGAGGTGAGACAACTCACTGCTTCACTGGATGGAGAGAAACTGACTAAGTGTTTTATCTCTCAACCACGCCCGAGCAGGGGGCCAGTCCGGCTAGGGCCTGAGCCATGACTCTACTAGGGCCTGAGCCATAACTCTACTAGGGCTGAGCCATGACTCTACTAGGGCTGAGCCATGACTCTACTAGGGCTGAGCCATGACTCTACTAGGCCTGAGCCATGACTCTACTAGGCCTGAGCCATGACTCTACTAGGCCTGAGCCATGACTCTACTAGGGCTGAGCCTTGACTCTACTAGGGCTGAGCCATGACTCTACTAGGCCTGAGCCATGACTCTACTAGGCCTGAGCCATGACTCTACTAGGCCTGAGCCATGACTCTACTAGGGCTGAGCCATGACTCTACTAGGGCTGAGCCATGACTCTACTAGGGCTGAGCCATGACTCTACTAGGGCTGAGCCATGACTCTACTAGGGCTGAGCCATGACTCTACTAGGCCTGAGCCATGACTCTACTAGGCCTGAGCCATGACTCTACTAGGGCTCGCCGACTGGTGCTCCTCCGCCTTCGGAGACTTGAGAGGGGTTTGTGGCATGACACCATACTCAAAGTTTTAGATTCCTTCTGCCTCGCAAGAGTGGGTGGAATTTGGGCATTGTAAAGATGGTGTCGTTTTTGCTAAGGTTGCCAGCCTTAATAGCTCTTTCACTTCTTTTCTTGCCCATGAGATGTATTGCCCATCAGTTAGCATTATCACTGCCTTTAAAAAGGTGAGTGCCTACTGCTCCTGTCACCTACTTCCATCCTCACCCATCTGGCACGATTTGATTTATTTGATACCAGCTCTGCATTGCGGATGTTGCCATATGGGCCCTATTTGATTACCCCTCCCCCTTTCTTTTCAGTTGTACAGGCACACATCACCCTACTGCCCCTCTGACAAGGTTGGTGCTGTGTATCAGCCTAAATTTAGTCCCCCTACCCTTCACCTGAACTAACTATAGCACAGACCATCTAGGTAAACTTCTGCCTCTTTCTCCTGCTGCTAGCAGAATAGAAACCTTGAGACATTACATGGTGCCCACAGATTAGTTAGCACCACCAGATAATCACAATTGTATTTTGTGTGCCTCTATTGCACCCTTTCTCCTCCATCACACTGATAGGCGCTGCACCCCAAAACGAGATAAGAGCAACTGTCTGACCACTCATGCACAACCCCAAAACACTCCCCACATAGATTATAACATATACAACACTCTGCCAACCACATACTCCCCCAAGGTGTAGCGTGCTACCTGTCTGAAAATGCGCTTCAGCGCCTCACAACAGGGTATGAAGCACTACATACATGCTACAATACAAACCAATGCAAGCTGCTTCATAAATGAACGATTGTGTGTCTCCTGCCTCCCCTTTCACACAATAATCCAGGGTGTTCGTGCTGTATGCGCCAAAGACAGCAGTCACTAAGTGGGACCAAATTACACCAAAAGGCAAGACAAATTGCCTTTTGGAAGCGTGGGGAGCCCTTCAGAGGCAAAATGTTATTTGATCGGGAGCACTAAGAATCCTTGGACACTTTCTCCAAACATGATACAACCCTAATTCAATGAACACAATACTGTTACCCAATCCAGAGACAGACCAGAACACACTATCCAAAACATATCATCGTAAGATGACTTGCACTCCAGTCTGCAATGGACAACTCTGAATTATAAGTAAGGTATCCCAGACTGTGTGCACTGCTTCAAACCCATACTAGGGGCAGCCTGTGGACTATACAAATGATTCTAGAATCAGATAACCAATGATAAGATAATGTTACATATCAGAACATCACGTTTATTACAGCTGCTGAGTCGAGGTCATTCATTTTGCAGATTAGGAAGACCCAAAAGGCTCAGCCCCATGCAATGATTTATGTCGTCTTAAGTAGGTGACTTTATGACATATACCCTAGTATGGGATAACTCTTGGTCCTTGTAAGAGAATTTGGATGCCCCCTTCTGAAGGCAGTCTAGGTGTATACTAACTCTTGTCTTGAACCACTGTTGGTTCTAGTATATCTGGGATCATTCAGTTTACCGAGTCCGGTTGGCCTTGGGCTGGGGGTGGAAGCCACAGTAAACTCCTGTGGGCTTCTCTGGATATACACAATGAATATAAATGAGGCGAATCTACACATAATGAATTTCATTGGTGATTACCTGCATGCTTGTTTGATATTCTGAAAATCGGATTGGATTTTACTATTTGGTGGGCTGAAGAGACAATCTAGCTTTAATTCCTGTTTTGCACACTCATGTCACAACATGCAACTTACTGCAGCATTTTGTAATCTCTGGATGTGTCTAATTTAAAATTTGGTGTGTTTAAAAGGATGGTTTGTGGTCAGTTCATCAAGGACATTTCCATGTGGGTAAATTCACTGCTGGACCCACACCAAAGCTACATCTATTGTGGCGTGACCCAGTTGGGTACAACTGAGAGACCCGAGGTGGGGGAGCTGCCGACAAGACTCACAGTAAAGAACTAGCTTGGAAGATAGGATGACTAGTGAGATGATGACAACCCGGAAGTGAACCCAGATTCAGGTCCATTTCCAGGGTACCTCCATGAGCATCACAACAACCAAGTGGTCCTTCCAGCAAGTCAATAGAAATGAGGGGAAATGCGGTGAACCCCATGCAAATATGCTATGTAATCAAGCATTTACAATTGCAATAGGTTTTGCTTTCTCCATCCCTCTCCCAATAACCGGGGCAGTGGGAAAGACATTTGTCTTGGGGTTGGAGAGGTTGTCTAAATATGTACACTGGTACGTTGCCAAGATGGGGGAGTGAGCGGACGTATTTCACTTAGGGGCCAGTCCTGAGCACCCGGGGCCGGACGGTGCCTGTTTGGTGACCGCCCAATGGAGCCAAAAACCTGGTGTGCATCTCGGCCTACAGTGAGCACGGGCTGCACTATCCACGAGCGACAGCGGAGCAGAGCTGACACGTTGGTGGTCCCCCAGTTAGTGTGCATCCGAGGGGGACCGCGTATTATTAAGCACCGGGGCGACTGCCTAGGGGCTGGACAGCGCCCGTTTGGAGATCGTCTGGAAGGGCCTGTGAGCAGACGCATGCTGAGGTCTGCGCCGCACCTGGACCGCAATACGCCAGAGCAGCGGCTAGAGCGCAGTGAAGGCATCGCCTTGAGTCGCGCAGCAGACAGGGAGCGGGAGCGGCTCGCCTCCAACTTCGGCCCGGAGGTTACCGCACTGACAGCCCGGACCTCCGCAGGCCCCTGGCAACACGTGAAAGCACTTGAAGGCCTGCTCCCCAGAGAAGGCCTGTCTCCAGGACTCGGGCCTCCGGCGGGGAGTGCACCCTGTGTGCGTCTGGGCCAATGATCCGGCCTGCTCCCCTTGACTCTCCACCCCACATACTGCCCCCGCATCTCTACAGTTTACAGCACTCCTTGGGCTACGGGGGGGGGGGGGGGGTCGACAGGCCACAGGAAGGCTTGCATCGGGGCTGGATCCCAACGACATTCGCCTGAGCAGTGACCGGAGCGAAGTGAAGGCATCGGCCTTGAGTCCCGCAGCGGGCGGGGAGCATGGGCGGTTCGTTACCAGCATTGGCCCGAAGGTTCCCGCATTAGCGACCCGGACCCCCGCAGGCCCCCGGCAGCACGTGTAAGCACATCACGGCCCTCTCCTTGTCTCCAGGACCTGGGCCTCCAGTGGTGAGTGCATCCTGTGTGCGTCTGGGCCCATGACCCGACCTGCTCCCCTCGACATTGCACCCCACATACTGGCCACCCCGCATCTCTACAATCTACAACCGGGGGGGGGGGGGGAAGGGGGGTGCTGGCCACAGGAAGGCCTGCATCGGGGTTAGACCCCACAAGTCATCACCCGGAGTCTCCTCCTGCCATAGAGAGCGAAAATAGAGCAGGGCCAACGCTGGAGGCCCCAGCGGGGGATAAGTCCGCTGGGCAGTTATTGCAGCAAGGGCCTCCACTTCCACGCCAGCCAGGCCAGGGCTCACTGGAAGCAACTTCGGGAATCACCACGTGACTCTTAGACCCACGTCTCCTGCATATGGCAGAGGCCTAGGGCAAGACACTGTGTGGTACACTGAAGCCCCGTGACCTTTTTGCTCTAGATCGTGCACTAGCCGTAAATCCGGTGGCGCCCTCCTGAATTTCGCTCCCTCTGGTCCCTGGGCCTGGGAGTGGAAGCCATGACCACAGCTAAAGGCAAGAAGGACAGATCTGTCAAGGACATGCTGCTTAAAAAAACGATGGAGGCCCAGCAAGAAAAATCGCCCACGGAGGACTCTAAGCAAATGGGCGGAAGAGACAACCCGGAGAGTTCAGTGACCCGTGAATTCCTGGAAGCGCTGTTCGCATCCTTGTGGGAAGTTTTACAGACGGTTAAAAAAGATCTTACGATAGAGCTCAGGGAAGTGCGACGTGACATCGACAAAATGGGGGAAAGAGTGGTAGCCCTTGAGGAGAGCTCCCTAACCAGGGACACAGAAATCGAAGCCCTCCAGCAGGAGATTATCCGTTTGCAGGACCAGCAACTAGATCTTCAGGCTGACGCCGAAGACCTGGAAAACAGGTCAAGAAGGAACGATACAAGCATTAGGGGGGCCCCCACAGGCGCAGAAGGTACGGACCTCGAGGGCTACGGTCTAGCCCTTTTCGGAAGGATCCTTGGAGACAATGTGCTGAGCAGCACCAAGCTAGACTGATGTCACAGTGTCGGCCTCCCCAGGGCACCTCCTCGCCCACCAGTGGACATTCTGGTCTGTGTCCATAACTTCACCGAAAAAGAGGCAATCCTCAGGGCTGCCAGATCTGACCAGAAGATGCAATTCCATGGCCACTCACTTCAGCTATTCCAAGACCTGGCAGCATCCACCCTCCTGAAATGGAAAGAATTTCGGCCAGTCACCGGTCATCTTCGCTCCCAGGGCATCTCATACTCGTGGGGCCATCCATTTTGCCTAATTTTCCAGCTGAACGGTAAAACCTACCAACAGCACTCCCTGACGGAGGCCTGCAAAATCCTCAATCTCAAACTTCCTGACTCGGATTCCCAATGCCCCTTGACAGATGAGAAAGTCCAAGGCAGGAACAACCGTGGAGCCAGACGGGGCCCGCAACCTGTGCTCCACCGCCCTGACTCAGCCACAATGGCCAGAGAAAGGGCTGAAGTACTGCGTTCCCTCTCCGGCGAGGGCAAACCTGATGTTGAGCCCCCCCTCATAAGGTACTGTGCACTGGCAGAGGGGATGTTATCATAAGGGCGTGGGCACTAAACCACACCGTTTAATGTTGGCTCACTGTGCCCTGGTAACCCCCACGGACCCGGACTTCCTAGTCACGAAAGACTTTATGGACTACATGTTTATTCTAGTTTCTAATTTTTTGTTGGGAGTTTGGGGCTTTGTTAGGGGGTTCCCCTTCCGACTGACTACATGTGGGCGAGAGGACATACCTCCGAACCACTATGATCCCACCCTGATTGTCTGGCCCCCTTGCACTCCACAATTAACCTCTCGTGCTCCTAGTTTACATCCGCCTAGTCCTCTTAACATCCTCGAGATAAAATTACTTAGTCTTAATGTGAAAGCCCTTAACAACCCCACAAAGAGGTCAGCGATATTTTCCTTTTTAGAACACTCGCAAGGCGATATCTGTTTGCTTCAAGAAACGCATTTGCTCACACAAGACACTCACATAATGCATACTAGGAGATTCCCACACCAATTTTGGTCACCGGGGAGGAGGAGGTGGGGGGGGAGTGGCAATCCTTTTCTCCAGGTGCTTTACTGGGGTGATCTTGGGTACATGTCAGGAGATTAAGGGTCGCTTGCTAGCCATCCGGGTGCAAATAGGCACATTTCATTTTACGATAGCCTGACTCTATGCTCCCAACGAACGACAGGAGAACTTTATCATTGATGAACTTGCCAAGGTACTTCAGTCCCCAGATCAGGCTATTTTGGTGGGAGGAGATTTCAATATAGTCATGGACGGGGGCATGATCGCTCTGGGCAAAGGACTGGGCATATGGGGGCCCTTTCCCCGGAAGGGCTGGCCTGGCTAGCAGGCTGTGGGCTTCGCGATGTGTGGCGTCTACAACACCCCGATGAACGGGACTACACGTTCTATTCAGCGGCGCACAAAACCTATGCCCGCCTAGATCATTTCTTAGCCTCTTCCTCAGCATGGGACCGAATAATGGCTTCTTCCTTTGAGCCTAGCTCCCTGTCCGACCATGCGGCAATCACACTTACTCTAACAATACACGCGCCCCCCTCCCAATGGTCACCATGGCGCTTACGTGAAACGCTGTTGCAATCTCCTGATGTGGTGTCTTCAATCAGACAGACGATCACTGACTATTTGGCCATTAATGACTTGAGCTAAGTCCCCCTCTCTTTGGTTTGGGAAGCCCTTAAATTGGTTGTCCGAGGAGCCTTTAAAGCGAAAGCAGCCCATGACAATAAGGCTCGGAAAGATAAAAGGGAGGAGTTGGAAAAGTTGGTTTTGGAACGGGAGACCATCCATAAGCGCAGTGGGGGTCCTAGAATCTGGCGCAAACTGGAGCAGGAGAGACTTCATCTCAAATGCCTTGATTTAGATAGAGCTGAATATGCAATGCTACGCCTCAAGCATACATTTTATATAGGGACTAACAAAGGGGCGGATGCTAGCCCATTGCTTACGCAGCGAACAATACGTGAACGCAATCAAGGCCATCCAGACACGCACAGGTTTAGCGGTATCTGAAGCCTCAGCCATCACGGCCGAATTCTGGGTGTTCTATGCGAACTTATATGCGGGAGATCACGAGACAACCTCAGATCCCCAGTCCTACGTACAGTCAGCTGCGCTCGCTCCTCTCCCACCCGCTGAATCAGAGTCCCTTGAACAGCCTATTAGAATAGAAGAGGTGATCTCTGTGATTGCAAGGCTAAAGCCAATGAAATCGCCAGGCCCGGATGGATTAAGCGCCATCTTCTATAAGATGTTCTGTAACGAACTGGCTCCCTTGATGACTCACCTTTTTAACTCCTTCTCAGATACCAGAACCCTGACAGAATCCATGTTGCAAGCCTCCATGTCAGTGATTCCGAAACCCAGGAAAGATCCTCAGCAGTGCAGCTCATACCGCCCAATATCCCTGCTCAATGTGGATGCGAAACTCTTTGCTAGCATCCTGGCTCATCGCCTTAACCCCCTAATGCCAGGCCTTGTTGATCCACATCAGGCTGGTTTTATTCCCTCACGCCAATGTGGGGACAACACCAAGCGTGTGTCACCTCATTGACAAAGTCCAGTGCTCCCGGGAAGAGGCCCTTTTACTAGCATTCGATGCTGAGAAGGCATTCGATAGAGTGCACTGGCCCTACTTGTTCGCAACTCTTAGGCGCTTCTGGATGGGCGAGTGATTCGTGAAATGGGTGCACAGCATTTACAGCACACCTAGTGCAGTAGTTCAGGTCAATGGTGTGAGCTCCAGCAGGTTCCTGGTGGAGAGGGGCACAAGGCAGGGCTGCCCGCACTCCCCGCTCCTCTTCGCTTTATATATGGAACCCTTCGCTCAGAGGCTGTGAGATGACCCCAGCGCAGCGGGCATTACATTTGGGGCTGATCAACACTTGATTAGTCTCTATGCAGACAATATCATATTCTCCATCACCCGACCCCTCTCCTCACTTCCTGCTATTACTTCGGAGCTGGAGGCCTGTGGGGACGTGTCAGGCTTCAAGGTAAACTCGCTGAAATCACAAATACTAAACCTCACCAATCACCAAGACACAGAGCAAATTCTACATGCCCGGTACTATTTTCAATGGGTGGAAACCGATCTCCCCTATCTGGGACTGGTATTGGCTCGGAGTCTCACTAAAACTGCACAGGCCAACTACTCTAGACTCAGGGCCACAATTCGCAAAGACCTAGATCACTGGCAACGCCTTCCTCTATCCTGGATAGGTAGAATAGCCGCAGTGAAAATGAACGTCCTGCCACGGGCCCTTGTCATCTTCCAGATGCTCCCCCTCTCTCCCCCACCCGGAGAGCTTTGTCAGCTACAAAGGGAGATCGATCGCTTTATCTGGGGAAAGACGAAGCCCAGACAACAAAAACAACTGCTGCAACACACCAAACAAGAAGGGGGCCTGTCGGTTCCTAACGTCTTGCGGTACTACCAAGCTGCGCAGCTGAGATATTTGATTGAGTGGAATCGCCCAATGACAGAAAAGCACTGGGTCTTCATGGACCAAACGGTAGCGGGCTCACACATCTTGAGAGAGGTCTGGCTCCACCGTGCCCATAGATCCTGGGGTCTCTACTCATCCCCGGTCACCAGCCCTACATTGAGAATTTGGGACAAGGTAGTGGAGACTGCCGGGCTCTCGTCCTTCCCCTCCCCTATGACTCCATTATTTGCAAACCCGGAGTTTCCACCCGGTTTGTCACTGGGTATTGCTAAGCGCTGGTTGGTGGGGGCTGCAAGCGGGTAGGTTGCATTTTTCAATCATGAAGGTCTTATCCCCTTTGATCAACTCAAAACTCATTACTCTTTGTTGGAACAGGACAGGTTTACTCACACTCAGCTGACCCATTGGGTGCTCAATAAAAAGACGCGCCCTAAAACTAGCAAGCCTATGACCCCCTTCGAGAAATGGCTGTTCCTCAAAGATGACAAGAAACTAATTTCAGAACTTTACCGCCACTTAATGAAAGCACCCCTCAATCATAGGACCCCGGGACAGCTCCGTTGGGAGGCAGAACTTGGGCGTAGTCTCACTGACAAAGAATAGGGAGACATATTCTATAGGACGCACCACTCGGAAGATAACGTTGGACACACCGAAACAGCATATAAAATCAGCTCATATTGGTACTATACCACTGTACTTATTCAGAAATGGAACACGCTATGCGATGGTCAGTGCTGGCGTGGCTGGGGCAATCCAGGGACTCTGATACACCTCGTGTGGAAGTGCCCCAAACTCACAAGAATTTGGGAACCGATTCTGAATGATATAGATAGCGCTTTCAATACTGAGCTCCCCCGAATCCCCGCATACATACTCTTGGGGCTCCCCAACGCTCTCACATATCCACTCCGGTCCACTAGAGGCCGACAGATAGCTATGGCCCTTAATGCTGCGCACAGGTTACTCTTGACAAATCCAGGTTCGGACAAAATCCCGGATCATAGACAATGGCTTCACCAGCTTTGGTCCTTGTTGGATATGAAAAGATTATCGATGGCTTCCAATACAGACCCCACAACATATGCGAAAATATGGTCCCCATTTATTACTATCCTGTCCAAAGAGTTCAGGGAATTGACCTGTCCTGCGTACTTGCGCATTCTTAGACTATTGCCTCTCGAACAGGGAGAGGTCAAGGCCCCATAATCCCAATGTCCCTAATCCACAGCAATTTTATTCAGAAATTTGCAAACTTAGCATGGTCTAGTCGGAAGGGGAGAGGGTGGGGGGTGGGTGTGGGTTTTGTTCAAATTTAAATGTTCCTTTCCTTTTGTTTTATTGTTTTCTTGACATGCAAAGCCTTCCAACGCACCCAGCAATACGGTGCTACGGTCATGGTTATTCTCAGCTGTTTATGGCAATTCTTGCTTTCTTATTAAACCTGGAAGGCCTCTATCTTCTGTTCCCCATACACGCTGGCCCAACTTTGTTTGTAGGCGACATGCTGTGTATTTTCATGCTCACTCCGTGATTGCTACTCTGATGTGATAGGCTCTGCTCCTGGGTAAGCATCTGAACTTCGTGGCCGGCCCGTAATGGGTTGTAGGCAGCTTGCTGTGTATGTGATTTGCTTAATTGTCTGCCAATAAAAAGATTTGATCCTAAATATGTACACTAATATAGCTATTACACATGTTCACTTGCGCTGGTTGTTCTCTGAGCCTGGATGAACCTTGATGTATTCAAAATAATTTACATTTCTGCTTTGGCACCATCATACCTTGGCTGGCAACAATATGCTAGGAATTACCACCATTGTGCCAATGCCAGCATGTTGCCAGGAATTATCACCATTGTGCAAGGGCAACCATGTTGCCAGGGATCACAACCATTGTGCCAGTGCCAACATTTTACCAGAAACGGTGTCAGGGCCAGCAGTTGCCAGAGATTTCCACCATTGTGTTAGATCCTACATTTTACCAGGATTTACCACCACTGTGCCAGGGCAAGCATGTTGCTAGGGATTACCACCATTGTTTCAGGGCCTTCATTTTTCCAGGAATTGCCACCAATGTGCTACGGAGAGCATGATGTGGGGAGTACCACCAGTGTGCCAGGTCCAGAGTGTTGTCAGTGATTACCACCATCGTGCCAAGGCAAGCATGCTGCCAGGGATTATCACCATTGTGCTAGGTAGCATTTTACTAGGAATTGCCACCATTGTGCCAGGGCCAGTATGTTACCAATCATTGTCACCAGTGTGCCAGTGCCAGTATGTTACCAGAGATTACAACACTTGTGCTAGGGTCAGCATGTTGCCAGAAATTTCCACCACTTTGAATAAATAATAGTTTATTAAGACCATATTATACTAAACAAAATAGGCAAAAACAAAATAAAATATAAAAGACAATCATTAAAAAGGTATCAGTTTAAAATACACATGTGCATTTACATACCTCTATAAGAAACGACCTACAGCACACGCCACATCTAAAAAATGCATTTCTGCTATGAGATTTATTTTGCAGCCTCTCATGCAATAGCACCATACACTATAAAAACTGGTTTTAAAAACACCTGCAGAGGTCACGTAAAAAATACAATTGGGTTAGAGTGACATGGGTTGAGGTCAATTCGAAAATGTCATGATGCATCCCAGAATCTGGTAAATTTACTATATAAGGATACTTACCATCTTCAAACCAGGTATGCCTAAACATTGCAACTGATTGATTTAACTCTAGATACTGACAATCCTTATTTATTGAAACATTCCTAATTATCTCTCGGTTTGGTTTTGGAACATTTCAAAGGAGCTACTAAGTTATCGTTTTCCAGACAGTATGCTCCCCTCCTGACATGTCTTTTGTTTTGCTCGTTTTGCCCATTGAGGTTCAGCTTTTAATAATTCTTTGTAGCAGTGTTTTGCTGTGCCATTATCAAAAGATAGTGAAAGTGTATTCCAGTACCGATGCTGGCAGATCACGCCAAGATGTCAACTACTCTTCCGACCTAGCCCATTATCTTTTGGAATTTTCTCAGTTAGGCAACCCTCATGATCAATTTCCACTCTGACCCAGTTTTAGGAATGTAATTGTTTTCAAAAATGCAAGTAAGCAGGGTGGAATTGCCAAATAAATAATTTTTCCCATAATAAATCAAGATTTACCAAGTCGAGGGGGCGTGGCCGGCAGCCGAGGGAAATGGCCGCCACCTAGAGCAGCTCCGTGTTCCCCCAGACCATCCTCTGAATATCTGGACAGTTATCCATGGGCGAGTTTCCCCAAAGTATCGGAAACAACATCGGAAGGAGTCGGGGTCCCGACACAATATCCGCAGCCCAAAAAAAACAGTGTGCGGCGCTGATACACAGCCGGAACCACTGACGGCCTGCACGAAACAGTGAAGCCGGGGCCTCGAGTGGTGAGACGACTGCACATCGCATGCACGGCTGGACCCTCCACAGAGGAGCAATCGAGTACGGCCCCGGGGGCGCTGTGTCAGCGGAGCCCGCGACGGCTGATGGGTGATTCTGGCGCCCGTCGGGGCCCCCTGCGGCACGGCCGAAACTAATTGACGAGACACGGCCCGGGCGGCGTCCTGAGGCCTAGGCCGCGATTGTCTGTGTGGCTGCAGTGCTGGGCTGCGGCGGGGCCAGGTCGGAGCCGGGACAGGAGGCGGCCGCCTGAGTTCTGAGCACTCAGGTCAGAAGAGACATTTAACCAGGTGCGTACGGGGCACAGATCGTCGTGGGACAGACCCCGGGCACAACGACATCCTTTGGGAAGACCAGGGACTAGAAACGACGAACTCCCCCCCCCCCCACCTGGGGTGTGAATAGACACTATTGGCACTGAACGATGGCGGGCTGTGCGGCAGGGGGGTGTAATCCGTGGGCAATACTCTGAAGCCATTGCCAGTCGTGGAGGGCTCCATAGAGAAGACGAAAGCCAGCGAGCACGAGGCGAGACTAGGTGGCGGACCGACTCAAATCACCGCAGTACACTCCCAACCGGGAATTGCATAGAGGAGTGAGAGACTCCTGAAGGAGTGTGGGAGCAGCAGCAGCACCCCTGAAGACACCAACGTAAGGTGGTAAGATCTGGCCCTGCCTCAGCCGCATCACGCCCGGGCAGGAGGAGTGATCCACACATCCATTCAAGGTGGGAAAAAAGGACGGCCTGCCCACGGGAGACTGCTGCGAGACTCTCCGCTTTGCCTCGCATAGACAACTACGTTCTCAATCCACAGTAGGAAACCCGACAGGCCGCGTGTGGCACCAGACCACGCAGGCAGGCGGCAGTGAGTACTACCACTCCTCCACCTCAGACGGCGCACTGGAAGGAGCCTGGGAAAGATGGGGGGGAAGAGGCCCGCGGAACACACATCAAACAAAGCTGGACAAGTTCGCATGTGCTAGAAATCAGTTGGAGGCGATGGATTCAACAACCACTCAAACAACAGGCCAGACACCATCAGAAGTAAAAGAAGTTACGCTGCAAGACATTATGGCCACTCTGAGCAAGGTACTCACCTCCCTGGAGTCACGCATAGGCACAGTCTCCGTGGAAATCTCGCTACTGCGCACAGACCTTAAAAAGATGAACACGAGAGTAACAGAAGTGGAAGCCACAACAGCGACTCTCTGTGAAGACTCTGCCACTCTTAAACGTCAGGTGAAACAACTGGAAACCGAGAGCAGGGCGATGGCCGCAAAATTGGCCGATTATGAAGGTCGCTCGAGACGCAATAATGTTAGAATTATTGGCGTACCAGAGGGGGGGGGGCCAGCGATGGAACTCTTCGTGGAGGACCTCATTAAGACCCATCTCCAGCCGCGAGGCCTCTCCAACTACTTCTTGGTGGAGAGCGCCCACCGTGTCCCGGGCGGCAGGCCTAGACCAGGAGCCCCCACCAAGCCCATACTAGCCCAGAATTCAACTTTCGGGACCGCGACCTCATATTGCAAACAGCCCGAGTGGCCCCCCCCGGTGCGCTTTGAACATAGTACCATCACCTTTTTCCCGGACTATACCGCAGCAGTTACGAAACAAAGATGCAGCTTCTTCGATGTTAAAAAAGAACTGAGGAACCGCGAACTTAAATATTCTATGTTGTTTCCCGCAAAACTAAGAGTGGAAGCAGAAGGAAAGGTGTGGTTCTTTACGACTCCAGAGGAGGCACATAAATGGCTGGAGGGTTGGCGCCGGGTCGCGAATCCCAGGAGGGCCGGGAAAAAACAGAACAGACAATTATCAGAGACGGCGAACTTCGGGACTCGTGGAGTCCTCCTCAGTAACCGGGGGGCAGACTTGATGGGGTCGGAGTGATGTCCCCCCACCCCCAAAAGACAGAGAACTACAGCCAAACGTAACTGGCACACCAGTCTTCCCCTCAAAGGCAGCAGTACGGACCCAGAAATTAACTGCCATACTTCCCAAAAAATAACGATCGGCACTCAGCTAATCACGTAGCCGGAAACGGTCTCAGAAAGGTGCAAAAGACACTCGTCGGCCAAATGTATAGTTCTATGGAGCCTGTTGTTACCGCGCTTCCAGTCAGCCGTATTGTTTAGTATGTAATCGTCACTTTCTACACCACAGACAAAGGGATGGACAAGTGGGGATACGAGAGGTACTCCCCCCACAGAGGTATCGGGAATGGGTAATAGGCACTCTGCACTGTTGGGGAGGCGGGTCGTTCTAAGTCCGTCATGCAGGGAGGCAGGGAGGGGGGAGGGTAGGGGGGGAGGGTTATGTAGTTATTGTTTAATCAGTTCCGATGGCTCAAATTTGTTATTGGTACGACTTGATAACTTCCACAGAGTTCCACAACTTCGAGATCCTTTCCAGCTCCCCCAGACAGACCACTTATATGGTACAGATGTCCGCGCAGGTTGATCCCATTACGCCTGCTACCAAAGTACTCCTTCCGGGCAATCCACACCTATCACTTATCTCATGGAACGTAAATGGCCTCAGGGACAAAGTGAAGAGAGGTCTGATCCTACAGTATCTTAAACGCCAAGCACCGGCGGTGGCCCTCATTCAAGAGACTCACCTGGTGGGACCAACGTGTAGGGCCCTAGATAGGTGGGGCTTTCGGTTGGCAGTACATTCTAAATTCACATCAGGCTCACGGGGGGTGGGGATTTTGGTCAGAAAACAATTTCCGCTTATTATCAAACAAACCTGGACAGATGACCAAGGACGATTCACAGCTATCTCGGGCCAATGGGAGGGGCGTACAATTAACATGGTCACAGTGTATGTCCTGCCAGCACTCCACTCAGTGGCGCTCCCGGAACTCAGCACATTTCTGCTCAGACTCCCAGAGGGGGACCTAATAGTAGGGGGAGATTTTAATACTACACTGAACGACACTATAGACCGGATGCCCGCCAGGCCACAACACCGAGCACATTCCCAACTCGCGGACTTCCTAGAGACGCTGGGCATGGTAGACGTATGGCGCTCACGATTCCCACAGACACGACAATACACATTTCACTCAGGAGCGCACAACAGCCTCTCCAGGATTGATTACGTTCTTACACTGGCAGATAGCATAGGGAGGTTCGAAGAGATGCGACATCTAGCCAGAGGTATCTCGGATCACTCCCCTATCCTCATCAAATACACATTACATGCCCCAACTCAACGCCGTATATTCCCAATATATCCGGGATATCTGAAAAGCCCCAAGATCTGGAAAGGCCTACTCACCACCACCCAACATTATTTTATAGAAAACGAACATTCCATATAAGCCAGTCCTCAGAGGGCAAGCCATTTCCCTAATCTCAGGGCACAATAAGGAAAAGGCAAAAATGGCGAACGCCCTAGAGCAAGAAGTAAGCAACCTAGAGATAATATACTCCCAAGACCCTTCTGACGTTAACATGACTCGATTAAATACGAAGAAGCAGGAGTACAAGGAACATATGTGGGAAGAAGCGAAAGCCAGGTTAGTAGCCACACAACACAAGGTCTATGAAGTGGGTGAAAAGGCAGGTAAACTCCTGGCCTGGCTCGACAGACGAGAACGGGCGGATCGGTGGGTGGCAGAACTCCAACTTGAAACCGGAGAGACTATAGCAGACTCACAAAAAATAGTGGAGACATTTGCACTCCACTTCAAAAAGATATATGCCCCGGTGGCCACGGCAACGCTGGAGAAGGCAACAGACTTTCTCAGGGATATACGGGTCTCAGACCTCTCAAGGGACGAAACCCAAGCGCTAGAGACTGACTTCACAACGGAAGAAATAGTGGCAGCCATAGGCAGCATACAGTCTGGGAAAGCCCTGGGCCCAAATGGCATCCCCATTGAGCTATATATAAAAGCTGCAACAAAGCTAACACCACACTTACTGAATATGTACATGACCAGTTTGGAGGGAGGGGAACTTCCCAAAGATCAGCGCATGGCGACGATAGTGGCTATCCGTAAACCCGGGAAACCAGCCCAAGATTGCACATCTTACCGTCCTATATCATTACTAAACGAGGAGGCCAAAATCCTGGCCAAAGCACTGGCTAACAGATTGACTCCCTACCTCACGAAACTAGTGCATCCAGATCAATCTGGATTCATGCTGGGTAGGAATACAATGCTCAACCTGAGACGCCTACATAGTGTACTAGGCCGGAAACACACTACTCAAGAAGATGCCATTATCCTATCCCTCGACGCACGCATGGCCTTTGACACAGTTGAGTGGCCATTCCTCTTTGCCGTCCTTGAACACATGGGATTCGGGCCCAAATTTCGCTCCTGGATACGGCTACTACATACAAATCCGCTTGCACGAGTGGTAGTCAATGGAAGAATATCTGGTGAATTCCCCCTGGGGCGTGGAACACGGCAGGGCTGCCCTTTGTCACCGCTCCTTTTCGCCCTTGTCCTTGAGCCGCTGGCGGCCTGGATAAGGAGAGATCCCATTATTCGTGGACTCCGCTGGACGGAGGGTTGGGAGGACCGTATAGCCTTATACGCAGATGATGTCTTACTATACATGGCAACCCCAAGACGCTCATTAACTAGACTTTTGGATATATGCGCGTCATACGGGAGATACTCTGGGTACACAATTAATTGGACTAAATCCATCTTATATATTTTGAGTTGCTCACCGCCGGTCCTACCTGAGGGATGTGGGGTGAGGGTGGCAGGAGACAGCTTTAAGTACCTGGGAATTCATATTACGGACAACTCAGAAGAGTTCATGGACAAAAATCTCCTAGAACCCCTGAAAAGACTGCGTCGCGACACTAAGCACTTGCGATCCCTCCCATTGACTCTGCTAGGAAGAGCCGCGCTCTTTAAGATGATGGCACTTCCCAGATTCCTCTACGCTTTGCAGAATACCCCATTTCTAGTTCCCCCAGCGTATTTCTACGCAATAGAAACGGAGGTGAGCAGCCTCCTTTGGGATGGAAAACTGGCCCGAATAGCTATGAACAAACTAGTTAAGGGCTGGTATGACGGTGGCATTGCACTTCCAAACATACAGATTTACTACTGGGCCTCCCAACTGGTAGTGCTCAACCAATGGCTTCACTCCCCCCAGGCTGAACCCGCATTTTGTATGGATAGATATGTTTTGGGTGACGGAGGAAACATGAGGGCACTCTACAATAAGATTCACAGGAAGACTCTCACAGGACCCACAGCTCACACGGTCCACATATGGTTCACAGTACTCAGAAAGCTGGGTTGGGATGGCACAATAACTCAGTCCACACCACTCTGGGAGACCGGGAAGCTGGGCAGACTGAGCGGATGTAAAGGATTCAAGCAGTGGGATTCCATAGGAATCTCCAGGGTGGGTGACTTATGGACCAAGGGAGAAGCTATCCCTTTAGCCCTTCTCCAAGACCAGTACGAGATGGCACCCATGGAACTATTCCGCTACCTTCAAATCAGGCATGCACTGAAGTCCATCATTCCGCCTGACACTGTCCTCCCGGAGGCCTCCCCACTGGAGGATAGACTTTTAACGGAACGTATAGACAAAAAAGCAATATCCCTAACTTATCGAAAAATTATAAATAATCTACCAGACCCAACACACAGTCTCCGGGAAAAATGACAGGCTAATATTGGAGAATTAGATGAGACTGACTGGCAGGAAGCACTAGAATCTCCACGGGAGGTAGCGATATCTTCGAAACTACGCTTAATGCAACTTAAAATTCTCCACAGAACATACCTGTCCAGGGTCGTCTTGTCCAGAATGGGGAGGACTGATGCTCACCTCTGCCTGCGGAACTGTGGTGCAGTGGGTACATTCTATCACACGATATGGGAATGCCCAATCATTTCAACTTATTGGGAGACAATCATGAGCGCGGTGACACAAGTTAGTGGGGCCCCTGTGCCACCAGATCCCAAACGATGTCTCCTGAACATATGGGAGGCAATAGACCTCAATCGCAGAACCCAAGACTGGGCGACACTTGGTATGTCAATAGCCAAACGTAACATTGCCAAACATTGGGGAGTGCAGGAGGCACCAACGTATGGGGAATGGTGCAATGACATGGACTGGGCTATGGTGGCTGAAAAAGCAGTATATATACACAGAGGCAATCCCAAAAAATGGGGACGGGTGTGGGGAGGATGGAATAAATTTAGGGGGAATATCTGTACGTTACCACCTGAAGACCCCTCATTAGAAGATAGTGATTGATATGTTATGCCAACGTAACGCGTGACCTCACAAATTAATATCATTAACTTTGAGCTGTTACTTGTGGATCCAATGGAACGGCGAAAATGTAAACTCTGTATACATGCACTTCATTTCTGTAAGTACCTTTATTGCAAGTCGTACAATTAATAAAAAGAGTTCTAAAAAAAAAAAAGATTTACCAAGTTGAAAGCATCTCTAAAATGGACAAAGCAACAAAACAGGTTAACTCATTGCTATACACACTTCCTTTCTATTGTCCAGATACTGAAGCAGTGGTATATGGTCAAATGACCCCCACAAAACCCACTTCACTGTAGGGATTACGTCATTTTGTCAAACCATTGTTTTGTGGCTTGCAGAATCGGGTTTGCCTAAACATTAGCCTCTACATCTTTGCCCCAATGGGTTAGAATGCTGCCCAGAGTGATTGCCAGTGGTTAAACAAATTACAAGTATTCTCCCATTCACCTTTTGTGTATTTGATTTCAGTAGCATCCATGTTTTCCTGCTCATGGTAACCGGATGCACGCGTGTGACTTCTAGAATCTAATTTGCTCAGTCAAAAAACATGAACATTGTTGAAAAACTCAGGTAGGCCATCTACAAACAGTAACACAAGCTCATCCATGCATCTGTTTGTATTCTTTAGGTCAAGTTCTGACTATGTATGCGTACAAGCTCCTCAGGAGCAGAACGATGCTCAGATTGGGTCCACCCCTCAATAACCCCAATTCCGCATACCATAAAGGCACAGAAGCTTAGAGTGACTGGGTGAGGGAAAGATTAGTGGGGAAAGGAACTGCAAGGAAGGAGACCTTTTTAAGTTCCAAAAAGTAGGTTTATTGAAGGAGACCTTTAAAGAAAAGATTTAGGGCCCCATGCATCAAACAAAAAACCGGTCGCAAACGGGTAGATTCTCAGAATCTGCCCCTTTGCGACCGGTATTTTTGCATTTGGGATGCATCATCCCAAATGCAAAAATCAGAAATTGCGATTGCATTTAAGGAATCGCAAATTGCGATTCCTTAAATGCAATGCTAGAAGCAATTTAAAATAGCGATTTCGATATTAGGGGTCGCAAATTACCGAAAAATAAAACAGGTCGGTAATTTGGAAAAACTTTGAAAAATGCACTAAAGTGCATTTTTCAAAGTTCCATGTTACACAAACACATGCCCTTGGGCATGTGTGTGCGCAACATGGGTGCACATTACAAATTCAGGGGTGCAACAGGGTGTCCTTTTGACACCCTTGCACCCTTGAAATTGCATGCGCAATTTCCGAGTACCTAATGGGTACTCGCAAATTGCACATGCAATTGCCATTCATTCCTATGGGCCTGTAGGCCCATAGGGATGAATGGGAAGCCATTCCTTAATTGCGACTCGCAATTTGCGAGTCGCAATTAAGGAATGTTTAGGAATCGCTATTTCTATAGCGATTCCTACATGCATAGGCTTTTGCGATTCCTTAATTGCGATTCCTTAATAATCGCAATTAAGGAATCGCAAAAGCCTTCCTTGATGCATGTGCCAGAAAGACAATTAAGGTCTCCACTCTCACTGCAATTAGAAGATATATATATATATATATATATATATATTCACTGAAAAAACCATAGGTTTTAGGGACAGTTATAGTTACTTGGACATTGCACTCGTACAAAACCCGTGAAATTCCCCCGTTATAGTTAGTTCAGCTAACTATAACTCGCGCCCCGTAATGCACTGCTGATGACGTCACATATTACATCACTCATGACATGGTCAGTGACATCACTGATGACATCACTGATGACATCTCAAATGACATCACTGATGACATCACTGATGACATCACTGATGACATCATCCAGTGACTGTGTGTTTCTGTAAAGTTTAAATATTTTTAATATATATAGGAAAAGACGTATTGAAGAATGAGTGGGTGTGTAAGTGTCTGTATGGATGATTTAGTAGGTGCGTGACTGACTCTATAAGTGAGTGATTTAACGTATCTTACTGAATGCATGGGTTAGTGACTAAACTGGATGAATGTCTGTATCCGTCTGTCTGTTGCTGTGTAAGTGGCTGCATGTGTTTGTGAATAGCTACATGAGTGTCTTTATGAGTTATTGAATGCTTGTCTGAGTATCTGTATGGGTGCCTGAGTGTTTGTGTGGGAGGGGTGTGTGCAACTCTGTGCATAGATGTGTGAGTGGGTGATTCACTGGGTGGATGGTTTCAAGAGTGCATCTGTGATAGACTGTATGGGTGGGTAAGTGTGTGTAAGAGTGTGTTAGTGAGTGAATGTATGTCCCAGTGGTACATGTGTGAGTAACTACATATGTGAAAGGCAGTATATATGTGTGTTGGAGTATATAAATAGCTATAAGCAAGAGTGAGTGATTGTGATAGTGGCTGTATGGATGAGTGTGTGCTTGTATCAGTGATTGTATAAGAGCGTAACAATGTGCTACTATTTGTATGAGTAAGTGAGCTGGTGTGTGTATAACTGTATAGGTGAGTAAATGGCAGTGTGTTTAATTATTTGCATGACTGACTAGGTGTGTGAGTATCTCTATGGATGAGTGGCGTTGTTTGAGTGTCTATATAGGAGTAAGAGTGCATATGATAGTCCTGTACTGAGTGACCGTAAGTATGAGTGACTGTACGGGTGAGTGAGTGGATGTGTGTGTGTAGACCTAAGAATCAGTGAGTGGGTATGTAGTTATTGGTGTTGGAGTGTCTATGGTTTTGCGAATGGCAGTCTGTAATTTAGAGTGGGTGTATCAAAGGTTATATTAGGGTGTGAGGAGGTGCATCAGATTATCACGTGGATGATGTCATCAGTGATGTCATTTGAGATGTCATCAGTGATGTCACTGACCATGTCATGAGTGATGTAATATGTGACGTCATCAGCAGTGCATTACGGGGCGCGAGTTATAGTTAGCTGAACTAACTATAACGGGGGAATTTCACGGGTTTTGTACGAGTGCAATGTCCAAGTAACTATAACTGTCCCTAAAACCTATGGTTTTTTCAGTGAATTTCAAAGGTTTTTTAAATGCTAATTTGTAACTATAACGTGTCTGAAACCTATGGTTTTTTCAGTGAATTTCAAAGGTTTTTTAAATGCTAATTTCTAACTATAACGTGCCTGAAACCTACGGTTTTTTCAGTGAATTTCAAAGGTTTTGTAAATGACAATTTTTAAATGTATTAATTGTTATATTAATTTTTTTCATACTGATTTACTACATTTTTAGAAACAATTTTTTTTTACATATTTTATTTTTTAAATTACATTGTAATTACATTATACATTACATTACAAAAATACTTTCTCAGAATGAATTACTTTAGTTTAAATACTTTGCAGATAGGCAATAGACTTTTAAGTACAGTAGTTACAGTTGTTGCAATGGGCAACACATTTTCAAACACAATGCAACATTCAGCTCAATGTGAATTTCTAGTTAAATGCAATTAGTTACTTTATGGATTACTTTTGTAACCACAGGACTGGATCCTAGATTCAGTCCTGGTACATCTCCTGTAAACAGTTGAGTAAAAGCGTTTTGGTTACAGTCGTGATTTTTAAGGAATATTATTGTATTTTAAAAGTTGACACTTAGAAACTTTTTCTCATAGAATCACCAATGTTATCCTATGGAAGGAAATTCACTTAGCAGGTAAAAACTGTTATCGTTACTTTTTCTTACTCAGTGTTGGATCCTGGATCCAGCACTGGTGCATCTCCTGTAAACAGTTGAAAGAATGCGTTTAAGTCATACAAGCGATTTTTAAGGAATATTTGTAGTTTGTGAAAATCAACACTTTGAAACTTTTTTGCTGAAAACCAGTCAATCTTAGCCTATGAAGGAAATTCAAGTTACCGGTAAGTACGGTTAAAATTACTTTTCAGGACCAGTACTGGGCTGAAAGATGCAGCACTGAGGTCTCTCCTGATAACAGGTGAGTAAATCGGAATTCGTATTTCGGCTGATTTTAGAGGAATATTTTAAAGTTCCAAAACTCCACACTTAGAAGAATTTCCAAGTGAAACCAGTCAATGTTAGCCTATGGAAGGAAATTCAAGTTACTGGTAAGTACGGTTAAAATTACTTTTCAGGACCAGTACTGGGCTGAAAGATACAGCACTGAGGTCTCTCCTTATAACAGGTCAGTAAATCGGAATTCGTATTTCGGCTGATTTTACAGGAATATTTGTATGTTTCAAAAATCAACACTTAGAAACTTTTTCAGCAAAAAGCAGGCAATGATATCCTATGGAAGGAAATTCAAGTTACTGGTAAGTACGGTTAAAATTACTTTTGAGGATCAGTACTGGGCTGAAAGATGCAGCACTGAGGTCTCTCCTGATAACAGGTGAGTAAATCGGAATTCGTATTTCGGCTGATTTTAGAGGAATATTTTAAAGTTCCAAAACTCCACACTTAGAAGAATTTCCAAGTGAAACCAGTCAATGTTAGCCTATGAAGGAAATTCAAGTTACCGGTAAGTACGGTTAAAATTACTTTTCAGGACCAGTACTGGGCTGAAAGATGCAGCACTGAGGTCTCTCCGGATAACAGGTGAGTAAATCGGAATTCGTATTTCGGCTGATTTTAGAGGAATATTTTAAAGTTCCAAAACTCCACACTTAGAAGAATTTCCAAGTGAAACCAGTCAATGTTAGCCTATGGAAGGAAATTCAAGTTACTGGTAAGTATGGTTAGAATTACTTTTCAGGACCAGTACTGGGCTGAAAGATACAGCACTGAGGTCTCTCCTGATAACAGGTGAGTAAATCGGAATTCGTATTTCGGCTGATTTTAGAGGAATATTTGCACAATGGTGAAGGGAGGGGCGGGGCCTGAGGTGACATCTGTGCAAACGCGCCCCGTGGCGCGTTTTAAGTTGGGGGATTAAGTCCCCTTGAATCCTGAGGGTCCCTAGGGGCCAACTAGCCCACCAGGAACCTCCAATATGCGCCAGGGCTGCGTTGCAGAGACGTGTAGAGAGGCCACACCCCTTTTACACCTCTCTGCAACGCAGCTCTGTGGCGCTTTCTGGATGTACCTGTTGGGCTAGTTGGCCCCCAGGGACCCTCAGGATTGAAGGGATTTAATTCCCCATCTTAAACGCGCCACGGGGCCTGTTTGCACACATGTCACCTGAAGCCCCGCCCCCTCCTTCACCACTGTGCAAACGCGCCCTGTGGCGCGTTTTAAGTTGGGGATTAAGTCCCTTGAATCCTGAGGGTCCCCGGAGTCCAACTAGCCCACCATATACCTCCAAAAAGCGCCACAGAGCTGCGTTGCAGAGAGGTGTAAAAGGGGTGTGGCCTCTCTACACGTCTCTGCAACGCAGCCCCCTGGCGCATATTGGAAGTTCCTGGTGGGCTAGTTGGCCCTCAGGGACCCCCAGTATTCAAGGGGATTCGTTCCCCCTCTGCAAACGCGCCAGGGGCGCGTTTGCAGAGTGGTGAAGGAAGGGGCGGGGCCTGCGGGCCCAATCGTTTTTTTTTTTTTTTTTGTCCCCTGAAGGGGGGCTGTGTAGCCCCCTTCCTTTTTCCTGTTTTTATGCCCTGGGGACCCCATCCCCCAGGGCCTTACCCCCTTTTTTTAATTAAAAAAAACACGGGAAGGGGGCCGCGTGGCCCCCTTCCCTGGGCCTGTATTGGCCCCGGGGACCCCATCCCCGGGGCATGGCCTTTATTTTTATTCTTTGGAGGGGGCTGCGTGGCCCCCCTCCTCTGGCCATTTAAGGCCCCGGGGACCCCATCCCCGGGGCCGGCCTTTCCATTTTTTTAATTTTTTTTATTTTTATTTTTTGGGGAGGGGGGCCGCATGGCCCCCCTCCTGGGCCACTACTTGCCCCGGGGACCCCATCCCCCGGGGCTGGCCCTCTCCGTTGGGGACTGTGGGGGGGTCTCCAATCCCCCCACAGTCCCGCCGGCTCCCCACGTCCCTTGGGAGCCGGCATTGCTTTTCCACATGGGGAGCAGCTGACATGCTGCTCCCCATGTGGAAAAGCAATGTGCTTTGGATATTGGAAGAGAGGCAGGTTTCCCTGCTCTCTCTTCCAATATCCAAAGCAGTTTGCTATGGCAGGACGGGAGCCGCGAGGCTCCGTCCTGCCATAGCAAACTACAGTGTCCCGGGGTAGGCACCCCGGGACACTGCAGGAGCCGGCCCTGGGGGTGGCGGTCCCCAGGGCCATCAAGGGCTCCAGGAGGGGCCGCGCAGCCCCCTCCCTACATCAGCACAGCCCGGGGAGGTGGTGGTCCCCGGGGCTTCGGGGGTCCAAACGGACCCCCATTTTAATTTGTTAGTGCCCGGGGAGGTGGCGGTCCCGGGCGTGTGGGGGGCT
The DNA here is from genome assembly GCA_963921515.1 of Calotriton arnoldi. Lineage (NCBI taxonomy): Eukaryota > Metazoa > Chordata > Amphibia > Caudata > Salamandridae > Calotriton > Calotriton arnoldi. Next base: position 2,355,156 of record CAWUFW010001876.1, read on the forward strand.
GGAGCCCCCACACAGGTTGTTAAATTAATTTTAAAAAAGCCCCGGGGAGGTGGTGGTCCCCGGGGCTGCGGGAGGCTCAGAGCCCTCCCGCACCATTCTTACAAAAGCCCGGGGGGTGGCGGTCCCCGGGGCTTGGGAGGCCCTTGAGGCCCCCACACATTAAATTATCCCCCCACCATGCCCCCGGGACTTGGGCCACCCGGGGGCCAGTTAACATCGAAGCGCGGGAGACCGCGCTTCGATTTTTCCGGCAGGATTCGCGCACCCAGAGCGCATCCTGCCGATTTAAAAAAAAAAAAAAAATGCTTTTTTTTGCCCAGGGGGTCCTTGTGGGACCCCCTGAGCAGGCCTAGGGGGTTAGGGGGTTTCTACCCTGCCCCCTTTGTGCGTTTTGCGCACTTGTTTCTGTCCCTCGGTTCTACCGAGGGACAAAATGGCTGCCAACACTTCTTGATTTGGAGTGTTGACAGCCAATTAGCATGCAGCTCGTGATCGGGAGGGTACGCGGATCCGACGCGCCCATAGATATATATGTGATTTTAATTGTGAATTTCTCAGGAACTACTGAACGGATTTACACCATTTTAGCAAAAGGCACCAGTCTGAACCAAGGGCTACCTCTTTGCCAAATTTGGGGTAATTCCGTTCAGCAGTTCGGGCTGAAGCTGCGACTAAAGGTTCCTATGGAAAAATGAATGGGGAAAACGTGTTTTGGGACCCCCCTTTTTTCTCGGCCCCCGCTTGACGTATCACCCCGAGACTTTCAGGGTAGGAGCGGACCGGAGCGCCCCAACAAGTTGGAAGCTTTCGCGAAGATTCGTCAACCGGCGCCAACGTTATTGCAAATAGAATGTCGCGGATTTCCTATGGATAATAGGTCCTAACTATAACTATCTACTGGCGACCGCCAGTAGATAATATATATATAGTTTTGCTATGAAAAATACCTATCATATGGGGTGGGTGCTGCCTTATGGAACCAATGACTTTCCTTATGCACCACATTTAGTCTCATATATCCTTCCTTGATATGCACAAAAATGCTGCAATACAAACAAATCACAAGTAAATTCAAAAATCCTCATTCAAAACCTTTGTGGAACTAGTGTAAGGCAGGCTATGTGTTATAAAGAAATGAATACATACCATGCACAAACTGTAAATCTCATGTATGTTTGTCAATGATGAATATTCTCATCAACGAACCAAATAATGTCACCAAACATTAGATTCAGAAAATCCTTTCTTTTCTGTGATGGGAAATATGCAGCCAATGGACCAAAATCAGCAAAAAGCTAAAATCCTGTAGGTAAATGATAGTTACTCAGAAAAGAAAATGTTAATCGCAAAGTGTTCATATATCTCCCAAGTTTAAATGTCACCAGGAAAAAACTCCCCTTGCAAAAATAGAAGAACCGTTTTTGTATTTTGGGAGTTTAGGAAGAAAGCAGGAAGTGAAAAAAACACTCTGTGATTCAGCAGCACAACATTCTTAAAGTAAAAAATCAAATAGTCACTTATCTGTATTATGTCAGAAGCCCAGCACGCTTTGCCAAACAGGATAAGAATTACAGCTAAACAGCTGTTCCTAGCAACAGGCTTGTAGAGTGCAAAAGGTAATGAGACTTCCACGAAAAAGAAATGAATTCAAAATTCAAATAAATCAAGCACTCCTTGCGCTTCAGAAAATGAAAACACGACAGCTTAGCGAAGAACAACCAGAGAAATCCTCCCCTGGTACTTTAACAGGAACCTTGAGAACGACCGAAAAGGCAGACCTCCTTTAGCCACCAAAATCCACAGTTCCTTTTACTGGAAAACATAGAAATGCTGCCAAAACCGGCAGCCATATTCCTCACTTCTTCGGCTCCACTGAAGAACAAAACTGAATTCACAGGTGAATGGAATTACGCACGAGAGCCTACGTGCAAGTACTCTATTTATATTCACTCCCCCTCATGACTGATTGAGCTGTTCACAATGGACCATGGGAGTTGTAGTGAAATATATGCATACAGAGGAAATAACATTGTATTACCTTTGTCATTTATTGTGGCTTTCTTGAGCCTGAATATGAAACTTGAAGGTGCCTATGCCTGCCTTTTCCAGACACTTTATGAGAATTTAACCATGTGATTGATACTAGGAACTTCTGTAAGGAGGTATATATTCCCCCCTGCCTCACCTAAGGAGCTTGCAGGTGTAGGGCATCCCTTTACTGGTAAAATCAGAGACTCACAGTTTATTCATTTTTGCAGTAACACTTTTCAGATTCAACCTAAGCGCGAGACAGAGTTTCTTCAGTACTCCACGGACAATACTTATTTATTTATTTAGCTATCTATCCAAAATGGTGTCACTAATATTAACTGATAGCCACAATAATTCTTTTGAAAGAACTGAGTATTTTTGTCACCCACACTATCACGTTACTATATGCCTTTATGTATCCATCTCTGGATTTACTGGGTGGCCCTGGGATGTAAACCAATAAAAGATAGTGGCTCATATCAATTGCAAACTGCAGATCTCAAAGTAACATGGCGTCTGATTGGGAGAACCTGCTACAGCCTGCACTCTAAACCACCAATAAAAGGGCATGTCCAAAAACAAGTAGTTGTATTGCAGTGATAATGCGCTCATGCAGATTCTTGATTCCTCAAAACGGAAATCCTTCACCTTACACTCTGACGTTTCTGAGGGAAGAACTTCTTTGCAGCTCCAGGAAATGCTTTAGTTCTAGGCCAAGGAGAGGTGGATTAGTTAGTTGTACTCCATCTTAATGGGGTGTTGTTCAGCCTTGTTTCCTTTGCTGCTGTCTGCTCTATCTTGGAAGACTGGTAGGTCCTGAAACAAGCCTTTAGATCCCTATCTGGGGTTATAGTTCTTTCCAAGAGACTACACCACAGGGCTGCTGGGTCAATTCTAGTTGAGTGCAGTGGGGATGTTTTCTGAGTCTGCATATGAGCTTTAAGGTACAATCTTGTCCAAGTGCTGAAACTGGGACACCGGTGACGAACTAAAGTATCCATTTTGTAACTACTGACTTCCAGGACAAAGAGATAATATCTGCCACATGGGTTCTGCATCCTTCTTACTGCATGATGTCATGGGAGCAATCTATTCATCAGTGAGCAAGTCAAGCTGCTTGATATTTTCGAGTTTATCAAGCATCGCTTGCATGAGCACTAGGAAGGCAGTTGGAGCTTATGAAAGCAGTCGCGATTGGGGGATGTGATGCCCTAATCTGAGTATCCCTCCTCTAGGCTTCCCCGGACACCCAGTTTAAGATATCTCACTGCTGAACAATTCCAGGTCTTCATTGCCCAACAATGGCAGCTTCTCACTCACTAAATCAGTGCAGCTTTTCACACTCTCTACCAGTGTCAGCTGCTCCCATTGCTCACCCGGGACAGGTCCTTATGCTGCTCACCAGTATCGGTTCCTCACATTGCCAACCAGTGCCAGCTCTTTTCCCTACGCACTGGTCACACCCCATTACCATGCATATCAGTGCCTATTCCCCACACAACCCAACAGTGCCATTTCATCACTCACCACCGATCCCAGCCCCATTCATATCCCACCAGTAAAATTTCATTAATCCCCACATGTGCTAGTGAAAAACTACATGAACATTTCTTTTAAATCCACCGTAATAGCTAATGCGATGATGAATTCTTGGCAGCCATCTTGTTCCCATATTGTGCCCATATTCCACACAGGTCAGCTCTGCCTTCTCAAATCCGGAGTATCCAGCCTCATTCTTCTGTTTAGCACCTCTAAGTGAGGCTTCATAAATGAGTAGCTCAGTGTCCGGTAGTTTACATTTTTTGTGTGTTTTTCTAAGTCCTTTTTCATTCATCTCATGAGAAAGCCAGCTTCTCGTACTACCCATCAGCATCAGATGTTAATGTCACCTAACAATGCCATCTCCTTTCATTGGCCATGTATGCCCATTTCTCTTACTGGTTACCAGTACCAGCTGCTCACAATTCCCACCAGCCTCTGCTCCTCACATTGCCCACCAGTTTTCGTGCCTCACATTAAACACAAGCGCCTACTTCATACATTGCATGTCAGTGCTAACTCCATGCTGCTCGCAGTGCCAGCTGACCACAAGTCCTACTTGTGTACCTACTCAAACTGCGCCCCAATATGGGTTATTCACCATGCCCCTTGTTGCCTGCTCCACAAAATGCCTACTGTAGGAAAGTAGGATCTGCTTTCATGGTTACCCCCACTTTTTGCTGGAGTTATAATGTTTTATGACTAATCTGACTGGGATCCTTCTAATCAGGACCCCAGGCTCTGTGCTTCCTCCCTAAATTGGGCAGTGGTAGGTCATTTGGCACCTTCCCAATAGGCTACTGGTGTACCCATGTAAGTCCCGGGTATACACCAGGGGTCTCCGAGGGGTTGCAGCATGTATTATGCCACCCATGAGAGATCACTCAAACTGTGACTACAGGCCTGCCATTACAGCCTGTGTAAGTTGGTGCTAGCACTTCTTACAACAGATATAAGTTTCCTTATATCTAAGATCAATGCACTTAAAACCTATAAGTCACCCCTAAGGCAGGCTTTTCAATCCTGAAGGCAGGGTGCTAGGTTATAAGTGTGAGGGTGCCCTGCATGTGCAGAACACCCCCTACAAACCCCGGAGTCGATTCTCCAGGCTTTGTAAGTGCGGTCAGCCATTTTGATACATATAGTGGCCATGCGTCATTATGCGATGGCTTATTATATATTGGCTGTTCTGAACATGGGCATGTTTGGTATCAAACATGTTGGAATCATACCCCAACACCGTTAGCGGTGTTGGAGGAATGATTCCATGCACCAGGGAAGCCCCCAGTGCTACTGGTAACAGCCTTCCATCGTCTGCCAGCAAGCTAGTGCTGCTGCCAACCATAGACACAATTCTGCCCTCCTGCTGCTGAGCTGAGCTTGAGCGGGGGAAGGTAGAACAATAGGTTTCCTGTCACAGGGAGGTGTGACCACCTCCTAGACAGGAATAAGTATATTGGACGGGGGGCCGGGGCGCTTGCCAGCACCACCAGACTGCTTTGAAGGGCACACTTGGTGCCCTCTTTGCATACTCCAGTTTGAGCCAGTTCAGGGAGCCCTTGACTCCCGCTCTGGCGCGAAACTGGACAAAGGACATGGGAGTATCATCCCCTCTGTCCAGCCCCTCCTCTGGGAGGGACCCTTGAATCGTCCCAATCCTTTCCCTAGGGTACTTAAGGGCTTACCTGTGGGTGGCTCTTCAGATTCATCATGGGACAAGATTCAAACCCAAAACCACTTCAACTTCGACCATCTAGGCACCTTGGACTCCGCTGGACTTCGCCTAGAACTGAGACTACACCAAGGACGACTCCTGCTGCTCCTGGTCTCGCTATTTTGCCAGTCTTCTTCATCATCTGTGCCTGTGCTTTATCCAGGTTCCTCTCCAGGCCTGTGGGCATCAAGGACATCCAAAGTAATCTCCCTTGGAGTGAAGGAGTCACTCCCCTGCATCTGCAGGCACTGCAGCGAAGCTGACCGGCCTGCTTCTCTCAACGTCCTATGGACTCCGAAAGGCTCAGCAACACAGTTGGTGGTTCTGCAACTCCCTCGAGGCCTGACCTGTCCTCTCAGCAAGTTTGAGGCCAGTATCCTTGTCAGAACCGCTGGGACAGCACCCCTGTGTACCGCGTCGACTTGCCGTTGCCAAGGCTTTTTGGCTCTGTACTCCAGAGATCTTCGGGCTACAAGAAGCTCCAGCCTCCAGCATTTCTTCCTGCCAAAATCTTCGTCCTCCCCGCATCCTCTGCACCGTAGGCCTGCATCTTTGGTGAGTTGCTCGAGGTCCTCTTGTGACTCCTGTGCCTTCGGCCTGTGGGTCCTCTTGAGGGTCTTCTTTGGCTTCAGTGGGCTCCTCTGCTTGCTCGGGGCCTGCTGTGACTCTCCTGCAATTGGTGAGTCCCTTGGACCTTGCTGGTCCCAACGTTGTACCTTTTTCGTTTGCCACGTCTGTTGCTGCTGCCAAGGCTTGTTGGTGCTTCCACCGGACACCGACTGCCTGGTTCTCGACTTCCGACGTGGGACAGCTCGTGAACGGCTCCTGGTCTTCCACAGTGTCGCCTGGTCCTCACAGCTGTAGCGACAAAGTCACCATCATCACTCCTACATCTTCCGTCATCGGTGGTCATTGGTCTTCCGTGCCTCCTGGTCACTTCCGAGTGGCATAGACTCTGTCCCCTCTGCTAGCAAGTACTCCTCTTCAAGAATCCATCCTTGTATTCTACCGTACTCTTCCACCTTCCTCGACAGCGCCATCTTTCCTGAAGTCCTCCATTGTGGTCTACGGCGGTTTCCGACGTCACTTCGCAACTATGCACCCAGTTTCCCTGGTGTAGGTATCCACGGGTGGGGTGACTCTCCAACAATCTGTCTTCCACGGGGTTACTTCAGGGTCCATTGGGAAAGGTCCTTCTTCTTGAAAACTGCAATTGCTACTTTTCCATTGACTTGCATTGAGTATGCAGCTGTGTTTCCACTCTACACACAGCCTCCGTGGGGTTCCTGGGTACTTACCTCAGGTGGTTCCTTGAGTCCCCAGCTCTTCTGAGTCTTCTGGTCCAATTTCCGACTTCAGTCGCAGTTCCCATTCCACTTCTTTAGTATATGGTTTCGTCTCCCCCTGGAGACCACTGTGTATTTGTGCTTACTTACCTGTTTACAATTGAAGTATTGTGTGTATTGTGTTGATATCTCCGGGTAGGAGATATACAAATGTGTTAGTGAGTGTGTATAATAAATATTCCAATTTTTATAACTACACTGTGTGATTCTTTTTTCGTTTAACCTACACTATATGATTAGTTCTGGTAAAACAAGCTGCTTAACACTCCTTCTGGACTAAGCCTGAAGGTTGCTCTCCACAGCTACCACTTAGAGAGCTTTCTATGGTTGTCTAAGACCACTAAAATCACCATAAGGGCTGTCTGGATTAGTACAAGGTGCTTCACTTAAATAAGTGTGCACCATATACTAAGCCAGCCTCCTACATTGGTGTGCAGCGGTTGGGATTTAAGCCTGCACTGTTTTCCCAGCTAATCTAGGTGTGGATTAAATGAAAAACCATCAGTAGCATTAGGCACATATAATATATTTCTGTAAGTAGTAAGTTCCAGTGAACTTTTAGATTGCTTGTTAAGGGCCTAACACATCCCTTTCTCCAATCTTTGGAAGTTTAGTTTCACTAGGGTAAGTAGGTGCAACACCACACTACACCTAGTCACTATGTCTTTAATTGTGGATCCCAGTGGGTCCCAACCCTCTAGATGTGGAGAAGTGTGGCTCAATGGTTAGAGCGGCAGACCCTGATGCAGAGATCTGGCCCGGGACCAGGGTTCAATTCCCGCCTCGGCGGGTCTTGGGCTCAATTTCCTCGGACCTGATAATTCTCGCCTCGGTGCCTATTCTAATCATGGGTCCCACTCTGCAACTCTGGGCAATAGCTTGCTTAATCTCCACAACGGCCCCACCAGCGCTGGGATGCCTGGCTTCACCTTGGGGGTGCCCAGGAGTGGACATTTCACAGGGAAAAGCCAGGAAGGGTTCCACAGCGGTATGCGTACAGCGCCAGGACACCCCAGCTGGGGTAGCAGTGCGCTTTACAAGTACAAATTTCATAGATACAGTGATCTTAAGTATCAGGAACTAAGGGCCCTGTGTACCTTTAGAAAGATGAAGACAGGTAGCAAACCTAACACTAAGCAACTCCTAGATGTGCTTCTGCAGGATGACCTCCAGAATCCTGATAGGTCAGAAGGGCAGGACAAAGTGGGAGGGGATGCTCCAGAGATGGGTCAAGAACGGTGCCCCCTAGTGACCTTAATTCTGAGCATGACCAGGAGGAGACTGATGACTCCACACTGGTGAACTCTGATCCCCCAGGGAATAGTACAGATGGTACAGAGGGAGCCCCTAGAGGTAGGTCCCCCTTTATTTTTCCTGGGAGGGTGCAAAGAGTACAGGGGAGGTGTCAGAGAATCTTTAAAATGCTGATACTTCCACAGGAGCAGATGCCAGCTTCCCAGATCCTCCCCGCAAGTGCTAACACAGATTAGAATGTAATAACCTGTCTCAAGCACCCACCAGGGGGAAAGGGGAATTGGGACAAAGAGAGACCGCCTCCGGGTTCAGCAACCAGCCTCGTACCTCCCTCTGAACCTTTTGATGGTCAGGTATCCTGGAATTTACGTTGGTAGTCTGCAGTTTAATAAACGACAAGAGCACAAGGTTACTACAGCCTACCTAACTACTCTATGTCTATAAACTCTAGATACATAAGTTCTCCTCTCTACCTGAAACCCTGAGTAGGCTAGCCCCTCTCTGGAGATGTTTTAAACTGCGTAAATATTTATTTCAGTTATCTTCTTCAGGTCTAGTACATATGAAGCATGAAAGTCTCTTTACGAACAATGAACAATTCACCATTAGAGAAAGAAAATGTCTTAGCGAATAATCGGAGTTAACCAATAGTCTCTTGTGTCTCAATCACTATTCTTACTGTCCTTCACAGAGGTGTGAAGTGTCTTCTTCGTAGTCTCCTCTGGATGCCACAAGAATGAGTGTTTTGATGACGAAGTTCGAGACACTAGTCTCCTCAGGATACCACAAGAACGAGTCTCTTAACGACGAAGTTCGAGACACTAGTCTCCTCAGACAGACTAAAAACTTGTGTGCACACCGCTCCGATAAACGGAGCCTAAGGGGATTATGCGCCGCCGAAACTGAGCAGGCACAACAAAAATATGACGGAAATCCTCCTCAGAGGAGACGCGCAACAGAAACACTGCTCTCACTTCGAGAATACAGTTGAAGTGCGAGGACTTCAACCACTCGCGCTCAAGATAAGCTCTGTCAGGCAAAACGGATCTAAAGTCTAGAAGGCTAACCGCTCACTACATGGCGGCCGCCATGTTGAGTGAGTGATCTTCTGTACAGATGCCAAATGGTGCATTTACCTCTGCAGCAGGAACCAAGCATGAGGGCGTCGTCTTAACCAGTGAGGGTATTGAGCTAGATAGCGCCTTTTCTGTCTAAGTGGTTTAACAATTAAGCATGCAATCGATTTCCTGACAGTACACCCCTTCAAAGAATGTCCTCCCAAAAAGGTTTGTTTGGAAAGGTGTTGTGAAATTGTCTAATAAGTCTTGGTGCATGAATGTTTTCAGAGGGCTCCCAGGATCTTTCCTCAGGACCGAAACCTTTCCAATCAACTAAGTAAAATAGTTTCTCTTTCTTTAGTTTTGAATCTAAAATCCTTTTTATTTCATACTCTGAGTGTGAGTCTATTTCCACTGGACCCGGAGGGGTTAAAACTCTAACGTTAGGAGGACTCTTTTTAAGCAGGGACACATGGAACACTGGGTGAACCTTAACTTGGGAAGGCAGGGAAAGCTTGACAGTCACAGGATTCACTACCTTGCAGATCTTAAATGGTCCTAGATACCTAGGTTGGAATTTTTTATTCCCTTTCAGATGTAAATGTTTAGTGGATAACCACACCTTATCTCCCTTGAAATATTCTGGACTACTTCTCCTCTTTCTGTCAGCATATTTTTTATAGGTGACCTTAGCTTTAGTTAAGTGCTCTCTAGCTAACTTATAAGCCTCTTGAACTCTTTTGCTTAAGTCATCCACTGCTGGAACTGAACTTTCTGATCTTCCCAAAACTACATTTGGATGTCTGCCAGAGTTTAGGTAGAATGGGGAAAAACCAGTGGAAGCATGGACAGCATTGTTGTATGCAAATTCTGCCGTCCAAAGGAGATCGGGCCAATCACCTTCCTGATCTAAAAGGTACAGGCGCAAGTATTGTTCAATTTCCTGATTCACTCTCTCAGTCTGGCCATCTGTCTCTGGGTGATAACTTGTGGAATATCGAGAATCTATTCCTAATTGCCGCATAAAGGACCTCCAAAATTGCGAGACAAATTGAGACCCACGGTCAGAAATCATCAGCCGGAATACCATGTGCTCTGACAATATGTTGTAAGAATAGCTGAGCTAATTGTGGAGCACTAGGAACTTTCTTAAGAGGAATGAAATGGCTCATTTTGGAGAAGGTATCGACAAATACTAAAATTGTGTCAAAACCTTGACTTGAGGGCAAATCTACAATTAGGTCCATTGTTATTGTGTGCCAAGGATAGGGGGCCATGGGAAGGAGCTGAAGCTCTCCTTCAGGAGGCTGTCTATTAGTTTTTCCTTGAATGCATTTAGCACAAGTCTGAACGTATTGCCTTATTTGAGGAGTCATGGCGGGCCACCAATAATGTCTTTTTATTAGTTCTGTAGTTTTTGAAATTCCTTTGTGACCGGCCAAACGGTCATCATGACAAGCCTCTAGAGCAGCCTGTTGCAATTCCTGAGTCGGAAGAAATAAAGCCTCCTGGACATAAGGCAGGTTTTCTTTGACTTGTCTATTCTTGTCCTCCTTCACCCAATCTAGAATTTCTTGGTCAGACATAGCCTCTCGAATCTTTTTCTTGATTTCTGGAAAGTGTAGGATGCAGGCAAATTTTTCTGTTGGAATTATTGGAGTAATAATCGTACTTCCAGCTTCCGATTTAGTATCCATTCTTGATAAGGCATCCGCCTTGCCATTAGTAGAACCTGGTCGATAGGTTATGGTAAAGTTAAAATCGGCGAAAAACAATGACCATCTCAACTGTCTCGGAGTTAGGGTTTTGGCTGATTTTAAAAATTGAAGATTTTTATGGTCGGTAAATACTGTGACCACGTGGCGCGCACCAAGCAAATAATGCCGCCACTCAAGAAAGGCATCTTTCACCGCCAGCAACTCCTTGTCAGCAATCATATAATTTATCTCGGGTGGAGTCAACTTCCTAGATCTGTAAGCGACTGGGTGTAGCTGTCCGGTCTCCTTGTGTCGCTGAGAAAGGATTCCTCCAATGGCTAGATCCGAAGCATCAGCTTCCACATAGAATGGTTCTCTCGGATCTGGGTGGAGAAGAATAGGCGCCGAGGTGAATGAGTTCTTAAGGTAGACAAACGCCTCCTCTGCATCACTGGACCAATGAAACGGTACTCCTTTCTTCAATAATCTGGTTGTAGGACCGACCTTCTTGGAGAATTCCTTGATGAAACGTCGATAGAAATTGGGGAACCCAATAAAACTCTGCACATCCTTCACATTCTTAGGTGAGGGCCAATTCTGGATGGCTTGAATCTTGACTGGATCCATAGAGATTCCACCTTCAGACAAGACAAATCCCAAAAACTCTACCTTCTCAACGTGAAATGCACATTTCTCTAATTTTACGTACAAATTGTTCTCAAGGAGCTTCTTCAAAATTGCTCTCAAATGTCCAACGTGGTCTTGCAGATTTTTAGAAAAGATTAAGATATCATCGATGGACACCACAGCGACTCGATCTAAGAACTCTCCTAAAACATCATTCACAAAGTGCTGGAAGGCAGCTGGGGCATTACACAGCCCGTAGGGCATGACTTAGTATTCGAACAGACCGAAACGGGTGCGGAATGCCGTTTTCCATTCATCTCCCTTCGCCACTCGAATAAGATGGTAAGCCCCACGAAGATCTAGTTTTGTGTAGACTCTGGCCTCCTTTACCTGATCCAATAGGACAGAGATCAAGGGCAAAGGGTATCGATTTTTAATCGTCACCTGATTCAAAACTCGATAGTCGATGCAGGTTCTCAATTCTTGATTCTTTTTCGGGACGAAGAAAAGGGGTGAGGAGACTGGGGATTGAGAGGGACGGATGAAGCCATTTGCCAAGTAGGTGTCCAAATATGTTTTGAGATACTCATTCTCCTTTTCAGTTAAGGCATAGATTCTGCTACAGGGCAAATTAGCTCCCAGTTCCAACTCAATCTTGCAGTCATAGGGTCTGTGGGGGGTAGTTTTTCCGCTTCTGTCTTATCAAAGACTGCTGCCAAATCTTCATACTCTGTGGGTACGATTACATTTTCCAGGGCACAGACCATCTTTGAACTGGCTGATAAAACCTTGGCTGGGGAAAGGTTGGGAACCTCTTCAGTAGGGCCGTAGCAATGTTTCAGACAATAACTCTAATTTAGCCGGACCGTTCTTTTCTTTCAATTAATCTCTGGGTTGTGCTCTGTTAACCATGGTAACCCCAGAATTAACTGGAATTGAGGAGCATCAATGAGATTGAACGAGATCTTTTCTCGGTGTCCACAAGGATCCACGAGCATTATGGGTTCCGTTTCATCTGTGATTGGGCCCGAGGACAGGTTAGTACCATCAACAGCTCTCACTGACTCCGCGACATCCTTCTTGACAAATTTTATTCCAGTCCTTTTGGCATATTGGATATCGCAAAAGTTCCCAGTAGCTCCTGAGTCAATCATGACTGAAGCCTCAATCGGAATTTTCCCTTGAAAATCTAAATTGAAAGATTTGGTTAGATGGGGGGAAGCAGATTGCAAGGTATTTACCACCTGTTGTTGTTCCAGGGTTGACTTTACATGAACATCCATCAGGGCAACCCTCTTCACTGATGGGGTGTCTCTTTTCCCGAATAATTATTATTCTTAGGGCATTCCTTAACGAAGTGTCCTGACTTGCCACAATACAAACAAAGGTTTCCAGATCTTCTTTTCTCTTTTTCTTCTTTAGTTAAAGGACCTCTCACATTGCCAATCTGCATTGGTTCTTCTACAGAGTGCCCTTCTGAGGACTTAGGAGCTTCGGGCCGACTTCTATCAATTCGTGGACGCAAAGGGCGAAATTCTCTTTTTCTTTCAGTTCTTCTCTCAAATAAACGTTGATCAAACTGTAGCACTAAGTCTATTAATTTAGAAACTTCAGTAGGTCGATCTGGTATTTGAGCCAATGCATCCTTAAGTTCGTCTCGCAATCCTCAATAAAAAATCGCAGCTCTCTTGCTTTCTGGCCATTCTGTCTCTACAATTAGTTTATTAAATTGGGCCAGGTACGAAATCAGATCTCTGTTGCCTTGTTTGAGTTCTAGAAGTTCATTGTATATAGCTTGTGAGATCGCTCTGCAATCAAAAATTCGGAGAAATTCGGTTTTGAATCTTTCAAACTTGTATAAAATAGGGTCATTTTGAGAAACCAGAGGCATGGACCAGGATGCTGCATCCTCGCTCAAATAAGACAACACGAAAGCAGACTTAGATTGGTCATCAGCGAAAATGATGGGTCTACAGAGAAAATAGAGGGAGCATTGGGTGAGGAAAATTTGGACCTTATGAGGATCGCCATTAAAGCGTTCAGGAGGGGCCAAAGGAATGACTGGGGAAATAGAATGAATAACCTGGGTGGTGACCTCAGGGGTAGGATTTGGGAAGGTTTTACCTGTACGTCCGCTAGAACTGGAAGATGTTCCTAAAGTGAATTCATTTAACCTCTGAATAAGCTGTTGAGATTATGACGGAAATCCTCCTCAGAGGAGGCGCGCAACAGAAACACTGCTCTCACTTTGAGAATACAGTTGAAGTACGAGGACTTCAACCGCTCGCGCTCGAAATAAGCGCTGTCAGGCAAAACGGATCTAAAGTCTAGAAGGCTAACCGCTCACTACATGGCGGCCGCCATGTTGAGTGAGTGTTCTTCTGTACAGATGCCAAATGGTGCATTAACCTCTGCAGCAGGAACCAAGCATGAGGGCGTCGTCTTAACCAGTGAGGGTATTGAGCTAGATAGCGCCTTTTCTGTCTAAGTGGTTTAACAATTAAGCATGCAATCGATTTCCTGACAGGAGGTCTAGATCCTCCTCTGTCCATTTCAATACCTCAGACACATCCTTAGGGACCTCTATTTCTAGCACCAGACTGCTCTGAAGGGCATACTTGGTGCCCTCCTGGCATACTCCAATTTGAACAAGTTCAGGGAGCCCTTGGCTCCCGCTCTGGCGCGAAAGTGGAAGTGAGGTCGACTAACGAGGTTATTTGATTCACTCTACGGAAGCAAAGTGGATGGCTTCCACCTGTTGATCGATGGTTTTACCACGATTTTTACCACAGCTCTCATAATTTGGAGTACCACCCATGTTTTGGAGTGTCCTGCTCTCTCTCCCTTCTGAACCTTGGAGCCATTGGGCCCTAATTTGTCCGAGACGACATTTCTTGCCTTTGAGGACTTCTTTCTAATTAAGTCACGGTGCCCTTCCCCCCTTTTCACTTAATCACTTGTCCTGAGGAAGACCCCGCTAGTAAGGTTTCTAAGAACACCTACATACATCCAGGGGTCGAAACGTCGACACATTACTGATGCCAGTATCGCCAACAGTGCATGTTGCACTGTGACTTTCTATGTTACATGGTTATGTAACTTATTGTATTTGTTTCCCTTTCGATAAAGAAATGTGTGGCTTTGAATAATATGCCTACCAATTTGATTGTGATATCCACTAGTAGTGTCTTTCACTTACCTCACTGCCTCACTTAAGTCTCTGCCCTTTCCCCTCCTTACCCATTTGGGCACATCAATGTTGGTTTATAATGTGTTTTTCTAAATCTGTATTTTGTGTTCAGTGTGATTAAATAACACTGTTTACACTATTGATTCGTAATTTTTGATTTATTGTTGTGAATATAATTGTATATATTTTTAGTTTCTACACTGTTTGGATGTAATAGTGCTGGGACCACTACGTTCTATATCGTCTTACACCCAGGACCCAGTGATTTTGGGTATACACTTATCTTTAATAATGTCCTCCAATGGGAGGGACGCTTGAATTGTCCCATCCCTTTCCCTAGGGTACTTAAGGGCATACCTGTGGGTGGCTCTTCAGATTTGTCGTGGGACAAGACTCAAACCCAAAACCACTTCGACCATCTGGGCACCTTGGACTTCACTGGAATTCGCCTGGAACCAAAACTACATCAAAGACGACTCCTGCTGCTCCTGGTCTCGCTGTTCTGCCAGTCTTCTTTGTCGTCTGTGCCTGTGCTTCTTCCAGGTTCCTCTCCAGGCCTGTGGTCATCAAGAACACCCAAAGTAATCTCCCTTGGAGTGAAGGAGTCACTCCCCTGCATCTACAGGCACCTCAACAAAGTTGACCGGTCTGCTGCTCCTGACGTCCTACGGATTCCATAAGGCTCAGCAACACAGTTGGTGGTTCTGCAACTCCCTCAGGGACTGACCTGTCTTCTCAGCAAGCTTGAGGCCAGTATCCCTTGTCGGAACCGCTGGGACAGCACCCCTGTGCACCACGTCGACTTGCTGGTGCCAAGGCTTGTTGGCTCTGTACGCCAGAGATCTTCAGGCTACAAGAAGCTCCAGCCTCCAGCATCTCTTCCTGCTAAGATCTTCATCCTCACCACATCCTCTGCATCGTGGGCCTGCATCTTTGGTGAGCTACTCGAGGTCCCCTTGTGACTCCTGTGCCTTCGGCCTGTGGGTCCTCTTGAGGTCTTCATTGGCTTCAGTGAGCTCCACTGCTTGCTAGTGGCCTACTCTGACTCTCCTGCAATTGGTGAGTCCCTTGGACCTTGCTGGTCCAGACGTTGTACCTTTTTTGTTTACCACATCTGTTGCCAAGGCTTGTTGGTGCTCCCGTGGGACACCGACCTCCTGGTTCTTGACTTCCGACGTGAGACAGCTCGTGAATGGCTCCTGGTCTTCCACAGCATCACCTGGTCCTCACAGATGCAGCAACAAGGTCACCGTAATTACGACTGCATCTTCTGTCATTGGTGGTCATTGACCTTCCATGCCTCCTGGTCAACTCCGAGTGGCATAGACTCTGTCCCCTCTGCTAGCAGGTACGCCTCTTCAAGAATCAATCCTTGGATTCCACCGGACTCTTCCACCTTCTTCAACAGCAGTATCTTTCCTGAAGTCCTTCATTATGGTCAATTGCGGTTTCCAACGTCACTTCGCACCTATGCACCCGGCTTCCCTTGTGTAGGTATCCTAGTGTATCCACGGGTGGGGTGACTCTCCAACCTTTTGTCTTCACGGGGTTTCTTCAGGGTCCACTGGGAAGGGTCCTTTTTTTTAAAAAACTGCAATTGCGACTTTCCCATTGACTTGCATTGAGTACACAGCTGTGTTTCCACTCTGCACACAGCCTCCGTGGGATTCCTGGGTACTTACCTCAGGTGGTTCCTTGAGTCCCCAGCTCTTTGAGTCTTCTGGTGCAAGTGCCGACTTCGGTCGCAGTTCGCATTCCACTTCTTTAGTATATGGTTTGGCCTCCCCCTGGAGACCACTGTGTATTTGTGCTTACTTACCTGTTTACAATTGAAGTATTGTGTGTATTGTGTTGATATCTCCGGGTAGGAGTCCTGAAGGCAGGAAAATGGGAAACCAGGTGCAAACTGTTACCAGGAGGGAAAGGCCCACTGCCACAGTACTGCAGCATTTGTGAAGCATGGTACTGACTGTTCCAGCTCCTTTTATAGGAAGGAACAGGAAGTTACTGAGGAAGACATATTGGTTCGGGAATTACAAATTAAATAACTTCCTTCTCAACAAAAAGTCAGAATTCCAGAAAATGTCTCAGAGGTTTTTTCCAGGTAGGAGAGTTGCAGAATCTGAATGGTTTACAACAAAATGAAATTGAGCTCACAGGTTTCTCCAGATGATTCCCAAAGAGAACAAGAAAAAGGCAATAGCCTGGGCTCTTTCAAGATGGTTCCCTGTCCCTGGAACATACACCAGGAAAAAAAGAATGCAGGGAGGGGATTGCAAGGTGAAATGACCGGATGAGCCATGGGAAGAAGTGTGAAAAAAAAGATGCCACCACCACCTTTGTGTTGTCTCAAATGAGTATACTGTCCAGATATACTAGCACATAATGATTCATGATGTCTACAAATATTTGGTCCCTGGATCTTTGAAAGACTGCTGGGCAATGCACAACCCAAAGGGCATGACAGGATATTGAAATACCCAAATGGGGTAAGGAAAGCAGCCTTCCATTCATCTCAAATTGATATTGTAAGCAGATGGTGAGCGACCCACAGTTGGAGCTTCGTAAACATGGTGGCACCTTGAACACTATCCTGAAAGAATCCTATCTTACTTCTCTCTCAAATAATATATGGCGCAACTTTACTCTTATTATCAAAGATCAACTGAATAGGATCATCAAAGACATTAAGTCTACTCTCATTGCATGATATAATTCTAGTTGTTGCCATTCAAAACACATGTTATATATTCAGCAAACTATGGTACTGCTCAATAAATCCTTCGTTAAAAATGCTACACCTTTCCTGCATATAGGATAGCGGCAATGTCTGCCTCCTCATCGTTCTTGAATTACTGGTGGTGTTTGATACGATTGATCGCAAATGGCTCATCACTATCTTTGAATCCTGAGATGATTTTCCTCATTCTTAATCAAGTGCAAAGAACTGGTGAGGATGGATAACTATGCCCAGGCCACTCCTACATCACGTGTGGGGACCTTCAGGGCACTATCATTGTGTCCATGTTGTTTAAATTGACTAACAAATTAATTTATAGGAACTGGTATCCTTAACAAATGATTGAAGTTCCTTCTCTTCCTTCAGATTATTGAAAATGTACACCAAACCTACACATTTGATTATGATACTCTCCTGGCTATATTTGATGTTACATAATTATTTACGAACATACCACATGAGGATGGTCTTATGGCTCCTAATAAAAGCACTGTTAAAAAGCTATCAACCAATGTGCTTACCAACTTTTCAAGAGTTATCCTTAAATCCAATACTTTTACCTTCAATTGTGAACACTATATGTAGATACAAGGGCCTTCTAGGGGCACTCGGATGACTCCATCCTATGTGAATATCTTCATGGTCAAACTAGAGGACCATATAGTTGCTACTTCTAGAATCAAACCACGGTTACGGCTAAGATACGTTGAGGACATATTTTTTGTATGGAATGCAGGAAGTAGAAAAGTGGAAGAATTTACAGCTTATGTCAACAGTATCCACCCTACCATCAAATTTACCAGCAGCAATATTACACAAAAACACCAGCTCTCTTTTCTGGATGTGCTACTCACCATTTATGAACAGAAAATCGTAACTGATCTGTATCACAAGCCTACAGATGCTCAAGTGTATCTAAACTGGACTTCACGTCACCCACACCACACTAAACTCAGCATCATCTACAGCTAAGCACTCAGAGTAAGACACACCTGCGCAACAAGGGCACTTGGACATCTACAGGAGCTTGCTAGATTATTTTAAATGCAAGGTTATCCTCTGCATATCATACAGCAACAAATTGACAAGTCTTTGCCTTTAACCAGGGAAGCACTTATTTGGAATACCAACAGTAAAAACAAAAGTGACCGACTTCCATTGGTGGTTGACTATCATCCATCAGCTCCTAACTACAAAACATAATGCAAATAACATTTGCCTTATTATCCATCTGTGAAAAATTACAAACGTTTTTTTAAAAACCGCAAGTCATTGCTTATTGCAGAGCTCCCAATTTATGAGCTCTTATTGTGAGAGCTGAACTGAAGCAAGCTGTAGCACATGCAGGGGTTCACTGATGTGATTCGATGTGCATCACTTATGAATGCCTTTTACAAACATCATCAGTAACAAGTTATGTTACAAGAAGAACCTATGGCAAAACATAGCATTTCACAAGTAAATCAAGATCCACTATTTATGTGATTTGGTGCCAAACCCAAAGCAGTAAAAAACAATATGTAGGCCAAACAGTGAATGAACTCCGTACATGATTCAAGATTCACAGATCAGCAGTAATTAATACGAAACGTGACCAGTCTATAGTCAATACTTTTAACCTCGTGGGCCATTTGCTGATTGGAAGATCTTTCCTGTGGAACATGTCTTAAAGGAAGAACTACTGGACTCCAGAGAAAACCTCTGGATATACTGTTTAAAATCATTGCATCCAGATGGACTGAACATCACTGACAATACCACCTGATTACTGCATATCTCAAGAGACCTCAGGACTGCAGTGAATCCACATTTCAAAGGGAATCTTCACTCATGATGCTTTTTGAAAAATTAGTAGTTTCAGCTGTGCAGCCTCTGAGCAAATGGTGTAAATGATACTTTTTAAACTAAAACCAATTCACCAGTTACAGTTAACGCAAGAAACTATAACTCACAACCACACCATGCACAGTGTTATCATCAATGAAGTCTTTTCAGTTGTCATCAAAAATGTTATCAATGATGTCATAGAACATCAGTGTTGCAATATGTGAGGTCATAAGTAGTGCACAGCGAGGGTGCAGACCTGCTCTCAACCCCCCATGGCAGCCATCCCCCCACTGAGCACCGCCATTGGCAATGTGAAACGGGGGTTAGCCACATGGTCTGGCCTGCAACCAGGCCATTCGCCCAACAACCACGGCTGCACAAACCCTGCCACACACTGCCTTTGACAACCAACCATAGTGGCCAGGCAACTCGCCATACCCGAAAGAACACCAACTCCCCTCTTTTTTTCAATTGTTTTCACAATCCCGCGGTGTTGCGTCCTACCCAGCCGGCTACTCGCCAATGACTACACCACACACACAGAGTGGTTATACATGTCTTTATTCTTCAGCGTGTGAGCAAGAACTCAACGTTCTAAATGTGCCTTCACTTTATTACCCTCCAATGCTTACGTCACAGGTCTACGGAGTCCATCAGGAACCAAAAACAGTTCCGTAATTCTTTATTTACACAACACAACACTACATTTCCCCATTTGTTAAATAAAAAGTTACAAATTTTTACAATAAATAAATACATAAATAGTTACAAATACATATGCACTTATAACTCTTCAATGAGCCTAAAGTATGCATATTTCCCCCCCATCACCCATCCCCTGCATGACCACTCTCCTCTCCCTATCCTTTTGCACACTGGTATTAAAATTACAGCTGATGTTTACATATTGCACTGAAATGTCTAATTTTGTCAGTTTGCCACTTTGAAACGTGATCTCCTCCTTAGTTGACATGTGAAGTAATTTTGGCTGAAAAATGCACACACGTTCATTTTTTGCTTGAGAATATGCAAGCTGGGCACAAATGCAATCTCTAATGGTTGGGGGAAAAGAGGCAAGCACACCAAGTCGAGTAACACCTTTTGTAGCTGACTTTCAGCATACTGGCACATGAGACCCGACTTCGACAAACCTGTCACGGCTAGCATTTAAATTAGCACACAATAGATGGAGAAATACAAATGTGTGTTGGAACTCGAGGTGCGCACTACTTTAATGAGTTACTACTAGATTATTTAAAAAGTTGTATGTGGTTTATTTGGTGTTTCGGTCAATAACTATACCAATGCAGTTATAAAGTTAACACAAAGAACACGGTTTCCCAAAGGTTTTACTAGGAATATTAAAAGGAAGTTGACTAACAGTTCATGATAACATACATCAAGGGATAAACGTCCAGTTAAAAAACAAGCATTTGTAAAGCCAATAGGTTTTGCCTATTGTCTGTGTCATGGTGTTTTTTTTTACTTTAAGTTATATTGCACAGCAGCTCAACTGCTCTGCAATATGTAAAAAGAAACAGTGACAAAGTCAATAGAATTCGCATAGGCAAAACCTTTTGGCTTTGCCATTGCTTGTTTAATTATTGCAGCTGGGTGCAAAATTATATGTAGGGAAAATGTAAAAAGGTTCAAACTGTCCTGTTGTGAGCTTTTTCTTCATGTGGTTTTCAAAAAAGAAGGAACAGTTACTTGCAAATCATAATGCAATTTTGTCACTGTTACTTTCTCCTAGATATTGGAGTCAACATGAATCTTCTAAGGAATCCAGATTTTGAAGCCGCGGATGGCACAGGAACCACTGATAATGATGACAGGCTTGTAATAGCTTGCAAAACAACACCAGCTGGGCTTGACAGCATTGGTCTTGTTGTCATTGAGGACTGGGTGAGCACAAGTTGAAGCCCAGCATCAATGGAATCCAAGAATGCATACAGTGCTTGCGGTCTGACTGTTGCCAGAGCCTGTGAAGGAGCAGGTGTTGACGGTATTGATGGCTCATCATGTACTGCATACTTCATGATTTCCAACTGCAATACAGTGCAGTATGATTGATGCTGTTTTATTGAATCACTTCTCCTATTTTGAACAATATTACTGGTGGTAATCCCAATAAAACATTCAAGCACATTGTTTCAAAACAGTGCATGCACCAAAAGCAACGTCTCATTTTAGGACCTTGGAACTTGGGGAATGAAAAGGGCCAATTTGCACTTATCACATTCAATAATTCTCCTCCGAGGCCGAATGCCATAATTTCTCTGCACTGTTGTACAGTTGGATAGCTGTCATTTCCATTCACGTTGACAATCATGCTGGCTTTATTTCTTCACTAGAAGAAAAATGAGAATTGCACAACCATCAGCAGAGTAGTTGAAAATCCACCAAATAGACTTGACAATAGTGAGCTGAAGAATGAGGGGATCACTCCAAAAATAGCTGTAATGCCAGACATTAAGCCAGATCCATAGCTTTTGAAAACATATGAGTGGATTGGTGCATGCAGATTTGCTTATGAATGTAGGTTTGTCTTTTGTCCAACAATGGAATTTGAAAGGAAACCTCCATTCCTGATAAAGAAAGGCATCATGTATTTTTCACACCAACCTGAGAATGTGTATTTTTTCAATTCATAAAAATGAAAGGCAGCGATTGGCAAGAATATTACTCCATAACTGAGCTACTTAGTATTTGGGTATTCTGCACAGAAAATGGGGTGCTTTCTATTTCTTCAATACGAGGGTATACAATGTCTGTTATTTAGCCATAGTTCTCTGTCTTGAGGTCAAATTATAAAGGTCAAACACAGAACATTCATGTATTAGTTGCCATTGCAGTATGTGTTTTAGCCGTAGTTCTCTGTCTTGAGGTAAAATCATAAAGGTCAAACACAGCACTTTTATTTATGAGCTGCCAAGGCACTTTATTGACCTTCAAGGTTTGTAATGCCTAATCTAATTTTGCTATTGCTTGCATCTGAGCCTGTCCTTGTTGTAAAAGACTTTCAATGTCCTCACTAATCTTGGATAGGTGTTCTTTCACAGCATGTAAACTGGAAAGTGCTAGCCAGCGATGGCACAATTTACCAACACTATACGTGGTCACAGTCTTGGGAGAATATATGTTATGTAGGGGATCTTGTCTGTTTGCTAAGGGACCACCAGCTTTAGAAAGAAACCGGTTCATACACACATCAGTGTTTATTGGCCATAAGACAATTCAATTTGAATCAAATGCAGTCAGATTATAGGCACTCTTTTGTATCATATCATTACGTTCTGCATCTGAAATGTTTTCTTTCCATTGCCAACCTGGGATTTGTCTCAAATTAACTCTTGCAATGGATGGTGTCTTTAGCTCTTTAGTAGGTGTAAATCCATGCATGTTTTATGTTTTTTAAAATCACCTCTCTGAGAATAATGCATGCTCAAAACAAAGCCTCTGTACCTTTGATTTACCAAAACTTAGGGGGTCATTACGATGGCGGGCGGAAGCACAACCGCCGTGCTGGCGGATGCAAAAACCACCAGTTACCGCCGGCACGCAGCAGTCCACACGCCCGCCCTATTACGATGCGAAAAGTAGGCCAAACACCGCCGGCAAGCCAGCAACACCGTCCGCCATCAAAGTGCGCCCGTACACTTAGCGGCGCAGCCCAACTGACACACACCGTCCGACGAAAACACGTCCCGCCCGGCGCATAAATTACGATGCCGCAAACAAACGGCTCCCACGGCCAAGAGATACCGCACGACAAACCGAGGCGGTAACACGGACGCAGAGCACGGACAACGAAGAAGCGGCTCCCCGAGCATGAATCCAGCACTGCAGGCCCTCCCCATGCTCTCTGCTGATGCACCACCAAGGACGCAACGTACCGCGGAGACGCAGGTAGGCAGGCACACACAACAAGTGCACGCAAACAGCGCACACAGTGCAAGGGCGGAAAAAGCGGACAACCCCCCACCAGCGCGTGTACACAACACATCCACCATCGCATCCACATATGACACACAGGCCAAATCGTAACATCGCAGTAACACATGTGTACACACCACCTGGGACTAGGAACCAACCACCCCGTCACGGCCCCAAAGCGGCGATGACGCCGCCACACATGCGCACAACGCAGAGGCCAACCGCAGCGCCATGCATGCGTCGCACACAGACACAGGGACACAACCAAGCAGCACACACATCAGCCCCACCCCGAACGCACATGACACGTGACAGGCCTGCCACAGACATGTCCCCAACGCCCAATTCACGGACAACACCCAACGCCACACAACCGACGCACACATGTCAGTGAAGACACGCAACAGCAGGACACACCCCAGTGTAACAAACATGGCGTAGCACACAGCGGCGGCAACACCAACTAGGAGAAGCAGGGCCCCTTCGGGAAGAGGAACGCCAGTACCACACTGAAACACCCATACCACCCTGCACATATGAACAAGACATATAAAACGGAACACCAAAGAGCCCGGGGACCGACAACAGGTGGCCCAAGAATAACATTCACACACAAGGCCCAACGCAGAGCGGAAAGGCAGCCTGCCGCCCACACAAGGGAGAGCAGACAGCACTGAATGACCTTCCATTCCAACTCCGAAACCACAGCCCTACGACAGAAGCCGGTGAATACAGCCATTGTCCAAGAATAGACCAACACAGGCATGCCGAGGAGACCGACCACAGGGCAGATAGCGCATATCACAGAAGCACACAACGGACGGGGAAGAAAGAAGAAAACACTCCCCCATGTCGGCCACATGCAAGTTAATTGGAAGGAGTCACACATCACTGACCTTGAACTGTCTGAGAAGCATGTGGGATGAGGGCCCGTGTCCTCCAAACAAGCCAACAGAACACAAGTCCTGTCTCCCTACGACTACACAGAGCTCACAGCAACCTCGGAGCGTGCACATTGCAGACTGCACACACAGCCGGAGCACGCCACCTCAACGCACCGCTGCGAAATGGCAACCGCAACACACCTACCCAACTACGCCGGACAGCTCAAGCTGTACAAAACCAACCTGATCCATACATTGGGATGCGATCTCCTGTCCCTGCTGAACGTAAGTTACCGACTGACTTACCGCATCACATTGTTCAGCTGCGTCATGCCCGTCTTCTACTGTCGGAGGTGTCCCTACCAGCATCCCGTGGAGATATGCCTCTCCAACCCGGCATGTCTGAAGGCGGACCTGCTACCACTACTCCTCCCTCTGGACGCACACGACAGGGCCTGCTCTGCCTATGGGGGCATGGCGTATGTGGCCAACATCGCACCCGCACTGAAATGGGACCACTGTGCCTCCACACGACGGATCATCGAGAACAGCTACATTGAATGTCACCCAGCATGCCCCATCATGGTCCTCCAAGGGACAACTTACGAACAACACCTTGACAGCCACCATCCGCTACATTGGCTGGCAAACATGTACACCACCAATGACATGGAAGCCCTGCTGGACGGCATCGCATACCTGACAACCTGTAAATACGTCGGACCACAACGCAGGTTCCCCGAGTGACCTATGATGTCCAACCCCGCACCCATGCTTAGCTTCCGCACGGACTGGCCAGTCACCACCACAACAGCCATACCAAACGACCGGCAACTGTTACCACACCGTCAACGACATCGCCATGACATCGGATATGACCGGGACATGCACACTGTTCCCCATCACATCCAGGAACACCGCATGCATCGTGGGAGGCAGTGGCATGGGCTCTGTGTATCGCACCCACATGGACGGAACTGCACGAACAACCAGGACACGACATGGATCCAGCGCCCATGGACACACACACCGCTCAGTGGACATGAATAGGTCGCCTGGAGTCTGTGGGTGCTGCACCCCTCCCACCCCCGCCCCAGGAATCCCATACCAGGACCTTTGCATGGACGACAAGTGCATACAACAACAACACGACCCCAGTGACTGTGACATGTCCAGTAACCACCACAGTGCAACAACAAGTGGCACGCCGCTGCATGCACGCAAGCACATGCCCTGATGTCATCTCACATGCACGCGTGCATGAGGAACAACCGCAGCAAACCTGTCACATGGAACTGAGATGGACTGTGCCCATGATGCCAAGCGGTCTGGTAGGCTACATGTATACCGTCTGTGTCAAAGTCCGCAGCTCCGCAGCTATACGTAAATGTACATTAGCACAGCCTTGGCCAAGCAGATGTCACTCTGAAGCCCACATCCCACATGCAACAGCCAATCACATGTAACCCCACACCCTATCCCATTTGCAATCATGCTCAGTATATCCTCAACATGTATTCCGCTGCCAGTAGTGTCCACTATACTGCATCACAGAGGACAGAAGACTCAATATAATGTTTGAAACCAAAACTGTCTCCGCTGACTCATTTCACAAGTACGAATGAGAGAGGATGAGAGTATGTGAAGTACACGGCAGTCGTGACATGACCATGTAGTCCACTGGTATTGGATGTCAACGCAAATGAGTAGCACTACTGTGGAAGACACACATGTGTCGTGTGAAGTCGTATGGACGCAGTGCTCAGGTGGGTGGGTGCGACGGGTAGATGCGCACATGCCAAGTTGGAGCACGCCGTGTTGGGAGGGGTCATGAACAGTACACCACCGCTTCCCTGGGCATTGTGAGAGGACACCTGTCGGGGGGAGTGAACACGTGTGTGCACAGCAGCCGGGCACACGTACAAAGCGGTACCAGGCGCACCTCAGCCCACCCTCTGTGGACAAGCTGGATCCTGTTGTGCGCCCACCATGCCCCTTGACAAGGCACACACAGCCCCAGTCGACCAGGTGTAACCCCAACATAGTCAATCCGCACAGGCGATACAGGGCACGGGATGGCAGTGGAGCATGGTGTGTGAGAGGTCTCCTCACGCTCCTCCTGGTCATATCACGCAGGCAATAGAACCTCAACGTCTAGCATGGCACAAAGTCAAATGGAAGTGTAGGGGGACGCACCACAGCACGAGCAGCACTGACGTCACGGGAGGTGGCTCGCACCATCCCATCCATTGCCCATCATACCAACCACGCCACATGCCATTGCGACTAAGTGCAAGCGCGTGCGCCACCACCCCTGAGCCCTCCCCAGAGAGGCCAAAGAGTGAATGTGTGGGCCATCAGCCACAGACGGACGCGGCCTGGCCGCAAGGGCAGCCACAGCCACTGGGTGTCGCAGGTGGCGGATCCGGAAGGCGAAGACTGTGATGCATAGTCCATGCAGGCCGGGTCTCCATTTGGGGCACCACGCAGGTGGACGGCATCCCGCCACACATCATACCCTGAGACAGCCCACTCGTGCAACTGGACCCACACATACACTCCTTGCCCTCTCTGGTGCGAGCTTGGGGCTGCCTGTGCAAGCGCTAGCCTCGCAGGTGCAGCATGCATATTGGGGGGCGAGGGGAGGACATGAGGGCTGGGGCGAAGATGACTGTATCACTGTCAGTGAGTACAAGGGATGACCCAGATGTGGAAAGGAAGAGACGTGTCCCGTGTGTACTGCAACTAGTCGCCAATCCAACTACCCCCCATGTCCGGAATGTAAGCCCGCACCTAGGCCCGCCCATCCGCCACATCGAACATACCACCAGCACGACAACCTTCCCATTCGAAACACTGACTGGGGGTGGCGACCAGTGAACAATCATGTGTAGCCTACCCACGCGTACATGTGGGCCCTCCATGATCCATGTCACCTGCGGCAAAGACATGACATGCGCAATGAGGGAAGTGAGGAGAGCTGTCCGCCCCACGCACAGAAGGTGCATCAGCTCCACAGACCCAGCAGCGAGTCCAGCAGGGGTCACATGTGCAGGGGCAGCTGTGCCTGGTGTGAAGGCACATGCATATAGACAGCACATCGACCAATGTGTAGTCTGCCCACATCCACAGTCCATCATCATGCGGACATAGGAATTGAACACAGGGCAACACATCTTAGTTGGTGCACCCACCGTGACCAACAATGCGCAATCATCGACGTACCCGCCCTGTGCATGGCCCCCCACCCAACGGAGGCACATCCAGTGCCACCATCCCACACACACAAGCCTTCCACGGAACATGCTGTGTCCAATGGTCAGTACAGAGTCAGCGCCCATCTGGTGGATCCTGAACAGGAGACACATGCACACACATGCCAGCTCCCACTATGTACGTCTGCCACCTGGCACGTGCAATGTAACCTCTCACCTGTGACGTGTGACTGCAAGCACACAGCCGTCTTGGCATGGGGCTGTCAATGTGGACACCTGTCAATGTTTCGGGAGCTGTGATCCGTACAGTGCTGTACATAGGGTGCAGTGCTGACACCTACTACTGTCTCATATCCCCTCGTGCCACAGGTCCCACTTGTTTTGGCCGCTCAGCCTGTGCCCACATCGTCGTCGTCGTGTGCCATACTCATCCAGCCTCGGAAGCAGTTCCATGCTCAGCAGACACTCATGTTGCCGTGGCGTTGCCGCTTGACGAATATGCAGTCAGTCCCCATCAGCACGCCCCGCAAGTCATTGGGGCCTAGATCCCCATGTGCATGCACATGGCAGTGGTATGTCTCACTAGCCATTGCCATTGTTGGGAGACCTGTGTAAGTGTATTGTGGCCGTGCCGTCCCAGCTTGACAGCTGGGCTGTGGCTCATGTGCGTGCTCAGTCATGTCAGTGATGTGTATGCGAAACTGCTATGTGTTGTGTTGCTTTGACATGTGTCCTCTGCAATTTCCCTAGGCGGAGACCGAACATTGACCGCCCATACCAATTGCTGGTGGACATGGACGATACAGAGGTTATTAGGAAGTTTCGGCTGGACAGGCCAACCCTGCATCGACTGTGTGCCATGTTAGAACCCCATCTCCGTCCCCGCAGGGTGTATCCAACAGCATGTCACCCCCACGGCTAAGGTGATGGCTGCCCTGCATTTCTTCGCCACTGGGTCATTCCAGCACACAGTGGGCAGTGGAGGAGGGATGTCCCAGCCCATGTTCAGCAAGGTGCTGAGGGATGTACTGGCAGCCATGATGTTGTACCGAAACAGGTACATCCGCTTCCCCAGGGCTCGTGAATTGGCGGCAGTGAAGGGTGCATTCTATGCCCTTGGCAGAATCCCACACGTCGTTGGAGCCATTGACTGCACACATGTTGGCCTTGTTCCACCACAGGCCACTGAGCACCTGTACCGCAACAAGAAGCACACGCACTCCCTGAATGTGCAAGTGGTGTGCCTTGCGGACATGGTGATCACCCACGTGTGTGCAAAGTTCCCAGGCTCGGCCCATGACGCACACATAATGCGCAACAGCATCTTGCCACGGCTGATGGCCAATCTGCAACAGGATCGTGGCTGTATTGTCGGTGAGTATGTGGAGTGGTGTAGCGTGCTGGTTGTGCGATGCTGTCCCCTGTCCAGTTGGAATAGCAATGGTTCTCTGTGTCCCTCACACCCAGGTGACTCTGCGTACCCGAATGGGGCATGGCTGCTCAGTCCATTGAGGAATCCTCGCACCCCAGCAGACGATCGATACAATGAGGCACATGGGAGGACCAGACGTGTG
The DNA here is from genome assembly GCA_963921515.1 of Calotriton arnoldi. Taxonomy (NCBI): domain Eukaryota; kingdom Metazoa; phylum Chordata; class Amphibia; order Caudata; family Salamandridae; genus Calotriton; species Calotriton arnoldi. Next base: position 2,383,788 of record CAWUFW010001876.1, read on the forward strand.
GTCGAGCGTACCTTTGGCCTCCTCAAGTCCAGGTTCAGGTGCCTGGACCGCACCGGGGGTGCACTGGCGTACTCCCCACAGAAGGTGTGCCAGATAGTGGTGGCGTGCTGCATGCTGCACAATCTGGCCATTCGGAAGCAGATCCCCCTCATTGTGGATGACGGAGATCAACCAGGGCCCCAGCCCGCAGACCAGGACAGCTCGAGTGAGGAGGACAGCGGAGAGGAGGAAGCTGGGAATGTGCGGCAGCAGCTCATCGCCCGCTACTTCACTTGACGGTGAGTGTCCATGTACGACGGCTGATGTGGCTGTATTTGTGCAGGTGTGTGTGCTGTGTCAGGGTGGCCTTTTGTTCACTGCGTGCTGTGTGTCAACGCTCCATGCCCAGGTTAGTATGCCACTGATGGTGGCTGTGGCATTGTGCCCTATTGCTCTGTGCGATGTGTGTACATTGCTTGTAGTTGTTGACATGTACTGTGTGATGGGTGTGTGACACACTCATTGAATGTGCTCCTGTTCTGTCTCCCACCCCTAGGTCCCTACAGGCCCTCCGGATTCCATTGCCATGCCACGCATCAGGTGCCTTTCCGCCCAAGGTGGCCGTTGTATTCCGTACAAATAAAACACAGGGCACAAACAGCAGTTAGTGAAAAAGGTGCATTTATTACAAACTGTGACATGTGATTGTGTGTAAGGTGATGACAAAAGTGGTGCGTGCTGTGACAATGAGCTGTCGGTCATGGCTGCGTGATGCTCAGGGTGTACCCACTGGTTCTATGTCCATAGTCCAACACACACATGCCATCCAGATGGCTGTGTGGAGTGGGATCGTAGTCCAAGTCAATGCAGTGGCTGGTCAAGGAAGGCTGGCGGAAGGCTGGCTGGCTGCCTCACTTGCGACTGGAGCGTGCGAAGTCCTCCCGGGAGATCTGTTTCCTCTTCGGACGGCCCCTTCCACGTTTGCGAGGGGGTGCCTGCTTGCGACATGCTGGTGGTTGAGGTGTGCTCACTGGCTGTGGACGCAGGGGAACTGGACACTGCTGCTCGACCCTGCGCCCCGGCAGGTGGTGGCGGAGGGGGAGCTGCTATCCCTGGCCGTGTCCTCACCGCCACCACCAGCTGGCCCATGAGGTCCACGAGTTGACCTATACGGGCGTCCATGGACCTCAGCACCCCCAGCACCTCCCGCGTGTCTGAAGCAGACCTGACCCATTGTTCTTGGGCCTCCTCATAGGCCCCAAGGACTCTGGCCATTTGAGGCAGGGCATGGCTCCCAGGGGAGGCTGGCGTTTCCCTGACCCTGCTCCTCCTACCAGTCCTGCTGCCACCGGCCTGCCCACTAGCCACATTGCTCACCACGGTCCTCGCTGTGGCTCCCAGGGTGGATCCAGTCGGCCGGGCCACCACCTGCGCTGGGGCTGGTGCCAGCGAAGACGTGGTGGTGGTGGCGGCGGTGGTGGTCGGTGCGGCGATGGTGGCGGTTGCGGCAGTGGTAGTGGCCGCAATGACCGTGGGTGTGGCCGCAATGACCGTGGGTGTGGCCGCAACGACAGTGGCAGCAGGGGGCTGGGACTGTTCAGCAGCCCTGGATGATGGGTTGGTGGGTAGGAGGGGTCCTGGGGAGCGGCTGGGCCCTGCCACACCAGATGGGCCTGCTTGGTGGTCCGTGTCCGAAGAGGAGGTGAGATCCTCCACATCCGTGTGTCCTCGTTGGGGGCTTGTGGGCTGGCTGTGCTGGCTGCTGTCTCCATCCCCAGCATCCGGCAGTTCGTCACCTGTGGAGAGAATGAGATTTGTTATTGTGTTGCACCTGGCGAAGTATGTATTTGTCGTCTGACATTGGCAGTTCGTGCAATCTCGTACATGGGTTTCCCGGAGGCGTGTGTGTGGCTGTGGCATTTGTAGTTGTGTGTGCTTGGCAATGGGACTGTGTGCTGTGCACATGTGGCATGGGACGGATTGGCCATGCCGATGGGTGTGTTGCTGTGCCCCTACTCATTGTGACTCTGGTGTATGTGGGCTCCTGGCCCATCCTGGGTCTGGTTTGTACTTTGCTTTTGGGGTTCAAATGGAACGCTTAGGAACGCATATGGCAACATGGGGGCCATGCCCCAGATTCGCATTTGGGAGGGTATATGCTTTTGGGGTACATGCTGTGAGCCATGGGTGCCGAACGTGACATGTGTTGTGGCAGCATGACAGTGCATGGTTTGAGGTGTGTGCATGCTTGACATGGCCTGCATATTTGCTGTCTGTTGTGATTACTGGACATGGCATTGGACGCATCGTTATGAGTGAGTGATGGTTGTGTGTGAAAGCCAACGTATTGCAGTTGTCCCATCTCCTTGGTGTGCGTGCTGCCCTGTGCCATGTGCATCACTGCAGTGCTCGTGGGGGGTGTGGCCCATGTTGTGTGTTGTTGCTCACAGTGTGTCGTGCGCTTCATTGACTTCTGGCACATGGTTGGTCATGGGCATGTATCTTAGCGTGACTGCTGTATGTGTGGCAGCTGTGCGGATGACATGCCTTTCATGAGACTGGGGCTGACGGATGGGATGGATGGTATGTTGTATGTGCATGGTGTGTCTGTGTGTTTGATGGGTTCAGTGGTGTTCGTGTGCATTTCTGTTGTTCCGCTCTGTTGCGTCTAGTGTTGTTTGTCTTACATAGGCGTAGTTGTGGGGTGTTTGGTTGACAGGCAGTAGGGGCTACATGGACAGGACTTCAATGGTGTTTCGGTTGTGTGTGATGAGTTGCACAGTGGCTGCCGTGTGGTACTATTTTCAGTGTGGCTTGTGTATGCAGACGTGGCTCCTTGGGTGTTGCTATGTCTGTGATGGGTCATGTGGGGTGTGAGTCTGTTGTTCATGTCCGTGTGCACATTGTTCACTTGTTCGTGACGGTGGGCGGTGCTGCGTTTCCGTCTGCTACGTGACATGTCCCATGTGTTGGTCGTGTGCCGGTCCTCATGCCTCCAGTAATCCAGCCCTGTCCAGTTTCCCACCTGCAGGTTGTTCGTGCGTGCACTGTACTGGATGCCACATGGCTCTAAGCGGGGGTGCTCCATGTTGCAGGTCTGTGGGGGTGGGGGGTGTTGTGGGTCATGGGGGTGGCTGGACACCCACTGACACCGATTGCTGTGGACCGTGATGTCTGCCTTTCGGCTGTCGTTGTGCACTGCGGTGGCTGACACGTGGCTGTGGGGTGTGGGGGATGCTCCTCCTTGCTGTGCTGTGGGACTAGGGGCCTGGTGTGTGTTGTACTTGGGCTGTCCACCCTCCCACCCACTGCACTTTGTGTTCCTGCCACTTACCTGTTACTTGTCGGTTTGTGCAGCTGTGGTGGACACATGGGTGTGGTGGGTGCTCGTTGTGGCGGTTCTGGCATATTTGGGGACCTGTTGGTGGTTACGTGGCTGGCTGAATGTACACATGTCCCCACGCATCTTACAGTTGTTCTGTTTGGGCTGTGTGTGGTGGTGTCTGTTGCATGTGTGTGTCGTGTATTGTGTGCTGGACATGGGGGTGTTTGTCCCTGGGAGCTGTGGCATGGTGGTAGTGCATGTGGGTACATAGCGGTGTGCTGGTATACATTAGTTTGTACTTACCAGCCTCCACTCCCCCTGCTAATCCGGCGAGGATCTCGGGATGTATGATGACTCGCACCTTCTCCTCCCACGCTTTGAAGGTCTTGAAGAGCGCGGGATTCCCTCCGCCAGTGACGGCAGCCAGCTCTCTGTTTTTGCCCTCCTTCTTCTTGACCAGGCTCTTGACGTCATTCCACCGTTTGTTAATTTCGACTCTGTTCCTGGGCAGGGTCCCGACTGCATTGACCTGGTCTACGATCCGGTTCCACATTCTGTTTCTGGTGGCTAGTGGTGTGTGTTGGACCATGTTCCCATAGATTTGTGGGTGCACCTTGATGATCTCGTCGACCATGACCGTCAGCTCAATGGGCGTGAACTTGGGCATTCTTTGTGGTGCCATGGTGTTTGTGGTGCTGGTGCGGTGTGTGTTGTGTAATGTGCAGGGGGTTTGTGGTGCCGGTGTTTGGTGGTGGTGGTGGTTGTGATGTGTGCGTTTCTGTGGTGTGCTGCTGTCCTTGCTGTGTCACTGTGTCCTCTCCTCTCCTCTCTGGTTTGCAATGTAGCAAGGGGTTGTGGTCTGTGGGAGTGCTGCTTTTGTACACACCTATGTGGGTGTGTCCTCATGGTCTGTTGTTTTCAGGTGTGTTGTGTCTGGGGTTCTGGCCTTTGTATTTTTTGTTTGTCCGGGGGGTGTTTTCGGGATATGTACTGTGCTTGTGTATTTGTGCGTGCCTTGCTGTGTGGACTTGTTGGCCATGTTGTGTGCTATTGGTTTTGTGTGCGGATGGTTTCTGTGCAGGTACGTGGGCGCCATGGCTTCTGCCGTGTCGATTCTCATCGGCGTTGTTTGCGCTGGCGGGCGGTATATTTGTTGTTTTTCCGCGCTCATGTCGGTGCGATCGTAATTTCACGTGCGGTGTGTCGGCCGTGAGGGCGGGCGGTTTTGTGTTGTCGTGCGTGTTTCCGTCCGTGGCGGGCGGTTTGTCTCCAACTCGGACGTTGGCGGGCGGTATTTTGTGTGCTTTTTCCGCCGATGGCGGTATTCGGTTTGTGTAATCGTAATGGCGTGGTCGGTGTTCAGGCGGTGTGTGCGGGCGGATTTTTGCCGCTTCCATGCCTGGCGGTGTTATTTACGCCGGGTATCGTAATGTGCCCCTTAATTATTAGAAAATTTTAATTATGAAATGTTGTTTTAGGAGTGGGATGTTGGGTTTGTAGGGGATAAGGGTGGGGAGTGTTTTAAAAAATTAAAGAAATCAAATTTGGAAATTTTAAAAAGAATTAATTGAAATTAAAATTTTGTTTTAGAATTGGGATGTTGGATTTTTAGGGGATAAGGGTGGGGAGTGTTTTAAAAAGAATGAACATTTTTATAATTTAATTTAAAATGTAAATTGTATATTTAAAAAATACAGTTATTAGCAATGGTATGTTGGGTTTATAGGGGATGGTGTTGGTGAGAATTAAAAATAAAAAAATAAAAATACAAAATTAAATTGAAAATTAAAATTTTAAATTGAATTATTTAATTTATGAGTGCAAATTTGTGTTTATAGGGAAGAGGGCTGGGGAGTGTTTGATAATGTAATATTTTTAAAATTTTAGATTTAAAAAAAAAATTGAAATAAATTTCAAAATAATTAATTTAATTAAAATTTAATAATTAATGTGTGTAAAATTTATGATTTTATGGAATTTTGAATATAAAATGTTAATTAATTTTTAATTTTTAAGTAATAAGAATGGTAAATATATTGGTCAAAAGATTTAATTTAAATGTATATTTATTAACTATATTTATCAATGTATTTGAGTTTATTAATAGATTAAAATATTGAATTGTATGTAATTTATATAATGAGAAAACAAAATACTAAGGGGGTCATTACGATGACTTTGTCCGCCCGCCACCGTAACAGAATGCGGGACCGTCCGCAAGGGGTGCGGCGGTCCCGCACCTGACATTAGGATGCCACCGCCACCGTGGCGGTGGGACACCCTATTTCCGGCATTGTGACAGGCGGCGCTCACAGCACCGCCCGTCACAATGCTGTGAATGCACGTCGTGCATTTGCATGCACAACGTGTCAGGCACCACGCGGTGCCTGCCACCTTGTGCATGCAAATGCAGGGGGGTACCATAGGTACCCCCATGTGCACCCCCCACCCCCTCAACACCCTGGGGGCCCACAACGGGCCCCCAAAAGCAAACACCGTATGCCTTTCCATGGCGGCAACGCCGCCATGGAAAGGCTGCACTCCGCATTCATCTTAATATGGATGGCGGTGTCTTGCAGACACCGCCACCATATTACCCTTGTTTTCCGCCGGTCGACGAGTCGACCGGCGGAAAAGCGGCGGACGGTCTTTCGGTCCGCCGCGGCCCCCCAGCCATCATAATATGGTGGGGGGCCTTTGCTGTGTGGATGGTGGGCGGATCGCCCCCGCCGGCGGTGACTACCTCCGGCCCGGCGGGGGCGATCCGCCCGCCATCATAATGACACCCTTATTTGGTTTTTTTCATAATATTTATATATTAATTAGTAATAGTAATAATTATTTTTAAAAAAATATTTAAAAAATTGAAAGAAATAAAATTTGAGAGTAGTGGTTTTATAAAATATTAATTATGTACAATATGTTATAATTTAATTAAATAATTTGTAGTGTCCTGCATTTTCAATTTTTTTGTAGTAAATGGAGGGGTAATAGTAAATTATATAGTTTTATTAAATAAGATATTTGTTTGTTTAATATTAACTGCAGTGGGTATAGATAATTATATATGTTTAGTATCCAGCATCTTCCCTGACTTAATACTAACTGGAGTGGGAATAGTAAATTATATAGGTTTAGGGGCCGATTCCGATCTCGGCCGGTAGGGCACCGAATCGGATTCGGCTTAACCGGATCCGATTCGGAGCCCTCTTTCCCGACCGATTCGTACGTGCGTCCGGGCGAGCGAGTACGATGCAAGCGCACGCGAAATCGCCGACCAACTCGTACGCGGGTCCGAACCGCTCCGACCGACTCGCACAGACACGGCTCGCACCACGCAATGGAGACGTTCCCCGGCCGGGCAAGTACGATGCGCGCCTCGAGCAGTCCGACCGACTCGCGCCGTCCGGCTCCAAAGGGCAGTCGGAGCCGGACTTTGTGGGGTCCGTGTCGGACCCCCCTGTACGCGTAGCCGCGCGAGTCGCACACAGGGGGGACCCATGGGTCCCCCCTACCTGTGCATGTATGGCGCGATTCGCATCGACACGTACCCGCTGTAGGGGGCGCCCTTGTTCGCCTCGCACCCATTGAGTCAATGGGAGCCCACGTACGCGTTGTACGACCGGCTTCCATTGACTTCAAAGGGAGTCCGACCGAATTAAGTCCGATTGCATGCGTACGCATCGTACTCGTTCGGTCAGGCTGCTAGAGTCCGATTCGGTCGGAAATCTCTCCGGGTCCGGCTCAGTCAGAGTGATTTCCGGCCTGAATCGGAATCGGCCCCTTAGTGTCCAGCACCTTCCCTGACTTAATACTAACTGGAGTGGGAATAGTAAATTATATATCTTTAATGTCCAGCACCCTCCCTGAGTATATATTAACTGGAGTGGGAATAGTAAATTATATATGTTTAGTGTCCAGTACTTTCCCTGACTTAATACTAACTGGAGTGGGAATAGTAAATTATATATCTTTAATGTCCTGCACCTTCCCTGAGTATATATTAACTAGAGTGGGAATAGTAAATTATGTATGTTTAGTGTCCAGCACCTTACCTGACTTAATACTAACTGGAGTGGGAATAGTAAATTATATATGTTCAGTCTCCAGCACTTTCCCTGACTTAATACTAACTGGAGTGGGAATAGTAAATTATATATGTTTAGTGTCCAGCACCTTCCCTGAGTATATATTAACTGGAGTGGGAATAGTACATTATATATGTTTAATGTCCAGCACCTTCCTTGAGTATATATTAATTGGAGTGGGAATAGTAAATTATGTATGTGTAGTGTCCAGCACCTTCCCTGACTTAATATTAACTGGAGTGGGAATAGTAAATGATATATGTTTTGTGTCCAGCACCTTCCCTGACTTAATACTAACTGGAGTGGGAATAGTAAATTATATATGTTTAGTGTCCAGCACCTTCCCTGACTTAATACTAACTGGAGTGGGAATAGTAAATTATATATGTTTAGTGTCCAGCACCTTCCCTGACTTAATACTAACTGGAGTGGGAATAGTAAATTATATATCTTTAATGTCCAGCACCTTCCCTAAGTATATATTAACTGAAGTGGGAATAGTAAATTATATATGTTTAATGTCCAGCACCTGCCCTGAGTATATATTAATTGGAGTGGGAATAGTAAATTATATATGTTTAGTGTCCAGCACCTTCCCTGACTTAATATTAACTGAAGTGGGAATAGTAAATTATATATCTTTAATGTCCAGCACCTTCTTTGACTTAATACTAATTGGAGTGGGAATAGTAAATTATATAGGTTTATTGTCCAGCACCTTCCCTGACTTAATACTAACTGGAGTGGGAATAGTAAATTATATATCTTTAATGTCCAGCACCTTCCCTGAGTATATATTAACTGAAGTGGGAATAGTAAATTATATATGTTTAATGTCCAGCACCTGCCCTGAGTATATATTAATTGGAGTGGGAATAGTAAATTATATATGTTTAGTGTCCAGCACCTTCCCTGACTTAATATTAACTGGAGTGGGAATAGTAAATTATATATCTTTAATGTCCAGCACCTTCTTTGACTTAATACTAATTGGAGTGGGAATAGTAAATTATATAGGTTTATTGTCCAGCACCTTCCCTGACTTAATACTAACTGGAGTGGGAATAGTAAAGTATATATGTGTACTGTAGAGCACATTAATTTAATTTATAGTAATTGGTGTAGAACTATTATATTATATATGTTTATAGGTGTGTGCCTTTAAAATATTTGTATAATCTGTAGTAGTAATGTGTATGTATAATATTTTATTTTATATTTATAATTACAATAATTATAACAATATATTTTGATAATACATATTAGTCAAAAATATATACATTGCATTAAAATATACATTTTAGGAAAATATTTAATAATAATCAATTAATAGAAAAATAATCAGACTTGTACATTTTTAAATGATCTTTATTTGTTAATAATAAGATACTTAGAGTAAAAAAACATATTTTATTAAGGCAATATTATACACATGAGGAAACACAAAATAAATACATATTTTTATTTTTGTAACATAAAGTAATTTGGATATATGTTTATTCACATTGTTATATTTTAGGATACAGGTATTTATCTTTTTTTGCAGAATTATTTTTATTTTAGTTTAGAACATTTTTGTAACATACATTAATTTTGTAATATAATTTTACAGTTCATTTTTGCATGTTTTACATTTAGTAATTATATACATAGTTTGTTTAAATGAAACCATATAACATTATACAGATTTAGTCAGAAAATATTCACATTTTAAGTGGTTAACAATTTTTATACATATAATATATATTTTTTGATTAATATTATTAATGTATGAAATATTAATAATATTCATTATTACATTGTTACATTTGATGTAAACATGTTTTTGAGAAGGTAAGTTTTTATTTAACATTTGAAAAAATGTGTAAATGTTTTTTGAAAAGCATTGTAAATGATACAAATATATAAGTAATTATAATAATCATTAATATAGTTTATATTAATTATTATTATAATTTTACAATGTAGAAAAAATGTTACATTATTTTTAACATATAAGTACAATAATCTAATATTTTTAGAAAACATATAAGTAATTTATTTATTGCTGTATTGCATGTTTTTAAATTAATTTCTATGTGTTTTATTTTTTAATCAGCCATTTTTGTTTTACAGGTACTATTTTGTAACCGCTTACTGTTGGCTTTGGGTCATTTCAGAGGGGACAAGCTCGCGGTTAGAAGCTGCGTCGCGTCGAGGAAGGTAAGTGTAATTTTCTTTAATTAAACTAAGTTTTTACTTGTATTTGAATGTAGTTTGGTGGTAGGTAGTGTGTCTAGTGTTAGGTGGTTGTGTTTTTGGTGTGTTTTAGTTGTTAGTTGTATTTTAGCGAGATATCGATAGTTACTGTTTGAGGCCTACTGTAGAGAGGTTAGAATATGTAGAGAAATGTGTGTATATGGTGCTAAATGTGTTTTTAAATGTATTTAATTATAGTGGATGTGTATGTTTGTGTGGGTGGGTATGTTTCTTTACTTTTTTACAGGTTGTCTTTTATCGAAGTCGCATTTTGGAGAAGTTAGCTTTTTTAATTAAGAAGTGTGTATTAGTATTTTATACTAATATTTATTTAACACTTTCTTAATTTTTCGGGTTTGCCAGGAGCGTTTCTTTTTTAAACATATTTTCGGGTTTTTTATGGTTTAATGGAGTTGGATTTATCGACCCTGGATTATTTTTTAAACAGTTGGATTTTTGCATTTTTTTGGGGGTTAGTTTTTACATTCGTTTGGATTGAGAGATACCTGGATGGATTAACGATCTTTAGAATATCTTTTCTTCAGCTACAGAAACCGTAAGTAATTTAATTAATAAATGTGGGAGGGCAATGTTGAGAATAATATTTTAAATATGTGTTATATTTTGTAAAATTTAATTAAGATGTCAATATATATATTATATTATTAAATTAAATATATATGACAAATTATTTATATTTTACAAAATTTAGAAAAATTATATGTATAGATACAGTTTGTGTTTTGCAGAAAACTATTTTTATTTACTGTAGATTAATATTTTAAAGTATGGTTTTAGCTATTAGTGATAGGTATTCTAGGCCTCTTGTGCTTGGGTATAGTGTTACCTGACTTTGTAGTAACTCAAACATTTTTTTGGTTTGTTTGGTGAGTTTTGGGCCTATTTGGGTCACAGATTGTTCCATTCTGAGTTCCTGATAGATTTGTTCTTTTTGGAGAGCTTGGAGTAGTTTGTGTAGGGTAGGTGTCCCTCTGCCTGTTGTTGCTTGGAAGGCATTATGCCATCCTTCAACAGCATTGTTGGTTTTGGCTTGTTTGTTTAGTGTGCTCAGGTACACATTCCACCATGGAATGTGGAATTTGGGTAGTCTTCTGTGCCCTGATCTGTGGAGTCTACCCACCCAGGTATCTTCGAAGTAATCTAAAAGTGGGCTTAGTTTTTCTTCATTTCTTTTGTAGTAAGGGCTTTCTATTAGGATGTTATAGTGTTCTGCTACCTCAGTTACTGGGACATATGCCAGTGCTATCAGTTTTTTTACTTGGTATGCAAAAGTACTGTCAGTTGCATATTCAACACTTAGGGCCCGATTCCGATCTCGGTTGGAAACCGTACCAACCGACACATACCGGGACTGGAGTCCGACCGACACGTACCGGCGCTGTACGACCGGTCGAGTACAAAGCAAGTCTTGTAAATCACAAATGACCCGCACGGAGCACAATCCGCACGACCGACACGGACGGAAAATCGTGATTCTGCCGTAAACTGACCGGGAATCATTCCGAACGTCACGGACCGGGAACGGGTCCGACCGACACGTACACGCGCTGTACATCCGGCACAGTACGATGCAATGCGTGTGAAATTATAACGATCGCACGGAGCACAAATCGCAAGACCGAAACTTATAGGACATACTGACTACCACGTAAAATATCCAGTTGCGACCGACGCGTACGCGAATGATGAAACATAGCTAAATGTGAGTGTGACACACTCGGATTAGCCCGCAAATGCCGCTGTAAGCGTCCGTCCCGGACAACTGAACGTGTCCGTCATGTCCCCAAAATGGCATAGAAACAAACTGAAAAAGAGCAAACAAGCATTGACAAAGTCAATAAATAAAAAAATTAAAAAAATGTGAACAAAGACACACCCACAACTCCACCTACATAAATGTCCAAAATGCCTACCATGATCCTTTGCAAATTCCACACATATGACAGCAGAGAACACCACCAACCTGCACTCAGAGACACACTCACAACTCACCCACCACACAACCTTCAAACCATTTGCACCTCCCAAAAACACACTTGCAAACACCCAGATAAACTGACACCCACCCACCCTCACTTTCAGCCACACACACACATCAATCTCCACAATCACCCATCACCATGCCCCCAAAGAAGAATCCAAAGTTCACCGATAGTGAGTTGGAAGTTCTGGTTGATGAAATCCTCAGAGTAGAGCCACATTTATTTGGAACATTGGTCCAACAGACACCCATGTCACAGAAAACAAAGATGTGGGCGAGGATCGTCGACAGGGTGAACGCACAATCACCATGTTTGCGCACAAAGGAAGACATCCAGAACAGGTGGTATGATGTGCGCAGGAGGGTCAGGGACCTACTGAAGAAGGATTACATCTTGAGCCAACACACCGGCAGTGGCCCTCCTGCCAAACCACTATACCTCAGGCCCTGGGAGGAGAAGGTGTGGGCCATCCTACCACCAGTGAGCGTATAACATCCCAGAGCCTGGTGAATACACAACCAATATACCCAATATTGTGTGACAATACACACACATCACTGTCAAGGGGATAGTCAAACCATGCACCCTTAGCAAATCCACAGCAACAAAAACAGAATCATCCCAAGATGTGTATGTCAGTCAGATAAACACAATACATGCCATCTCATAGTGATATGTAACTGTGTCATGACATGTACAAACCCTACAACAAATAAAGCTAGGCAGTGGCACAAATATAACCAACAAACACTGTCAGATATGTAGCCACCACTACAAAACCACCACACAGGGAATCCCACAGAAAGGAAGGAATTCTGTGTATGCTCGTCAAGTCAGTGTAGCCAATAGCATCATGGGAGTTGTAGTCACAGATATTGCCCACCCTCACAATACGCCCATCAACACCACTCTGAACCATGCTCACATCACAGGGAGTGGAAAACAACTGAAAAGATGGCTGACACTGGCTACTGCTGTGGGGAGCACAAGGCCCTGCTGGGAACTGGGCACCAACCAACAGCAGGACACCACTGACTGACATCCTGAAAGACAACTTGCACTCTCTGCAATGGAAGCACGTTCCATGGTGGGATATCTGGCTGGGTGGGAAGGAGGACTGACAGCTATGACCATAGTTACCAGCAGCTCTCCCCACACACACCCCTAACACAAACTACACACAACACACCTGGGAAAATGCATTGCCTCACACTAAAATTAATTATCCCACAAAGAACCACCACCCTGGGTCATGCTGTGGGAAGCACAGTGACACACATGGGACTTGTAGCCAAACAAACGCCAGGACAACAATGTCAGCCATCCATTCAGCACAGGCACACTACCCCACAGGGAAGCAGAGTCAGAAGGAAGGAAGTATGGGCAAGCTGGGAAGGGAGGTGGAGGCAATAGCATGATGGGAGTGGTAGTCACAGATATTGCTCACCCTCACAATTGGCCCATCAACACCACTCTGAACCATGCTCACATCACAGGGAGTGGAAAACAACTGACAAGATGGCTGACACCGGTGCTCTGTTGTGGGGAGCACAAGGCCATGCTGGGAACTGGCCACCAACCAACAGCAGGACACCACTGTCAGCCATCTTGCCATTGCTGTCACACCCACACACAGTGAAGTACACTCAAAAGGAAGGAAGTATGGGCATGCTGGGAAGGGGGTGGAGGCAATAGCATGATGGGAGTGGTAGTCACAGCTCAACATCCCCAAACCACATGGCCCAGCAAGCTCACACTGAAGCATGCACACCTCACAGAGAGTGGAAAGCCCCATCAAAGATGTCTGACACCGGTGCTCTGTTGTGGGGAGCACAAGGCCCTGCTGGGAACTGGCCACCAACCAACAGCAGGACACCACTGACTGACATCCTGAGAGTCAACCTGCACCCACTGCAAGGGTGGCATGCTTCATGGTGGGATAACTGGGCTGGAGGGAGAAGGATGTCCGGATGTCAACCAAATACCACCAATGCTGGCCATGCACACACCTCAACATTCACATTGAAATGCTTCATGTTGTCAGGACAATGCGCTACACCAATATCAACAGCTGACTGTGACAACTTAGGACAATGCAATGTACAGGCCCGCATCCAGAGGTACAGTCACAACTGTCAGGTGTTTGAACCATTGATGCCTGTAGAAACATGACATACATTGTGTGTCTCTTCCAAATACAGGTGATGATGGGGACACAGCAGTAGACGCTGAGGAGTCCCTGTCCCAGGCTCCGGGGGACACTGAGCTCACTGGTGTGGAACAGCCTCTGCCCACCTCGGATGACGAAGACCTACTTGGCACCTCCGCAGTGAGTCATCATGCAGCACCAGCAGGACCACCAGCTGCACCCCCTGCACCCACCCCTCCAACAACTGCCAACACACAGACCACCCCTGCCGACACGGACAGACCAAGGACCACCACCACCAACAGCACACGGACCCCGGCCCACCTTGGAGCTACGGACAACAACACCAGCAACAACCCCCAAGGGGGCCCAGGGTCACCTGTGCGTGCCACTGCAGGTCCTTCACGTGTCACCAGGGGTGGTGGGAGGGGTGGTAGACATAGGTCGCTGCTTGCAGAGGGGTCTGGACTGCATGATGCCCCACAACTGGTACGCATAGCTGATGCGTACCAGACTAGCACCGGAGAGTTCAGCCAGGTAGTGGGGATCCTCAGGGACATTCAACAGCAGCAGGCTGCCCATCATGCCCGCTTGGACTTACACATGTCCCGCATGGAGTCCAAGTGGGACACAGTGCAAGAACAGACGGCGGTGCATAGGGACATATTGCAATGCCTCCGCCAGATTTGCATCAACATGTCAACACCTCCCTGTGTGCCCACAACATCTGGTGCTGCAACAACTGCAACTGCCACAGGGAGGGAGGATGACTCTGGTGGAGAGTCCCCTGCACCACAGCAGCCTGCACTTGAGGGTCCCCCCCCAAAGAAGAGGGGTCGTCCGAGGAAGGACAACTGAGAGGCTGATGGCCATGCACAACCCCCAGGAAGCCAACACCTGTTCTGGAAAATCACCTTTGTGCCCAAACTCTTCACCCTGTTGAATGCAACACAACTCTAGCACATGACATGGGGAGCTCAAGTTGGACCAATGTATCAGATGACTGTGGACTTTACTCTGGACATTTCTGCTACCAGGACTTCCAAATCATCTAGGAACTTTGGATTACAATCACAATGTACAGCACCCACCATCCTGTGCACTATACTCACACATGTATGTCAATAAACGTACTAATACACCATACTTGCCTCTGTTGTGATTCCAACGTTGTTTCTGAAGTGGAGATGATGATCTGTGAAATGACACTGTGCATGCTAACTGCTACAGCAAGTACAACACCGGCATGTGAGTCATGGCGACATGACACATATGAGGGAGACACACCACCAGGGCTACACAACACATACACACCAGGGCCATCTGACTCATCGCCTACACTGATGTTGCCAGGAAATACAGTGCAATGCACAGACCCAACACCTATTCACCTGTGTTAACTAGCCCACTGGTGCAGTAAGCAAATGTCAGTCAGATGTGTGACCACAGACAACGCACATCACAAAGTGAAGCACAGGTTTATTACACATTTGCAACATGTTGTAACCACTACAAATGCAAGGTAATCCCACCTGGCAGTGGGCACACAGTCAACAAGTGTAGAAGAAAGGAAGTCCATGGGTGTGGCGCACATCACCTGTAGGGAAACGACAGCTACCACCCTGGAAGTTGATTCACGGTGTCGGGGGATCACAGTTGACCAAACAACTCTGAAAGTACCCTGTGAAGGACAGAAATGACACACAGTCAAAAGCACTAAAGAACAGGACAGAACTGCAATACTCATGCCCAATACATGTCACAAGAAACCCACCCAGAACCAAGTTAGCATGCCAACACTGTTGGGGAGTACAGACTACCTGTAAGGACACATCGCTGCACGCATCCAGTCAAGTAGCACATGGACACACTCAAACAGCACCAGAGCACCACCAACACATATCATGCAAACTCACATCATTGACATAACATCCCTGGATACTCACATTCAGCTGAAGAAGTTGGTGATGAGCTGTGTGCGGACATCACCCTCATCATCATCATCATCACTGGCATCGTGGTCCAGCCCAGGATCCTCCACAGGTGGCGGATGTTGGTCATCGTCATCCAGGATGAGAGGCAACTCCTTCCGCACTGCCAGGTTGTGTAGCATGCAGCAGACGATGACAATCTTGCACACCTTTGCTGGGGCATATGGGAGGGCCCCTCCTGTCTTATCTAGGCAGCGGAAGCGGCTCTTCAGGAGACCAAATGTCCGCTCAATCACTCTCCTGGTCCGACCATGTGCCTCATTGTAGCGCATCTGGGCTGTTGTCACAGGGTTCCTGAGGGGTGTCAGCAACCACGGCATGTTGGGGTATCCGGAGTCACCTACATACAGACAATTGCACATTAGCTGAGTTGGAAAAGAGGGTGGAACACTACATTGCAGAACACACACAATGCTACAAAGTCAGTACACACCAACAAGCCAGGCACGCTGGTTCCGCATCTGTGACATCATCCTCGGGATGCGACTACTCCTCATCACGTAGGCATCGTGTGCAGAACCGGGGAAATGGGCACACACGTGTGAGATGCTCATATCTGCAAGACATACCACCAGGGCATTGACCGAATGGTAGTGTTTGCGGTTCCTGTATGCCTGCTCTTGGGCCTGTGGTGGTACCAAAGCCACATGTGTCCCATCAATGGAGCCAATGACATGCGGCATCCTCCCCAGGGCATAGAAGTCACTCTTCACGTCAGTGAGTTGTTGAAGTCTAGGGAAATAGATGTACTGGTTCAGGTATCTCAACACAGCCTCCAAAACATCGCGGAGCACACGGCTGAACATGGTCTGTGACATCCCACCAGCAGACGCCACAGTGTGTTGAAAGGTACCGGTGGCAAAGAAGTGTAGGGCTGCCATCACCTTCACCTTGGGGGTCAGCGCTGTAGGGTATGTCCGGCCAGGATGCAAATGTGGGGCCAACTGCACCGTCAATTCCTCAATCAGTGGCCTGGTGAAGCGGTACCGTCGGATGCAGTCCCGTTCAGCCACTGTTGCAAGGTCAGGGAATGGCCGATGGACAGCTGGTGCCCTGCAGTGCATAGGTGAAGAAAGAAAGTTTGTCAGTCACCCCACATATGTGGCATAGACCAGACTCAATATCACATGATACATCATTACGAGACACAAGTACATGATGCGTGTGCCGTTCCGTAAGGACATGTATGGCACCTACATGGCTAACATCTAACATCACAGTTCAACATTTTCCCTCAACAAGTCCCAGGTTGTGCTATGGGATATCATTAGGCTGTGTCACAGTACCCATGTACTGCTGTCACGTTCCAAACACACACCACAGTGACATGTGAGGACAGATGTGCCCCAGGCATCACAGCTCATCGACAGGTAGATTCCCAGGGACCCTGTATTGCCACATGGACACTGGCATGACATGGTGCATCATGAATACACCACAGCTAAACAACCATGACCCCCACAGGTAGTGGTCCCTGTTGCCTCGGCAGGACAGACATGGACGTCTGTGACACACACACGCACAACATCAAAGTCCATGCACAAACAACGTGGATGTGGAGACTGTCTCCCATTGTGCACATGGAATCAGAGACATTGTAAACACAACATGCACACAGACTGTGGAGGGCCATCACAATTGTGGCAATGGGTCACCCTGGGACGTACATACCATCCCACATGGGACTCAGGGGGTATGTGACATGACATACACATACACAACCGTGAAATGTGACCATGCCACATGCCCTGAAATGAACAGTTGCACACCACAGTGTTCATGTGCACAACACACCAAGGATTCTGTCCCCATGAACACGTGCACAGCCTGGGAGTGGCTGCCCCCAAGTGCCACCCAAAAAACAACATGTTGACCCCCATACACGGAACAGGTAATGCAGCCTTACATGCCTTAGGATAGAGGTTGGACAGGCTGTGGTGTTGTAGGTGTGCCCCTCACTCCCTGGGAAGTATATGTGGCTGGCATATGTTCACCTGTGACAGGCATGGTGACATATGCCAGTGACTTGTACAGGGACGCGTTGTACAGCAATGGACCAATTGGTGCGCACACATTGGCCATTGCATACAATGCGAGCGGGTACGCGTTGTATCCGCAATACGCGTTGAACAGCAATGGACCAATCGGTGTGCCCGGCCGGCCCATTGCATTCAATGTGAGCGGGTACGCGTTGTATCCGCAATACGCATTGAACAGCAATGGACCGATCGGTGTGCCCGGCCGGCCCATTGTATTCAATGTGAGCGGGTACGCGTTGTATCCCGGGTGCGTGTTGTAGAGCAATGGACCGATCGGTGTGCCCGGCCGGCCCATTGCATATGATGTGAGCGGGTACGCGTTGAACAGCAATGGACCGATCGGTGTGCCCGGCCGGCCCATTGCATTCAATGTGAGCGGGTACGCGTTGTATCCGCAATACGCATTGAACAGCATTGGACCGATCGGTGTGCCCGGCCGGCCCATTGCATTCAATGTGAGCGGGTACGCGTTGTATCCGCAATACGTGTTGAACAGCAATGGACCGATCGGTGTGCCCGGCCGGCCCATTGCATTCAATGTGAGCGGGTACGCGTTGTATCCGCAATACGCGTTGAACAGCAATGGACCGATCGGTGTGCCCGGCCGGCCCATTGCATTCAATGTGAGAGGGTACGCGTTGTATCCGCAATACGCGTTGAACAGCAATGGACCGAACGGTGCGCACACATTGGCTGGGGCCTGGCATGGCAACGGACGCGTTTTCGAAGCTCCAACGAGTCTGATGCAGTGAATTCAGTTGGCCAGCCACAACAATGTTGCAAAATCATGGGTGTCATGAAGTTGAAGATTTGAAGGATGCTGTGGGCGTGTATTAGTGCTGCTATTCCATGGATTGGTCAGATTCAGAAGATGCAAACGACTTGGACCTATCACTTTGGACACATGGGACAGTATCTGCCTCTGTAGCACACATATAATGCTGGCTGTTCCCCTGAGAGCTCACTTGCCTGCACTACATGCTCCAGGATGACATCTGCCACCAACACTGCTGCTGTTTATGCATCCTCTGGCTCCTGCAATGGGGGTGAGTCCATGACTGCACTGTGCACTTTGTCTGACATGCTATGTGCCCTCCTCTGGCCTTGTTAAACTTCCACAGTACATCAGTCATGTGGTCCAGGACCCATGTCCCTCATTTGTGACATGCCCACTTCTCCTCTGATACGCATATGTGTGGCCCTTATAGTCAGGAAATTGTGTCATTTAGGGACTGTGTCATTGCATTTTGCTTTGCTCAAGGTGGGGGACAGCATTTGTTCCCGTGACTATGTTGTGCGATTCATGGGTGGGTCAATTGCTTACACAATGCCTAAGTTCTGACATGTGATCTGGGTGTAACTTTGATATGTGGTCCGCTTGCTGCTCTGACTCACCACATGTCCCTGGGGAATTTGGCACACACCCATGCTGCTGGTGGGAACAATGTTTGGGCCTCAGGAGTATGTGTATCCAGTGTGTCACACATGCGTAGCCACCTGCCTACTGTCCAGGACTCATCCCTCTTACAGGTGGAGCTGGACAGTCATGCCTACTCCAGGGCATACAATACACTCTGTACTCCCACTCCCGTGTATCATCTGGCATGTTGTGATCAGTGAAATGTACCCTCAGGTGTCTGCCTCTGTCTCATTGTGCTGTGTCTTCGTTGTCAGGACTACTGGTATGTTTATCGGTTAGGGCTCAGCATGCCATCTGAGATGTGACCATGATAGACGATACTTCTGTGACTTATAGGTGTCTGATCACTTGACTGTGCACACAGGTGTTTGCGACTGTGACTTTCAGGCAGCTGTATTTTCATTCACAGCACACTGTGAGGTGCTCATGTTCAGAGAGTTGTGTTTCATGTCCCCCATATGTCCAGTTGGTATGACGTGGACAAATAGTAGTACAGATGATGTGGTTTTTGGGGGATGGACATGTGCACTTGTCAGTCACATAATTTGCATTCCCCATGCCCTCGGATTGTGACACAGTGCAGACTGTTGTTGGCTGGCTGCCATGGCCATGTGACTTGAGACAGTAATGTATGACTTTGCACGCATTCCTGTGTCATGGCATTAAACTTCCTGGGACTGATCCTGCAGGGGAGTGACATGTGCAACATGCACCCCATTGTGGCATTGACTATCCGGACATGGGTGCATCATGGTGACTGGTGCTGGTATGCATCACATGCATTTCTAATTAGACTCTGGCCATCCCTTTATCCGGACACCTGCACTGACTCAGTGGCAAGAGATGTGATGTGTGCATGTTCACATACTTCACTGTGTTCCCTGCAATGTCCAACAACTGTGTAGGTGGTGCATGTGTCCACACTGGGGTCTTACCATCAGACAGGCACCAGACAGATGGGTGCAAGGGCAGGAGGGGTGTGAGTCCCATGGTTGACCATCAGACTGACAATTGGCTTCCCGAATCTGTGTGAGGACTTTAGGCAATGTTCAACTAAGGATGCCAGGGCTTGCTCTGTAATGTGCTGTACTTACTGTGGTGTGTGCGGTCAGTGCAGGTGACTGATGTTTGTCTGTTTCCCTAATTGTTTGCAGATACATCCACGGCCACAGGAGGGGACAGCTCCACGGACCAGGAGGAGCAGCGGAGCCAGACTGGGTCAGCATCGGACGAGTGGTCAGAGGGACCCAGTGGCACAGAGGGCGAGGGGAGCCACACCGAGGAGTCCTCAGCACCATCCACCTCAGCTGGGGACCACAGCAGCTCGGAGGATGACTCCCTTGTGGAGGTGGGTCTCAGCAGCCACCAAAGGCCAGGTAGTCTGTCAGGCCCCGCCACCACCACCACCACCGCCCTCCCATTGGCTCCCATTCCTGAGGTCCGTGGAGGCTCCCGTGCTCGGGAGCGTGTCTCCTTCGTGCCAGGCACTGCACCCCCTGCCCCTGTGTCCCCTGCTGCCCTGAGTGAGGAGTCTGTGTACCTCCTTCGGCAGCTCCATGTAGGCCAGACAGCAATGCTGAGTGTCCTCCATGCACACACCACTCTGTTGACACAGCTGGTGTCGTTCATGGAGGGCATCTCGTGGGGTATGTCTGCCCTACAGAGGAGCAATAGGTCCATGGACTCCTCCCTGACGGCAGCAGTGTCCCTCCTCCAACAGTCCCTCACCCCTCCCACCTCTGCCCCATCCACACTTCCTGCCCCCTACCTGTCCAAAGCACATGCACACCTGCACAGTCAACCAAACACACAGACACAAGCAGCACAGACACACCCAAGAGTAAGGCAAGACGTGCACACAAGCATCCTCAGGGGACTGATACCACAGACACAGGGGATGGGGACACACACACACACAGGCATCCACATTCACTCCGCAGTCCTCCAAATCCCCTCCCTCCAAGACCCCTTCCCTTGCCTCGCCTGCTACCCCACCTACACAGCAGATCTTCCTGTGTGACCTCGGCCTCTTCCCCTCCATTCCTGCTGATCCAGCATACCAGGGGAAGAGGAAGTCCACCCACACAGAGAGGAGTGCCCCTCGCCCCCGGACACCCTCCCCCAGGCGCAGGCAGACACAGGAGCCCATTAGGAAGTCCCCCGGAGCAGGAAGAGCAAGACCCCACCACCACCACCACCACGCAGCTCCAGCGCCCAGTCTCTCTCCTCCATCCCCCAGGCCACCACTGCACAGGTTCCCCCGCCACACCCTGCCCCAGGTTCCCCCACACACCGATACCACATCCCCAGACTGCTTAGGCCCTCCCCCCCGGCCACGTGCTCTTCCACCCCCAACCCAGCCGCTCTGCCTGTTAGTGGCACTGTTGTGGGGACCGGGTCCCCCCTCTGTCCTGCCCACCTCATCTGCCCACCCTTCCACTCCCTTGGAGTCATGCACTGCAGTGGAGTCCACAACCACCACGTCTGACTCGGGCACTGCAGTGGGTACCCAGTCCACTACATCAGTCCAGCCCACTGCAGTGGTTGCAGCACCCACACCAACTGACTTGTGTACCACAGTGGTGCCGGCCCCCCTGAGTCAGACACCTCCACTGCAGTTGCCGGTGACACTCCTGCACCCACCACCCCTTCACTGCCTCACTCTGCCATCCCCTGATCCTGTCCCTGCGGTGCCTGGCCTGCCCCTTGTATGCCCCTCCAAGGGGGATGTCCCCCAACCGTACCAGTGCAGGCAAGCAATGTGTGACCAGTTGTCACTTCTCACCCCGTTGGTACTGTGATTTTGGACTGGCCATTGGCCTTAGTTTCTTTTGGACTTCCGTGTTTACCCTGACATTTGCTGAATAAAGCCCCTTTTTGTTTACTTTTGGGTTTTCTTTTGATGTACATGATGTGGATGAGTAGCATCCTGCATTTGCAGTTGTAATAGTGTTCACATCAGGACGAAGATTTGTTGCAGTGATGGACTCCATGTGGTCCATGGGATATGTGTCCTGTTGTAGTCTGGATCTATGGCATCCTTTGCTACAGTCTGAGGGTGTAATGTTCAGCATTTGACACAGGGATGTCCTGTTTGCATTTGTAAATGAACATCTTTGTCTTACACTGATGCACATCTGGTGGGCTTACCACTGTTCAATGTTCCTATTTCCCTGACTGTGTGCCCAGCTCCACTGGACATGCAGTTTTGCACATCAATGTCGAAGGACTCATCTGTGTATACAGTGCAACTTGCTTGACACGTGTTTGGTGTGTGTGCAGATGACTGACGTGACACTCCCGTACCCAGGGTGATGTGAGCAGAGCCTTCTGTGTGTTGTGGTTGTTGACTCACTGACGGAGTGTTCTGCTGACATGTTTGGGTCGTGCACAGACAAGGTTTGGCACAGCGGACCTTCCACAGGAGTGGAGTGCCCTCATGGCAGTGTGTAATCTGTTGACATTGCGTGGGCCTGTGTTGTGTAAGCATGTCTGTGCGTGTTCCCTTCCCTTTTCCTACACAGGCTGTGTCCCTAGGGATGTTCCTGTTTGTGATGCTTGCTGAGTTGTTCTGTGTTCATCCAGCATCTTGGACCTGGTTTCTCTGTGATGTGGGTGCATGGCAAACTAATGTTCATGAGGTTGTCATCCCAGGTTGTCTTTGTTGTCAATGCTGGGGATGTGGGCAAACGCAGATGGGACACATTCAGGATTCCCCTTGGAACTTGTTGTTTACACGAGTCATGTGATTTACAGTTTGTGTTAGCTTTCAGTGATTGTGACACGTTGTGTGTGTGACTGCTGCCACTGCTCAGGGTCAGAGCTGCAATGTTGGTAGTTGTGTACGTGTGTTCTTCGTGTGTCACCTTGGCTTCTTCATTGGTGTGTGACTATGGCCAGGATCCCATTGATTGTGGTGGATTTCACATCATGCCCATGTACGGCATACTGTGCTGTGTGTCAGACATTGACGAGTCTTGTTGACTGGCCATGTGTGATGGGTTTCTGCACCTTAGTTCCCACCACCACCCCTGGTATTGTCATGGGTGCATGTGCAATGTCACCAGTCCATGTGAGCTTCACTGCTGCACATTGGTGGAGATCAGGGTATGTGGTGTTGAGTGTGTGCAAAAGTGAGTTGTTGCACGGCCAGACCCCTACCTCCATATTGGTCTTGGCTGGCAGGCGGTGCTGATTAATTGGAGCTTGTGTAGGTGTGATGGTAGTTAGTTGCTCAGGACACATGGCTGGGGTTCACAGTGTGAACGACATCTAACATTGTCATCACAGTGGGGTTATCATGCAGGCTAGTGTCAGCACAATATGGGGTCCCTGGGGGTAGTGCTGTGGTGGGCCTGTCTCTTGCTGTGTTAGTTGCTGTTCCTACAAGCTTGTGTGACATGTGTAATTTGTGCTCCCTCTCATCTAACAATGCCTGATTGCCCACATAGGGGATTTGGATCCATGAGTTACTTTTGTGTGGCACTGTATGTGCATCTGTGTAATTGGTATTCAGGCCTCATCATGTGTTCTGTGGTTGCCTGGGGACACTGGCACCCCCCCCCTCACCTGTTGTGTTTGATGTGCAGTGTGGGTCTGCCTGTTTGTGTTTGTGCATCTGCACCACTGCATTGGCATATCTTTAGTGTGCCATTGGCTGTATGTTGTTTGGTGGGTTTCACCTGCTGTCCCTGGGACTCCTAGGTCATTGTTTGTGTGTCCCATTGCTGCCATGGTATGTTATTTGTTCACCTCACATCTACAGTCTCCACATGGTATCTCCATTTGTGTGCCCATTGGTGCAAATATGTGGGTCTGCATTATGATGGTCACTTCTGTCATTGTGTCATTGATGGATGTTGACAGTGTCAGCCCCCATGGGTGATGTTTGTCTGCACATGGCCAAAGGTATGTCTTATTTGCACTGCACTGTTTGCCTCCCCAATCTATGTTGCTATGGGACACAAGCACTACTTTGCCACTGATGTGTTTGTTGTTCTGTGACCAGGAATCATTCATGCAGTTTGGCAGTTGCAGCTTTTTCAATGTCAACACTTACATTTTGGTCACTGTGATGATGGGGGTTTAGACCCCATTGCCACAATGTTCAACATGTGCTTCAGCTATGGACCCCACACTTACCTTTTGGTCACTGTGATGATGGGGTTTAGACCCCATTGCCACAATGTTCAAGATGTGCTTCAGCTATGGGCCCCACACTTACATTTTGGTCACTGTGATGATGGGGTTTAGACCCCATTGCCACAATGTTCAAAATGTGCTTCAGCTATGGATCCCACACTTACCTTTTGGTCACTGTGATGATGGGGTTGGACCCCATTGCCACAATGTTCAAAATGTGCTTAAGCTATGGACCCCACACTTACCTTTTGGTCACTGTGATGATGGGGGTTTAGACCCCATTTCCACAATGTTCAAAATGTGCTTCAGCTATGGACCCCACACTTACCTTTTGGTCACTGTGATGATGGGGGTTGGACCCCATTGCCACAGTGGTCATGGTCTGCTTGCATTGTGGGGGCCACACACATTTATGTGTGACACATGTGATAGGGGGTCACATTGTATGTTCAAAGTCATGTTCAGTGTTGTAGGCATTTGACACAGTCTACACACGCTTGTCATGGTGTTGGGGGGGGATGTCTTTTTGTTGCATTCCTTATGTTGGTGTGTGCTTGTTGTGTCATGCATTACCCATCCTATGAGTGTGGGTGTTGTTGGTGGTAGGCATCCTGCCCCCCATGGGTAGGGGTGGTGGTAGGGGTAGGCATCTAGCACCCCTGGGTAGGGGTGGTGGTAGTGGTAGGCATCTGGCACCCCATGGGTAGAGGTGGTAGTAGTGACAGGCATCCAGCACCCCCTGGGTAGAGGTGGTAGTAGTGACAGGCATCTGGCACCCCCTGGGTAGGGGTGGTAGTGGTGGTAGGCATCCAGCCCCCCATGGGTAGAGGTGGTAGTAGTGACAGGCATCCTGCCCCCCATGGGTAGGGGTGGTAGTAGTGACAGGTATCTGGCACCCCCTGGGTAGGGGTGGTGGTAGTGGTAGGCATCTGGCACCCCCTGAGTAGGGGTGGTAGTGGTGGTAGGCATCCAGCCCCCATGGGTAGAGGTGGTAGTAGTGACAGGCATCCAGCACCCCCTGGGTAGAGGTGGTAGTAGTGACAGGCATCTGGCACCCCCTGGGTAGGGGTGGTGGTAGTGGTAGGCATCTGGCACCCCTGGGTAGGGGTGGTAGTGGTGGTAGGCATCCAGCCCCCATGGGTAGAGGTGGTAGTAGTGACAGGCATCCAGCAACCCCTGGGTGGAGGTGGTAGTAGTGACAGGCATCTAGCACCTCCTGGGTAGGGGTGATGGTAGGGGTAGGCATCTAGCACCCCCTGGGTATGGGTGGTGGTAGTGGTAGGAATCTGGCACCCCTGAGTAGGGGTGGTAGTGGTGGTAGGCATCCAGCCCCCCATGGGTAGAGGTGGTAGTAGTGACAGGCATCCTGCCCCCCATGGGTAGGGGTGGTAGTAGTGGTAGGCATCTGGCACCCCCTGGGTAGGGGTGGTGATAGTGGTAGGCATCTGGCACCCCCTGAGTAGGGGTGGTAGTGGTGGTAGGCATCCAGCCCCCATGGGTAGAGGTGGTAGTAGTGACAGGCATCCAGCAACCCCTGGGTGGAGGTGGTAGTAGTGACAGGCATCTAGCACCCCCTGGGTAGGGGTGATGGTAGGGGTAGGCATCTAGCACCCCCTGGGTAGGGGTGGTGGTAGTGGTAGGCATCTGGCAGCCCCTGAGTAGGGGTGGTAGTGGTGGTAGGCATCCAGCCCCCCATGGGTAGAGGTGGTAGTAGTGACAGGCATCCTGCCCCCCTGGGTAGAGGTGGTAGTAGTGACAGGCATCTGGCACCCCCTGGGTAGGGGTGGTGGTAGTGGTAGGCATCTGGCACCCCTGAGTAGGGGTGGTAGTGGTGGTAGGTATCCAGCCCCCCATGGGTAGAGGTGGTAGTAGTGACAGGCATCCTTCCCCCCATGGGTAGGGGTGGTAGTAGTGGTAGGCATCTGGCACCCCCTGGGTAGGGGTGGTGGTAGTGGTAGGCATCTGGCACCCCCTGGGTAGGGGTGGTGGTAGTGACAGGCATCCTGCCCCCCATGGGTAGGGGTGGTAGTAGTGATAGGCATCTAGTACCCCCTGGGTAGGGGTGGTGGTAGTGGTAGGCATCTGGCACCCCCTGGGTAGGGGTGGTGGTAGTGGTAGGCATCTGGCACCCCCTGAGTAGGGGTGGTAGTGGTGGTAGGCATCCAGCCCCCATGGGTAGAGGTGGTAGTAGTGACAGGCATCCTGCCCCCATGGGTAGGGGTGGTAGTAGTGGTAGGCATCTGGCACCCCCTGGGTAGGGGTGGTGGTAGTGGTAGGCATCTGGCATCCCCTGGGTAGGGGTGGTGGTAGTGGTAGGCATCTGGCACCCCCTGAGTAGGGGTGGTAGTGGTGGTAGGCATCCAGACCCCCATGGGTAGAGGTGGTAGTAGTGACAGGCATCCAGCACCCCCTAGGTAGAGGTGGTAGTAGTGACAGGCATCGAGCACCCCCTGGGTAGGGGTGGTGGTAGTGGTAGGCATCTGGCACCCCCTGAGTAGGGGTGGTAGTGGTGGTAGGCATCCAGCCCCCCATGGGTAGAGGTGGTAGTAGTGACAGGCATTTTGCCCCCCATGGGTAGGGGTGGTAGTAGTGACAGGCATCTGGCACCCCCTGGGAAGGGGTGGTGGTAGTGGTAGGCATCTGGCACCCCCTGAGTAGGGGTGGTAGTGGTGGTAGGCATCCAGCCCCCCATGGGTAGAGGTGGTAGTAGTGACATGCATCCTGCCCCCATGGGTAGGGGTGGTAGTAGTGGTAGGCATCTGGCACCCCCTGGGTAGGGGTGGTGGTAGTGGTAGGCATCTGGCACCCCCTGGGTAGGGGTGGTGGTAGTGACAGGCATCCTGCCCCCATAGGTAGGGGTGGTAGTAGTGACAGGCATCTAGCACTCCTGGGTAGGGGTGGTGGTAGGGGTAGGCATCTAGCACCCCTGGGTAGGGGTGGTGGTAGTGGTAGGCATTTGGCACCCCCTGAGTAGGGGTGGTAGTGGTGGTAGGCATCCAGCCCCCCATGGGTAGAGGTGGTAGTAGTGACAGGCATCTAGCACCCCCTGGGTAGGGGTGGTGTTAGTGGTTGGCATCCAGGCCCCTATGTGTATATGTGGCATTGGTGATAGCCATCCCGCCCCTATGGTGCTGCTGTTGCTGGTGTAAGTAATTTCTGCATCCCTATGTGTGTGTGTGATATGTCGGGTACGTGTGGTTTGTTTGTGTGGTGGGTGTCTGACTTACCTTCTGCGTCGTACGCGTCCGTGCCAGTTCCGGTAATAGATGTAGAATATTGATAGGATCGGCACGATGGGATTCATGGTTGGTTCGTCTCGTTCGTCTTTCTCTTTGCTTCGCCTCATCCTCGTCGCTGGCGTGTTCGTCTTGTAGCCGTGGATCGTCTTGTGGCGCGAATCGGAGCTTATGTGCGCCTCTCCCGGATGCTTTGACGTGCCGTGCGTAGCGACGGGTTTGGCGCGTACGGAGGGCGCATCGTACTTGTCCGGCTGGACGGGGCTGCATTTTGGCTTCCGTGCGACTCGATTCTGCGTTTCCGGATCCGCCTCGGTCAGAGAACAGGACCTGTATTGGGTGAGTACGACTGGGTCGGGATTTGGGCAGTTGTGCGCATCGTACTTGCTCGTTCGGACGTATGTGCGAATCGGTCGGGAAACAGGCATTCGCCTGGCTTTTTTCCCTGCCGAATGGTATTAGGTGCGCCTCCGACCGGGATCGGAATCGACCCCATTGTGTGTCTCTTCCACCCACAGGGGATGCTGGGGACACTGCAGGGACCGAAGAAGGATCCCAGGCCCAGACTCTGGTCGACCCTGAGCTCTCTGGTGTGGATGTCTCACAGTCCTCCTCGGATGACGACGAACAAGCTGGCCCCTCAGGTGTGGCTCCACGTCCAGCCCCAGCAGCTGTAACATCAGCACCCCCTGCCACATCTGCAGACACACCAATGACCGCTGCCGACACGGACAGACCAAGGCAACAGAACACCGACCGCACAGCTCCACAGGGCACCCTGGAGGTGAGGAGAACACCACCAGTGCCAACACAGAAGGGGGCCTAGTGTCGTCTGTGCCTGCCACGTCAGGTCCTGCCCGTGTTGGCAGGGGTGGTGTGAGGGGGCAGGCTGAGGCCACGGCCTGCAGATGGTGCTGGAGT
Organism: Calotriton arnoldi; assembly: GCA_963921515.1. NCBI lineage: Eukaryota > Metazoa > Chordata > Amphibia > Caudata > Salamandridae > Calotriton > Calotriton arnoldi. Next base: position 2,412,319 of record CAWUFW010001876.1, read on the forward strand.
GCAGGATGATCCACAGTTGGGACGCATCATAGATGCGTACAAGGAAAGCACCCGAGGCTTTGGCCAGGTAGTGGGGATCCTCAGGGACATAAAACAACAGCAGGCTGCCCATCATGCCAGATCGGACTCATTCACTGCCGTGCATACGGACATACTAACATGCCTCCGCAAGATATCTGACAACATGACCACACCTCCCTGTGTGCCCACTACATCTGTTGCCACTACATCTGCAACTGCCACAGGGAGGGATGCGGACTCTAGTGGAGAGTCCCCGGAACGTCAGCAGCCTGCACCTGAGGGTCCCCCTGAAAAGAAGAAGAGGGGTCGTCCGAAGAAGGACAAGTGAGAGGCAGATGTCCACGCATACCCCCCAGGAAGTGAATACCTGTTCCAGACATCCTCCACTGTGTGCAAAGCGTTCACCTTGTTGACTGTCGCTAAACTCCCACACATGTGATAGAGGGTCTAAGTTGGACCAATGTCACAACTGACTGTGGATTTAACTCTTGAAATTTCATCTACCAACTCTACCAACTTCTCTGTGAACTTTGGATTTCTATCGCACTGTACAGCACTTTCATTTACGTATACTATTCTAACACATGCATGTGAATAAATTCACAATCACACAAAAATTGCTTCTGTTGTGACTTTAACTTGGTGTGTGTCATGGAGATGAGGACCTGCTAAAAGTATACTTTGCATGAAAACTACTACAGAAATGCAAACACAGTTATGTGAGTCATGGTGATGTGACACATATGAGGGAGACACACCCCTACGTCAACACAACACATACTTACCATGGCCATCCAACTCATCGCCTACACTCTTGTGTACTGATAATACAGTGGAATGCACATACACAACACCCATCCTGAGTCAGTGGCAATCAGCCCACAGGTACAGTATGGAATTGATTGTTGGATGTGTGGACACAGACAAAGCACAGTCCAAAGTAACGCACATGTTTAATACACAATCACCACATGTGAACTCCACAACATATGGAAGGTAACCCCACGTGACAGCGAGCACAAAGTAACCAAGTGGTAAACAATGAAAGTCCTGGGGTGAGTGGCACATCATCGGTCCGACAACGACTACTTGCACTCTGTAACAGTAATCCTTGGTCCGGGGTCACACGTGACCAAACTACAGCCAAAGGGCCCTGTGAAGGACAGACATACAACACCATTAACATAACAAAATAACAGCATACATCTGCAATACACATGCCAAACAGAAATCTCAAGATACGTGAACACAACCTAGTAATCATGTCAACACTGTTTGGGTGTACGTACTAACTTAGAGGACACATCACTGCAAGCATCCTGTCAAGTAGCACACAGCCACACATGTGCAGTAACATTGTACCACCTACACATATCATGCCATAACAAAACGTAGACAACACATCAATGTATACTCACAATCATGTGAAAAAGTTGTTGATGAGCTGTGTCCGAACATCCCCTCATCCTCATCATCACTGGCAACATGACTCAGAACAGGATCCTCCACGGCTGGTGGCTGTTGGTCATCATCATCCTGGATGAGAGCCAACTCCTCCCGCACTGCCAGGTTGTGTAGCATGCAGCACACAATTATTATTTTGCACACCTTCTCAGGGGCATATGGGAGGGCCCCTCCAGTCCTGTCAAGGCAGCGGAATCTGCTCTTCAACAACCCAAATGTCCGCTCAATCACTCTCCTGGTCTGCCCATGTGCCTCATTGTAACTTATCTCCGCCGGTGTCACAGGGTTCCTGAGGGGTGTCAGCAACCACGGCATGTTTGAGTATCCTGAGTCACCTACATACAAAAAACAAACATTTAATGGGTCTGAAAAGAGTTAGAAAAAGATTTACCAAAAACACACTAGGGAAACAGATATTACACACCGACAAGCCAGGCACGCTGGTTCTGCAGCCGTGACATCATTGTTGGGATCTGACTAGTCCGCATGATGTAAGCGTTGTGTGCTGAACCAGGGAAACGGGCACACACATGTGAAATTGTCATGTCCGGCAGACATACCACCAGGGCATTGATGGAGTGGAAATGTTTTCTGTTCCGGTATGTCTGCTCATGTGCATGTGGTGGGACCAAAGCCACATGTGTCCCATCTATGGAGCCTATGACATGTGGCATCCTCCCCAGTGCATAAAAGTCACTCTTTATGGCAGTGAATTGTCCTGGGGTTGGGAATTTGATGTATCGGTTAAGGAAATGCAACATCGCCTCCAAAACATCGCGAAGCACACGGCTGAACATGGTCTGTGACATCCCACCAGCAGAAGCCACAGTGTGCTGGAAGGTACCGGTGGCAAAGAAGTGTAGGGCTGCCATCACCTTCACCTTGGGGGACAGCGCTGATGGATATGTCCGGCCAGGTTGTAAATGTGGGGCCAACTGCTCCGCCAACTCCTCAATTAGTGGTCTGGTGAAGCGGTACCGTCGGATGCAGTCACGTTCAGCCATGGTTGCAAGGTCTGGGAACGGTCTATGGACAGCTGGTCTCCTGCAGTACATAGGTGAGCAGAGAAACATTGTCAGTTCCCCTACATGTGTGGCAATGACCATGCTAAATACACATGCTACATCATAGCAAGACACAATTACATGATGTGTGTGCTGTTGGGCATGGACACATATGTCGGATATGTGCCCCTCACCTGACATCTCAGCTCAACATGGTTACACAACAAGTGCAATGCTGTGCTGTGAACAATCTATGGGGTCTGTCACAGTGCACCTGCACAAATGTCACATACCAAACACACACCCCAGTGACTAGTAAGGATAGATGTGTTCCCCACATCACAGGTTCTTTGTCTGTCACACACACAAGGATCATGTGGCGCCACAAGGACACTGTCATGATGTAGCGTCTAATGTACACGTAACAACACACCCATGAAACACACATGATGTGCTACCAGATTTGTTAGCACGGCATACATGGATGTCTGTGACACACAGACACAACAGCAACTCACATGGTCAAATCACATGGATGTTGTACATCTACCACATACAATCAGAGACATGTGTGTAGCACAATACGCACATACTCTGGATCAACCCCACAATGCTAGCTCTGGGACACCCTGTGACACACAGCCCATTTCACCTATGAGTCAGGGTGTATGTAACATGTCATCACACAATGTGCACCTTGTACTGTGTACAGGCCTCAGGGTTTGATCTGGGAAGTTGGCACTCACAGTAGTGATGTGCCTCACACACAATGGCTTTTTGTCCCCATTAAACATGGCACACCCTGGGAGTGTGTGCCACTAAGTACCCCATCCAACATGAAATGTGGAGCCATGTACCCACACATGTCATGAGGCCTGAAATGTCATTTCATATACTGTGTGACAGGCTGTATGTTTGTTGTAGGGCACCGGAGTCCCTGCCAAGATATTGTGGGCACGGATTGGCTTCTGCCCGTAATGGTGACAGACGCATGTGAGTTAACAAGAGACGCGTCGCACACTCACGGACCAAGCCGTGCGCACGCATTGGCTTCTGCCCATAATGGTGACAGACGCGTGTGAGTTAACAAGAGACGCATCACACACTCACGGACCAAGCCGTGCGCATGCATAGGCTTCTGCCCGTAATGGTGACAGACGCGTGAGTTAACAAGAGACGCATCGCACACTCACGGACCAAGCCGTGCGCACGCATTGGCTTCTGCCCGTAATGGTGACAGACGCGTGTGAGTTAACAAGAGACGCGTCGCACACTCATGGACCAAGCCGTGCACACGCATTGGCTTCTGCCCGTAATGGTGACAGACGCGTGTGAGCTAACAAGAGACGCGTCGCACACTCACGGACCAAGCCGTGCGCACGCATTGGCTTCTGCCCGTAATGGTGACAGATGCGTGTGAGCTGACAAGAGACGTGTCACACACTCACGGACCAAGCCGTGCACACGCATTGGCTTCTGCCCGTAAGGGTGACAGATGCATGTGAGTTAAAAAGAGACGCGTCGCACACTCACGGACCAAGCCGTGCGCACGCATTGGCTTCTGCCCGTAAGGGTGACAGATGCGTGTGAGTTAACAAGAGATGCGTCGCACACTCACGGACCAAGCCATGCGCACGCATTGGCTTCTGGCCGTAATGGTGACAGACGCGTGTGAGTTAACAAGAGACGCATCGCACACTCACGGACCAAGCCGTGCGCACGCATTGGCTTTTGGCTGTAATGGTGACAGGTGCGTGTGAGTTTTCAGAAGACGCGTCGTGCACCTACGGACCAAGCCGTGTGCACGCATTGGCTATTGGATGTCATGGAGACGGACGCGGATTGGAAACTTGTTACATTCGTGTTCAGAAAATTCAGTTGGCTCCCTACAACAATGTATCAAAGTAAATGGGGTCATGGTGGGGAATATTTGAACGATGCGGAAGGCATGTACGGAGCGTGCAATGCAATGGATTGGCCAATTTCAGAAAATGCAAACGTGGCAGACCTATCACTTTGGACGCATGGGACAGATTCAGCCTCTGCAGCACAGATATAAGACTGTCTGTACCCCAGAGACTTCACTTGCCTGCGCCACCTGCTACAGCATTACATCTCGGCTACCACTGCTGCTGTCTGCATCCTCTGGGTCCTGCAATGGCACATACTGTGGAGAGGGCCCCAACATTCACTGAGGAGGAGAACCAGGCCCTGCTGGACAGCCTCCTGCCACAGTACAGCAAGCTGTATGGGAAACCAGGGGAGCAGGTGAGTGCACAGTCCACTGCCTTCATAATTGTGCATGTTGTCTGACTAGCACTACTAGCATTGTGTTCACCTAGGGCAAGCATGCTCACTGAGTAATTGTAAGTCTCCAATTGTGTAGATACATGTTCTGTACAGGTACAGTGATGAAAAGGTGTATATTTCCATGTTCTTGATTTCCAGGCACTGTTTTCATGTTGTTAATGCATGCTTGCACACAGGACAACTGCCCATGACCATAGTTGTACTACCTGCATACATCATATGCCCTTGTGACAACGACATGTATGTCAAACTGTGTGATGGACAAACATGTTGCATGTGTAGTAATGGTGACTTACTTTGTCATCCTCACAGGTTGATGCCCATCAGAAACAGGAAATTTGGCAGACCATCGTCCGGGCAGTTAGATCTGTGGGGTTTTCAAACGCTGCATCCGCCACTGCCAGAAGAGGTGGCAGGACCTTCGTGGCTGGACCAGGGGGATAGCCAGGGTCCAGCTGAAGCTGTCACCTCCACGCAGACGGGGCAGACGACGGACACTGACCCCACACATGCTCAGGATTCTGACGGTGGTCTTCCCTGACCTGGATGGGCAGTTGAAGGACAGACAGCAGCAAGGAGGGGGTACGTTCATGCCTTTTTGGTGAACTATGTCTGACATGCCATTTGCACTCCTTCAGCCTACTGACACTCCCACAGTTCGTCTGTCTGTTGAGACAAGACTCATGTGGCTACATATGGTGATGCCCCATTCTCATCTGATAACCAGGTGTGGCCCTTTTGGTCTGTGACTTGTGTCACTTGGGTTGTGTGTCCTTGCTGTTGGACAAGGTTAATGTTGGGAACAGCATCTGCCACAGGTGCATCGTTTTGGGCTTCATGGGTGGGGCAACTGCTTGACATGTGTCTGCACATTGCCAGATATCTGACATGTACTCTGTGTGGGCCACACATATGTGTTCTAATTGCTGATCCGGGTCACCATAGGTGTCTGAGGTATTTCCACACACCCATGCATCAGGTAAGACCAATGTTGGGGCCCCTGAGGAATGAACATCATGAGTGTAACACATGCATTGCCACATGCCTACTGTTCCTGGTAATCACATGTTGCACATGGACCAGGACAGGTATGCCAACTCCGGCCATATGAGACACTCTGTCCTCCCAATCCTGGGTATCTGCCAACATTTAGAGCATTGTGAAATGTGCATTCAGGTGTCTGCCTCTGTGTCATTGTGTATTGGCATAGCTTCTTGGACTTCAAGAGTGTTTAAATGTTTAGGATGGACAGCCATCTGATATGTGGCTGTTGGATCTGCACATGGGGCAGAACATAGGTGTGTGATTACTTGAGTGTGCCTAATGGTGGATTACACATTAATGTGCAAGCAGCTTTGCTCCCGTCAGCCTGTGATGTGTTCATGTTTACTGATTTGTGTTAGCACAAACTCAAATGTCTCATTTGGATACCCTGGGACCATCTGATCCTTGATGATGTGGGTAGCAGGGGGAACATGTGTACTTGACAGCTACAGAGCTTGCATTCCCAGCAAAAACATGGGTGTGACACAGTGCACACTGTTGTTTTTGGATGCACTGCCCCAGTGACAGGAGCCAGTACTGACTGAGTGGCCAGGCAGCCCTGTGGCATGGTGTGCCACATGCAAATCTGGATCCTGCAGTATTGTCAGTTGTCCTGCATGCACTGCATTGTAGCATTGACTATCAGGACATGGGGCCATCATGGTGTCTGGGGATGGAAGCATATCCATCATGTCAACAATGACTTTGGCCATCCCATTTCCTGACACATGTACTGAGTCACTGGCAGGAGATGGGTTATGTGTGTAGTGACACATTACAATCACAATCCTTGCAGATCAGACAACTGGCAATGTGGGGCATGTTTGCACATATTATTAGTGACATCTTACATGCACCAGACAGATGGGTCCATTGCCAGGATGGGTACGAGGGGCATGGTTGACTGGCAGACTGACAAGTGCCTGCTTCACATATGTGTCAGTCATGTTAGCAATGGTTCTCATATGATGCCAGGGCTTGCTCTGTGATGTGCAGAAAATACAGTCATGTGTCAGGTCAATACAGGTGACTAATGTGAATCTGTTTTTCATCATTGTTTGCAGCATCATCTACGGCTACTGGAGGGGACAGCTCTATGGACCAAGAGGAGCCACAGAGCCAGATTGGGTCTGCTGTGGAGGAAGCTGAGGGACCCAGTGGCACGGAGGGTGAGGGGAGCCACACTGAGGGACACTCAGCTACAACCACCTCAGCTGAGGAACACTCCAGCTCCAGTGAGGACTCCCTTGTGGAGGCGGGTGTCAGCAGACCACAGACAACAGCTAGCATGTCTGTCCCCGCCACCACCACCATCTCCACCCTCCCAGATGCTCCCATCCCTGATGTCCGTGGAGGCTCCCGTGTCAGGGAGCATGTCACCTTCAGTCCAGGCACCGCACCCCCTGCCTCTGTCTCCCCTGCTGCCCTGAGTGTGGAGTCTGTGGACTTGCTTAAGCAGCTCCATGTAGGGCAGACATCGATGCTGAGTGTCCTCCATGCTCACACCGGTCTGTTGACACAATTGGTGTCCTTCATGGAGGGCATCTCAGCAAACATGTCTGCCCGACAGCGGAGCAATCAGTCCATGGCCTCCTCACTGACGGCAGCAGTGTCCCTCCTCCAACAGTCCCTCACCCCTCCTACCTCTGCCCCATCCACAAACCCCACTACCCTACCTGCCCAATGCACACTCACACAGGCCCAGGCACGCACATCAAGAGACCCAAGCAGCGCACAGCAACGCATGCCAAAGTCCAGATGCACAGGCACGCACACTCCGGGGACTGATAGCACACACACAGGGGATGGGGCACAGACACCCAGACAGGCATCCACAACCACTCCGCAGTCCTCAGATACCTCTCCCTCCAAAACCCCTTCCCTTGCCTCACCTGCAACTCCACCTTCCCAGAAGCTCTTCCTCTGTGACCTTGGGCTCTTCCCCACAGATCCATCTGATCCAACTCACAAGGGGAAGAGGAAGTCACCACACACAGAGGGGAGTTCCCCCGCCACACGGACCAGGAAGAGCAAGACCCCACCACAATCCCGCACTTCCACCACACAGTCTCCGTCCTCCAGCCTCGGATTCATGGTTGGTTCGTCTCGTCTCGTAGGCGTTGAACGTTGGTTTGTCTCGTATGCGTTGATAGTTGGTCCGTCTCGTAGCCGTAGATCGTGTTGTGGCGCGAATCGGACCTTACATACTGCTCTTCCGGATGTTGAGACGTGCTGGAGGTGGCGGCATGTTCGGCGCGTAGGAAGTACGCATTGTACTTGGCCGGCCAGAAACTGTTGTGGGATAGCTTCCGTGTGACTCTATCCTGCGTTTTCGGATCCGGCTCGTATGGGAAATGTGGCTGGAATCGGAGCGTACGTGACGATCGGGATTTTGACACATTTGCGCATCGTACTTCATCGGCCGGACGGACCGGCTCCTGGAACGCGTCGGGCGGAAGGTAACGCTACGGACAGCTCTCGGAGGGCTGTCCGAGCGAGATCGGAATCTGCCCCTTAGCGTTGACTTTTGCAGTTGTCTCCATAGACATTGGTTAAAATGGTAATAGCAACCCTGGATTGCTGTATGTGGGTAGGATTTAAGTATAGAATTAATCATGGCTTGTTCAAAATCTATAATTATTTTTTGAGGAAAATAATTATTTGTTTTTTGTTTTATTTGGTTTAGAATTTCAAGGTAGGTAGATTGTTGTTTATTGGGGAGTACGGTATAGATAAATGGAATATTAGTATTTTGAAATATACCATGGACTGTGTACAACTGATAAAATGGTTTGGGACAAATTTTGAAAGTCCCATCCGTCATCCAGATGTCGCATTGTTGTAATTTAAATAAATTGTTTGCAGTAGCAAACATAATGATTCTTTTATCTTTGCATTTATTATCAAATAGTATAAATGGTTCATTATTGTGTGTTATTCTTAGTTCAGGGGGAATCTCTACCTCTTGAAAGGTTTTAGGGGCACGTGTTGAAGTTGTAGTGGCTTTCTTTTGTCTAGCTATTGTTCTCTTTAATGAATCAATAGAGGGTAATTGGCTAGATGCATGTTGGGGTACTGTTAGTAACTGTTGTTTTAATATTTCGGTGGTGGATCTATCTGTACTAGTGCTAGCTTCTTTTATTGATTCAAGAGTGTCTCTTACTTCAATCTCAGTTACATTTGGGGGTGGTTATGTTCTTTTACAGATACAACAGTGGTTTCTTGTGTTATAGCTCTTCCATAACATTTGTTCGAATAATATTTGCTGCATTTCCAAAAGACTTTTAAACCAGTTTGTTTTTCTTGTCTATATACATAACCCATGTAACATAATAACATTTTCCCTTTTTGAGACGTAATAAATTGTGCACCTTCAGTCATGGTGGTCTTTTTAGTGCTAAGGAAAATATATATAAATATTAATTAAAATAATACAGTATAGTTTTTGAGTAAATAAAGATACATTGCTTTGTATATACTTACAATGTTGCTGTTGATGTAAAAAAAAAAATGCTGTTGCAATTTTTTCAAGCTTGGATTTTCGTTTTGTTGAAGATGTTTCTGTTGGGAAGAAAAATAAAAATGTAATATTTTTGTTGTATTGTGTTGTAGGTGATGGGGATGTTGTGAGTAAGTGGGTCTTTGGGTTTGTTTTTTAGGGAGTTGTTTAATATAAAAAAATAATATACTTACTTTCTTAGTAACTTTATTGTTGACGCTGCTGTACTATTTTTTTGCTGCTTTAAAAGATATCTGTAGAGAAGATATAAGTTTAAGAGAGACATATTAGTGAATTATGTTTTATATATATAATTTTGGGTGAAGACTATAAGTAGTGTTATATTCTAAATGCAGTTTTACTTACTTAGTGCAGTTCCAAAGCTTTTTCTGTAATGTAAATCTGCGTTCTGGAAGTAATCCGGCAGAGTCTCCTCTTCTTTTTTCTTGTAGGGTTGAAGTGTAAATTAAATATAAATTTTCGTTGTTTATATAGTGTTGATTTAATTGATAGTTTTATGTTATTGGTGTATTTTATTAGTGTGAGGTTTTCATTCGTTGTTGTTAATTTTTTGTTTTGTTTTGGCAGTTGGTTTCCCTATATGGGAAACGCTAATTAAGAAGTTGTTAGTACTAATTTTTTTTTTAACTGATTTCGTTAGTTAAGTATGTTTAACATTGCTTTTAATGTTGAATGCTGTATGTGTTATATTTAATAATATTTGAATTATTATTTACTAGTGTGTTTTGTTATTATTCTATGCTTTTATATGTTTATATGTTATAATAAGATCGTATTATATTTATAATGTGTGTAGAGAGTGTTTATAGTGTAAAAATAGATTTTGGTGTAAAGATATGTTGATTTTATTCATTTTTAAATAGTCGTTATTTGTATTAAAATGATAATTTTGCTGTCTATATTTTAACTTTCGATATTTATGACATTTTGTATATTTTTAAAGAAATGTCGATATTTTCTATTACGATATTTGTGTGTTCGATAATGTTTAAAACAATATTTTTTATTGACGATAATATGGTTTCGATATTTGTGTATTTTTTTAAATAAGTATTGCTCGTCGATAATAATGTTATCGATATTTTAGTGCCGATATTTTGGTATGTCGATATTTTGTCTGTCGATATTATGTCAGTGATCCCTTTGGGTGCTCGGTTTCTGGCCCAGCCATGACCTGGGGACATTTAGTACTATTTCTTAACGCAAAATGCCTTCTTTCGCCCATTTTGGACACCACGGGACAGCAGAGTGGGTGCCATGAACAGCTCAGTTCTATTGTTATGATTATGTTTGGTCATGCTAATAAAACATTTCTCTGTTGAGGTAGCTCTTGGTTTGGCAGTGGAAGGAGGATGGGTCAACCATTATGCGCTGTGAGGATGCCTTATATCAGTGGGACCGGCCTTGGAGGCTTTGATACAGCTGTCTCACTGGGCTTTTGATCTATTGGCCCAATACGCAGTTCACCTCTATCTCCCACTGATTCACCCTACATGGGAATAATTGGCCTATGATTGGCTGTGAATCCTCAGGTTTGTTACAGGAGCTGTGTAGGGGATAGCCAGATATCTCACCATGGGGAAGGCAATGACATGACAGACAGCAAATGTAAAGGCAAGTGAGCAGCAGATTGGAGAAGGAAGCGGTAACAAGCATTGTCAAAGTGTTGGACTTGGCCCTGTCTGCAGGGTCATTCCCAAACCTTTTGCATTCACCCCTCCGTTTTTTTTACTTGTTTTCATTGGCTTTTGGGACTCTGTGCTCTTTACCAAGGCTAACCAGTGACCAACTCTTCGAGCTACAGCGACTGCTAGCAGAAATCAGCAACGCAAGATCTGCACTTCCCGCTACAGCAACGACAGTCCATGGTGACCATCAACACAAAGCTCCAGCAACAACTGTCTGCGAAGCCTGACAGGATCTTCGCACTACAGTGACGATCGTCCGCAACACCCAGCCCACTCTTAGCACTACAGTGACAACCATCTGCAATACTCTTCCTGCCCCTCGTGCCCTCCTCCACAGCGAACTGGGCTCTTAGCGCCGGACTTTGAGTAGGTAACTTTGTCAATGGGACTAACCTGATCCCTGTATTGTGGTCAGACTGAACTTGTGACTTTCACCCAGTCTCGCACGACCAGATAACCACGAGTGGCTCTTTGTGCTTTTTAGGCCCTATTCGTATCTTAAATCTTTGAAATTCTATATCTCCGATTCTACTGATTGGATTTTTGTTGTTTTGGTGTCAAATAATTTATTACATTTTACTCTATTTGTCTAAGTTGGTGTGGGATTTTTCTTATGTTGTGTTTTCACTTTATTATTATTGGTGTGTTGCATAAATACTCTACACATTGCCTCTAAGTTAAGCCTGAGTGCTTTTGTGCCAAGCTACCAGAGGGATTAGCACAAGTTAATTTAGTGACTTTTGTGGTTCACCCTGACAGGGATTGTGGTTGTTGCTTAAAAAGGGTACTCACCCCTCTAACCAAAAACCCAATTTCGAACACAAAGCTAATAGGTCTCATCATTGAGACCTATTGGCTTTTCCAATGGTTTTTAGCGATGCTGTATAGCATCCCCGAATCTGGTCAGTATAGCAAAAGAGAAAAAGAAAAGATGCTATAAGGCAGCTGTTGCGGCAGCATCATTCTGTAGACAAGTTCCTACATTCCTACGCAAGCGTGCACCTACAAAATGACATGGGCACTTTTTTTTCTTTTCATTTACCCATCAAAGATGGATTGGAATTTTTTTTTGCAAAAGCAGTGCTGTTAGAAATGGGGGTCTCTAGTTAGCAGAGGTAAGTACTTTTGTCCAAATAGGGACCCTTGCTTCTAGTCAGGGTAAGAGGGATACACACTTTAGATAACCCCTGCTTACACCCTGAGTAGCTTGGCACGAGCAGACAGGCTTATCCCAAAGGCAATGTGTAAAGTATTTGATTTCAAAACACACTGAAATACAGTGATAACACCACAAATGGACACCACACCAGTTTAGGAAAAATAAAGTATCCTTATCTACATTCAACAAGACCAAAATGACAAAAATCCAACACACAGGTAATAAGATATGACTTTAAAACCGTTATTGCAAAAATAAATAGCTCCACCTGGGGCTATTGCGACGTCGTGACAGCAATAAATCTGAAGTACGGCGCTGACAGCAAGGAGCGCGGCGTCAGGCACGGAGTCACACAGATACCCAAACAAACAGCACCTTGGAAACGAAGTCTATGACAATGCACAGCGTCGTGGAGGTGAGGCGTCAGTGCCGAGGTCGAGGCCGGCACCCTGGCTGCCACAGGGGAGGCGAGGCGTCTTGTCTGCGAGGAGGCGATGTGTCGTGTCCAGAACAGGGTAAGACGGTTGCGATGGCGGTGAGGCATCGGTTCCAGTGACGATGCAAAGCCGGCGAGTTGTGGAGTCATCCTTCGCTGGTTATCGGCGCCGCCATAACAGGATGCAGGCACTGGTGATGACGGAGTCGGTGCAAGCGCTGGTGTCAGGAAATGCTGATAACTGCAGGCGTCGGCAGGCGTCGGAGCTGCAGTGCAGGCCGGGCGAAGCGTCGTGCACTTCACGAGCGGTGCCCCTGGCTTCGGTGCAGGTCACAGCATCACAGCGGCATCGCTGAGGGCGTCGGAGACAGGTTTTCTTTCTTCTGTTAAGTTGCTTCCAGCTCCCAACAGCAGGAACAACCTCCAGAGGCCCAAAACTGGAATAAAGTCAAAAGTAAGTTGGGGAATGCCTACAAGGGATTTTGTTCACAATCTTAGTTGAATGAATTTTATAACACAATTGTTTTTGTTCACCCTTGTCAGTGATGAACTAGTGATTAAAGCACACTCGAGAAAAATTTCTATACTTTTGAATAAATCAATTATCATGCAGATATAAACTGTATAACAGACGGGGCAATCTTTTGTTCAAAAAAACATATATTTAATATATACACAAATGAAAACAAGGGAATTAAATTGAGAATCAACCAAACATATTGTTCAAGGTATTGTAATTTAGCCTACAAAACAAATATGTAAACATCTATTCCAAAAATCAATCAAGGTAAACGATCTGACAAAACAGAAAACGGTTCCTTAAAATCAATGAAAGTTACAGAAAATAGATGTGCTGTCGACGTTTCGGTCTATGTTGGCAGTGAGACCGTCAGACCTTCTTCAGGACGTGAAGTTGATTGTAAAACCACAACATATCCCTGCGTACACAACATAAAAACTTTAAGCCATTGCACTTAACGAAATTAATTCTTTAATTTAAAAGAGAGAAAAAGATGCACCCGTGAAAAAAGGGGAAAGCCCTCTGATACAAAAAGAGACCCAGTGTGTGTAGATTACACTTAAGCCCCAACCTATGAAAGAAAAAAAGAAAGGAACAAAATCCATACCTTTAAAAGAAATAATTATAAAATAAATGGAAAAAAGTGAATTGTTTGTCAGTTGTTGACATATGAATATATCTAGTTTCAAAATCGCTTACTTCTTAGATTTCTTATAGGAAGTGGCACGCTCAATAGAGTCAAGGTAAACAAAAAACGTTCTCCGTATGATAAAGAGGCTATCTGCATGGAGGAAAAGATTAAAACATTTGTTCAAGATATATATCTAAGAGAAAATCTTATTATTTGAGGATATGCTAACCTATATTTTCATTAGAAAATGCTTATTTTAAATGCATATAAGATGTTGTTGGTATAGTTATACAGATCTAGAAATATATACGGTCATCGAGCCTATTGAAAAAAGGGCATATTGTTATAGCTTTCAAAGGGATTATTCACATTCCATTAGCCCTATGAAGTCCCTGTATACGAACTTTATAGACAAAGTTTAGAACAATTAAGCATACAAACAAAAAACGCTCACAATTGTTTATAATGTGGAAGGACCTTGTTAGGAATCACATGTGATGATGGACTTATGATTTTGTATCGTTCTAATTAAATATAGCTGCTAATCAATAACTTTCATTAGATACCATCGAGTGTTTGCCAAAACTTGTATATCGAATTAAAAGCTGGCCACAATTTGAACAAATACCCAATACTCAGAAGTAAGGGAAAGCATGTTAAAATTTGCTCTAAAGCGTGCGGTGTCTTAAGTTTATCTGCGAGGACTTGTATAATTAGATTTCACTCGACTAACGCCGTGATAGCAAAAAGTTAAAGTTATTTGAATCTGGTTTACCTGTAGCCAAATGAATGTTATTATCAAACAGATATCCGTTCAAAACTTGCGGACATCAACTGCCGAGTATAAATGCGGCGTCTTTAGGAAATCTAGACATCGTAAAAAAGCGGGAGAATGGACTTGTAACATTTTATATTGATTAAAATGGAAACAGGTCTCCTAGCGTGACAAAGGAGTCAGAATGGTGCTTACCTAATCTTAATCCATGCGTTCTCAAATCGTGCAATCCATCGGTTAGGAGTTCGCAAACAAGCGTGGTGTCGTGAAGCCGACTTTTAAAGTACGGTACTTCCGGGAGCAAAATGTTGGATGACGGACTAACAAATATCTACCAAGAGATTTAAAAATGTGTCGGCCATCTTGAAGGATGTAAAAATTTAGTCTATTGAAAAAAATACAATCACGTAACGTATGTTAACTGTGTTTATTTATTTATTACAAACAGTCATCCACTATGCTCATATCACTACAACCATTAGCTTGGTGATAGTCTCGAATTAAACGATGGGACCTATCAAAAGCGATTTAATGAGAAATCGCAAATAGTAGCTCGTTAAACTAAAAAATGGTGGTAATGTTGTTTGTTCCTCAATAACGTAAATTAATATGAATTATAAAAGAAAAAAAGGAAGTGACGAGAAATTCCAAACAACCAAGAGTTTTGAAAGCAGAAATAATTAATAAAATGCACATTGACATATCCAAACTTAAACAAATAGATAACATTTAACATAAACAGAAAACATGTATTACATTAAAAATCTATGGTATTATAAAGAGTCAAAAACATGTTGATGATTACCGTGTTCTCAATATTTAGTGTATAAAACATAACCAATGAGGATACAAATCAGCTTCACAATATACACATAATGACACGATTAGGCTACACATATGCAATTATATACATAAAGTTGTAGTAGAAATAATAACAACTTAGATTTCTTACAAAGAACATGGTCAGCCAAGCATACGACCTAGTATACAACCTGACATACAACTTAACAGCAGATTCAGTTACATTAACAGTTAAAATTGATCAGATCGTTGATCGGATTGTTCAATGAACAGCATTTAGAAAAGTTCACTGATCACGTTAACATATGCATGCTAGGGTGTGCCATTCAGTAGCAGAATTCAAGCCTTTGTTTATACTGTCAGTCCGACAGATCCATTGATTTTCTTTAAGAATAAGTGCACGGTCAACATTAGAATGTCTAATCGATGGTTTTACCACTGTGATAACCCACCAGAACATATCTTTTTCATTGTGTTTTGCCTGACTATAATGGTCAACTAATGGAACATTCTCAACTTTACATCTAATCCTTGACTGGTGTTGGAGAATTCTTTTTTAACCATTTGTGTAGTTTTCCCTATATAGTGGAGACCACACGGACATTGAATGCAGTAAACAACGTTACTGGTGTTGCAGTTTGAAAAGTTCTGCATTCTGGTTGTACATCCATTGAGCTCTAAAGATTTGATGTTTTTTGTAGTGCTGCATGCAGCACATCTAGTACATTTATAATGGCCTACAACTGGAACAATCTGTCTCATATTGTCCACCACACTGTTGTCCTGAGTTTCATATGCATGTACCAGGCGATCTTTTATATTGAGACCCCTTTTAAAAGAAAACAAAGGTCTATCATCAAGTCCAGAGATACCATTGAGTAATGGCCAATGTTTCTTAACTATCTTTTTGATATTGTTGGTTGCTGTTCCAAAAGTAGTTACACAGACAAGTTGTGGTTGTATGGGCTTACTCTTAACCTCTAGAAGAGCTTCACGATTATTGTACCAAGCACGCTTCAGAGATTTTTTAAGAAGCCTACCTGGGTAACCACGTGCCTGTAATTTTTCTTTAAGTTTCCTTGCCTCCAGAAAGTAATCTGCCCTTCTTGAGCAGTTCCTGCGAAGACGCAGGAACTGCCCAAACGGGAGTCCATCCCGTAGCACCTGAGGATGATGACTATTATATTTAAGCAGCGTATTCCTAGCAGTTGGTTTTGTAAAAAGAGTCGTATAAAGTGAGTTATTATCATCGACTACAATTGAAATATCTAGGAAGTTCATGCTCTTATTATCACATTCCAAGGGAAATCTTAAATGTGGATTTCTGGTGTTAATCCTGTCGTGGAATTCAAGTAACAATTGCTTGTCACCTCTCCATATAAAAAAGACATCATCAATGTATCTTAAATAACACATGATGTTGTACGTGTAAGGGTTCATGATGTCATAAATAAACTTATTTTCAAAGTCAGTAACATAGATATTCGCTATGTCAGGGGCATAAAAAGCACCCATTGCAACACCCTTAAGTTGCTGATAAAAGGTACTCTCAAATAAAAAGAAATTCTCGCACATAGAGATTCTGATACATTCAATAATGAATTGTGTGGGAACATTGTGTGGTCTCTGTCTTTCATCCAAAAGAAGTTCAATGATGTTAAGAACCTCAAGTTGTGGAATGTTCGTATAAAGACTTTCTATGTCCATGGACACAAGCAATTCACATGTAGGATCAAAACTATGGTTTTCAACTGCATTTATTACTGCCGTTGTATCTCTTATATAGGTTGCCACCTCTGTGGCGAAAGGTCGGATAAAAAAATCTGCGTATTGAGCCAATGGCTTGAGAATTGAATTGCACCCCAAGACAATAGGTCTCCCTGGTAGTGTACTACTATTTTTATGCACTTTGGGTAAAATATAAAGTGCTGGTACTGTTGGCGATGTATTGATCAGAAAAGAAGCCTCTTTCTCGCTTAACCAACTACCTTCAAAACCTTGTTGACTCAATAGGGAAATGATTTTGGCGAGACGGGCAGTAGGGTTACCGGTCAATTTCTTATAATGTGTTTCAACAGATAGTTGTTTGAGGACCTCAGATCTGTAGGCTTCCCTGTCCCACAGAACTATACCCCCACCCTTATCAGCTGGCTTAATGATTGTTTCTGAAAGGGTCTGGAGATTTTGCAGTGATTTCTGTTCATCTTTAGTAAGATTATATCTAATTGATGATTTCTTTTTAAACATATTTTCAATTTCTGTGATGATGGCATTTTCAAAGTGATTATTTCCTTTGCTATCATTGTGTTAGATGGAAAAAATGTAGAACGATTACGTAAGCCAGTAGTATCCGTCATTAAAGTGGGCTTTTGACAAGCAAAAAAATGTTTAAGTCTCACCGAACGAAAGAACTTATACAGTTCTAATTTCGTCTGGAAAAGGTCATTCTTATTGGTTGGTACGAATGATAAGCCTGATGACAAGACTGATATTTCTGATTCTGATAAAATGTGTTGTGAAAGATTGAAAATTGGAATGGTCTGTTGACAGTTTACCATTCGTAGTACTGGTTTCGTGTCTGCCTGAAACCTGGGGTATATTGGTTCAGATACCATCCCCTCTTGGATGAGCGTTGTCTCCGAGGTTAACCCTGTCCTCTCCGGTCTGGGCCTAAAAAACTTGCCTGGATGTGGAAGGTTGTTGCTCATAATACTGGCGATGTGTGTTATCCGATGTATGTTCGCTATCAGTGTCAGAATTGGTGTCTGAAAATGTGGTTTTTTTACGTTGAAACTGATTTGGGCCCTCAGGTAAATAAAAATCTTTCTGGAGGTAAGGATAGGTCCTATCTATACTATACCGCCTAATGTCTTTATGGAGTTTATCTGTTTTTTTATGGGAGTTAAATTCCTCAAATTCCTTTATTGTGAGTCCAACTTTATCTAAGAGAAGTTTCGAATTAGTGATGGTGGAATCAGATTCGATCTTTTTCTCTAAATTCTCAATTTCCTTTATCAAAATCTTAATATGTTTCAGCGCTGTTTCTATGCTAAGCACCATCCAAGTGCGTGAGCACTTGTTGGCTGAATAACTAAAACCAATTTTGAAATCCTCATCATCTGTAAAGATTATAGGAATGTTTTTGATCTGGAGACCTGTAGGAATGATATTAGCATTCAAACAATCTGTAAGGAATTTGGCATGTAATTCAGTCCTAACTAGTTTCTTCTTGAGTCTCTCAAGTTGGTTCAAATCTGTTTCATAAGGGAAATGTGTCACAGGGCCCTTATTGCCCAGCAAAGAAGGGCCTGCAGCTATCTTCAAAATATATTCGTCCGTGTAGGACATGGTCTCACTTTCAGACATAAAGATATTATGGTGTATCTGAAAAACAAGAAAATAATAAAATAAAAAGAATAAGGGTTGTTGTTGAATTCAACCACAAAGACCTATGTAAACCACTTCAAAGAAGTGACCCAAAACAGACAAGCGTCTGTGCAATATATTGTGAAAAAGTGGGTAAACCCAATAAACCCTTGGAGGCTTGGGCAATAAAGTCAAAAGTAAGTTGGGAAATGCCTACAAGGGATTTTGTTCACAATCTTAGTTGAATTAATTTGATAACACAATTGTTTTTGTTCACCCTTGTCAGTGATGAACTACTGATTAAAGCACACTCGAGAAAAATTTCTATACTTTTGAATAAATCAATTATCATGCAGATATAAACTGTATAACAGACGGGGCAATCTTTTCTTCAAAAAAACATATATTTAATATATACACAAATGAAAACAAGGGAATTAAATTGAGAATCAACCAAACATATTGTTCAAGGTATTGTAATTTAACCTACAAAACAAATATGTAAACATCTATTCCAAAAATCAATCAAGGTAAACGATCTGACAAAACAGAAAACGGTTCCTTAAAATCAATGAAAGTTACAGAAAATAGATGTGCTGTCGACGTTTCGGTCTTTGTTGGCAGTGAGACCGTCAGACCTTCTTCAGGACGTGAAGTTGATTGTAAAACCACAACATATCCCTGCGTACACAACATAAAAACTTTAAGCCATTGCACTTAACGAAATTAATTCTTTAATTTAAAAGAGAGAAAAAGATGCACCCGTGAAGAAAAGGGGAAAGCCCTCTGATATAATAAGAGACCCAGTGTGTGTAGATTACACTTAAGCCCCAACCTATGAAAGAAAAAAGAAAGGAACAAAATCCATATCTTTAAAAGAAATAATTATAAAATGAATGGAAAAAAGTGAATTGTTTGTCAGTTGTTGACATATAAATATATCTAGTTTCAAAATCGCTTACTTCTTAGATTTCTTATAGGAAGTGGCATGCTCAATAGAGTCAAGGTAAACAAAAAACGTTCTACGCATGATAAAGAGGCTATCTGCACGGAGGAAAAGATTAAAACATTTGTTCAAGATATATATCTAGGAGAAAATCTTATTATTTGAGGATATGCTAACCTATATTTTCATTAGAAAATGCTTATTTTAAATGCATATAAGATGTTGTTGGTATAGTTATACCGATCTAGAAATATATACGGTCATCGAGCCTATTGAAAAACGGGCATATTGTTATAGCTTTCAAAGGGATTATTCACATTCCATTAGCCCTATGAAGTCCCTGTATACGAACTTTATAGACAAAGTTTAGAACAATTAAGCATACGAACAAAAAAACGCTCACAGTTGTTTATAATGCGGAAGGACCTTGTTAGGAATCACATGTGATGATGGACTTATGATTTTGTATCGTTCTAATTAAATATAGCTGCTAATCAATAACTTTCATTAGATACCATCGAGTGTTTGCCAAAACTTGTATATCGAATTAAAAGCTGGCCACAATTTGAACAAATACCCAATACTCAGAAGTAAGGGAAAGCATGTTAAAATTTGCTCTAAAGCGTGCGGTGTCTTAAGTTTATCTGTGAGGACTTCTATAATTAGATTTCACTCGACTAACGCCGTGATAGCAAAAAGTTAAAGTTATTTGAATCTGGCTTACCTGTAGCCAAATTAATGTTATTATCAAACAGATATCCGTTCAAAACTTGCGGACATCAACTGCCGAGTATAAATGCGGCGTCTTTAGGAAATCTAGACATCGTAAAAAAGCGGGAGAATGGACTTGTAACATTTTATATTGATTAAAATGGAAACAGGTCTCCTAGCATGACAAAGGAGTCAGAATGGTGCTTACCTAATCTTAATCCATGCGTTCTCAAATCATGCAATCTGATGTGGCCGAGAATCCTCAGGGTCGCACGTTGCTAATATGGTCCACCTCTCGATACCACCACGGTCTGAAATATAGATACAGACTTCGCGGAGTGATCAAGTGGGGGAAGGGAAGGAAGGGAACAGAAGGGAGGGAGATCTAGAAAGACAGAAAA
Organism: Calotriton arnoldi; assembly: GCA_963921515.1. Lineage (NCBI taxonomy): Eukaryota > Metazoa > Chordata > Amphibia > Caudata > Salamandridae > Calotriton > Calotriton arnoldi. The sequence continues at coordinate 2,433,116 of CAWUFW010001876.1, forward strand.
AAAATATAAAACATGAACAATTATAGAAAACCATCTAGTTCATTCCTATCCTACCCTGACCCCTCTTACAATATCCATAGCACCCTTACAAGGAGTACCTGTAAAGAAAGAAAACCTTCTCTTCTTTTTCTTCGAAGTATTTCGGTCTGTCGGGGTTTGCCGCTAAGTCTGGTGAGAGAATACCCTTATCAATTACTATTCACCACCATGTTTACTTTGATTTAAGTTGCACACTATTTTCCTTTACATACCCTAGGAACAATTCTTTAGGCTGAGACAGGGGGTGGAAGAGCCTTCCTCATGCTCACTCGCGATACCCCTGCTATGGAACACATAAGGAAATCGGCATGACTTCAAGCAACACAAAAAGGAACATAACTCATCTCAAGAATCCTTTTGTCAGATCCAAATGAGTATTGGTAATGATTGATTAGAAGTAGAACCTCCTTATGAACACGATACTTAATAATAAGAGACTATCCCTTAATCATCAAGGATAGCCTCCCTTCTTACTCAGACACGTATTGTTTTAAGGAGCTCCACTGAAACGTAAGAACTATCGCCAATTGTTCCTGTCGTTAGTGCAGAGCAATGATTCTTTCCCAATAAAAAAATAAAGAATGAATGAAAAGCTCAACACCTTCCCTGCAAGAACCGATGACGGTTCGCCAACAGGGGAAAGCGTGTGTGGGCTTGACTGCCCTCTCGTCAACCAGCGATAGCGTTTTCCCTGCATGAGCCGATGGCGGCTCGCCAACAGGGAAAATTGTGACAGGCTGGATTGACTTCTCCAACTCAGGAAGTTGTATTAACCAACAAGGGAGACCCGGCATGAAATCTGCACGGGTCTCTAACACTTGTGGGTCTAGAACGGGATCCACCGAAGTTTGCTCCGCAAGGAACCGGCTCTGGTTCCGCCAACGGAGCAAACGCAGGAACAGTGCGGATCCCCACCACTGCCACCACTAAACAATGAGCATGGCACTGCAGCCTTAATGAGGGAACAAGTGTCGGTGCTAGAAGCACCCTTACCCGCCTCCTTCGCGGCAGTGACTCTCCTCAAGGAACGGAGTAAACGGCAGTGTACAGCTGTCCTGGAATTGTTTTAGTACAAGAAACGCCTTGCGTGCGTTATGACGTCACCAACGTCCCAACGCCGAGGCTCATGGGTAATGTAGTTTTCTTTTCCTCGGGCAACTACCTTCTTTTAACGCGCTGTGTCAGTGTTCTCCTGGTGCCCTTCTGGTGGGCTGTAACAGTACATCCCTCTCCCGAAGAACACTGACAGAGGCATGGCTTCCTTGGGTAATGTGAGTGGAACTGCTGGACGCAACGTGGGGCGTGGACTCCCACCGCAGGCTCCCATGTATTTTCTTCATCTCCATATCCCTTCCACGCTATCAAGTACCATAACCTGGTTCTGTAAATCTTGGAATCTAGGATTCCTTTCACTTCGTATTCCGGGTCCTCATTTACCAGCACCGGAGGCAAACCTCTTTTAGAGGTAGCCGGGGCGGGTTTAAGTAAGGAGGTATGAAAGGCCGGGTGGATTCTAAGTGACGAGGGTAGGGCTACTCTAACCACTACGGGGTTTACGAGTTTTACTATTTTGTATGGGCCGATGTACTTAGGATTGAAGATACTATACTTCCTAAACCTTATGTTCTTGGTGGATATCCATACATAATCTCCCAATTTATAAACATGCCCAGGACGCCGATGTTTATCTGCGTATGCTTTGTAGTGTCTTTTGGCCTCTCTCAGCTTGCTCTGTGTGTCCTTTAGTGTCTTTTGTATGTGGATAACCCTCTGTCCCACCTCTGGTAAGGCCTCAGTCTTAACTGGATGCAAAAAAGGAATGAACCTAGGGTGAAACCCATAAGTGCAGAAAAAAGGGGTGTATTTCGTGGAGCTATGTGTAGCGCTGTTGTAGGCTATTTCAGCCAACCATAAACTATCTACCCAGGCTTCCGTTGTATTGTTCACATAGCACCTGAGATATTGTTTTAAGGTTTGGTTCACCCTTTCTGTTTGCCCATCAGTTTGAGGGTGAAAACTAGTAGACAAATTGGGTGTTATCCTGAGGGCAGCACACCATGCCTTCCAAAATTTGGCGGTGAATTGAGACCCTCGGTCCGAAACCACTACCTGTGGTAATCCGTGGAGCCTCACCACATGTATCAACAATAATTGAGCCATCTGGCCTGCTGTGGGCACGGCTTTACAAGCAATGAAATGAGCCATTTTGGTCAGGTAATCTACCACTACCAGGATTGCGGTGTACCCTTTGTCCGATGGCATACCAACAATAAAGTCCAGAGATATGTTTTCCCATGGGTGTTCCGGAGTTGGCAAGGGCTGTAGTAATCCTGCTTGTTTGGCATGCGAGGTCTTCATCCGGTTACACGTTATACATTCCAAGACCCATTTGCGGATGTCGGTTCTCACCGTGGGCCACCAGAATTGGCGCATTACTCTCTCTGTGGTTTTTTCTACTCCGTTATGTCCGGCACTGGGAAGGGTATGACACCAGGCGAAAACTTGCTTCCTTAGTGAGCAGATAGGAACCAACAATTGAGTCCCGCGTACTGGGAGCCCCTCCTTTATTGTCCATTCTGGATGCTTTACCAGCCACGTCCTCCAGGTTCTGGAGAGAATATTCCGTGCCACGCTTTTGAGAAAGGGCACAGTAGTGGTGGTGCAAACGACGTGCTGTGGTTCAATAATGGCTTTTGCTTCCTGTTCCTCCGGTGTGGAATTATGCGTTTGACGAGTCAACGCGTCGGCCTTCTTGTTATCTTTTCCCGGCCGATAAGTAACCAGAAAGTTGTATTCCGCAAAGAATAGGGTCCATCGTAGTTGTCGTGGAGATAGGTGACGGGCGGCCGACATGAACTGGAGATTACGGTGATCCGTATATACGGTGACAACATGTCTGGCCCCTTTTAGCAAATGTCTCCACTCCTGGAAGGCGTCTTTGATAGCCAGAAGCTCTTTCTCGGCGATAGTATAGTTACGTTCTGCTGGGTTGAGCTTCCTTGATCTATAAGCCACCGGGTGGAGCTGACCTGTGTCAGAATGGCGTTGAGACAGTACAGCTCCTACCGCCTGATCCGATGCATCTGCCTCCACGATGTATGGTTGATCTGGATCTGCGTGTACCAGTACAGGAGCAGATATAAACGCATCCTTCAACGCCTCGAACCCTTTCTGCGTTTCCTCGGTCCATTGAAAGGGAATTTTCTTCTGCAACAGGCGCGTGAGGGGAGCCGCCAACGAAGAGAAGTGGCTGATGAACCGACGATAAAAGTTGGCAAATCCTAAAAAACATTGGATGTCTCGGACGTTAGATGGGGTGGGCCAATCCTTGACCGCTGCAATCTTTCTTTCCGCCATCTCTTGTCCCCTAGGGGTCAGCATCACCCCCAAAAATTCCACCGTGGTCACTCCGAACTCACACTTGCTAATTTTGCAATAAAGATGGTGGCTCTGCAAAGTTTGAAGGATGGTACGTACATGTTGGGTGTGACTTTCGATGGAGGGTGAGTAGATAAGTATATCGTCGATATACACAACGACGAAATGATCCAGGTACTCACGCAACACATCATTAAGAAAAAATTGAAAGGCGGCGGGTGCGTTACACAGCCCAAAGGGCATAACAAGGTACTCATATAGGCCGTAACGCGTTTTGAAGGCTGTCTTCCACTCGTCGCCCTTTCGCATCCTTACGAGATGGTAGGCCCCCTTTAAATCCAGGCGTGTATATATGACCGCGTTTTTCACCTGTTCTAACAAAACCGGGATCAAGGGTAAAGGGTACCTGTTCTTTACCGTAATGGCATTTAATGCCCTAAAATCGATACAAGCCCGCAGCTCGCCATTGGCTTTAGGTATGAAGAACAGCGGAGAAGCTGCGGGAGATTTGGAATTGCGAATAAATCCTAACGCCATATATTTGTCCAAATATGCCTTAAGGTGTATGTTCTCTGGTTCCGTCAAGGCATATACTCGTCCAGTAGGAACAACGGCTCCTGGTATCAAGTCTATTTGGCAATCATATTGCCTGTGCGGGGGTAGTATCTCGGCTTTCTCGTCATTGAACACGTCGGCGTAATCCAAATAATCGCTGGGTAGAGAGACTGAGTGTTCTGCGGCGGTGGCGATATGGTGAATCGTAGCCATCGCCTGTGATGGACTCACTACTGGGGAAACACAATGTGTAGAACAATAGAGAGAGGTATAACGTACGGTTTGCTCCATCCAATCTACCTGGGGGTTGTGCAACTTCAACCAAGGCAACCCCAATATGATTCCATATTGTGGAGCTCGGATCACGTTGAAGGCTAGCCTTTCCCGATGATCGTGGCCCTGACGCACTTCTATGATCTCAGTTTGGAACCGGATAGGTCCTTCTTCCAGACACCTTCCATCTACTGCGAATACCGCTTCCGGGGTATCTTTGGCCAGTAGTACCAATCCCAATGACGATGCTTGTTTTTGATCAATAAAACATCCAGTAGCACCGGAGTCCAGCATGGCAGGTACTTGACACCACTCCCCGTTTATATATAGGGAGAGTTCTATAACAAAATGTTGTTTGGTACACAGGGGATCACCACTTAATGAAGGGATGTATATATGGCTCGAAGAATACCCTTCTTCTTTCCTCAAGCATGGTCGTTTCCCGCCTCAGATGTCGCAGCTACCTGTCTTCGAGGTTCCGTGCGTGGGTACTTCGTTCTCAGGGTACACTCCTTGATAAAATGGCCTTTTTTCCCGCAGTATATACAGAGGCCTTTTTTACGCCGGTATTCTCTTTCTTCAGGGGTAAGGGTGGAACGAACCGCTCCTATCTCCATGGGTTCCGCTTTGTTGGCAGCTGAACTGTCAGGGGTCTTTGGTTGGTCCAAACGCCAGGAGGCGCGGTTCCTCCTCTTGTTTTCTCCTCGTCTTTCGCTAATGCGATGATCCAAGCGTAGGACTAGATTTATCAAATCCTCACAATTCGCCGGTTGGGGTTTAATCTGGGCCAACACATCTTTCATTTCTTCTCGAAGACCTCTATGAAAGATGGCTACCTGTTTAGCTTCAGGCCATTCGGTTTCAGCCACCAGCCTGCGGAAGTCGTTCAAATAGGCTATGAGATCCCTGTTCCCCTGTTGCAGCTCTAAGAGATCTTTGTCCGCTGAAAGCGTGTCTGTTCGACGATTAAAGGTTCTCTCAAAATCTTTTAAAAATGAGTCCCAATCGTACAACAAGGGATCGTCACGTTTGACTAACGGCACAGCCCATTGGGCAGCGTCTCCTGCGAGGTAAGAAATCAAGAAGGCGACCCTGGCGTGGTTGGTAGTAAATGCCTTGGGTTTACAGGAAAAATGTAAGAGGATTTGCGTGAGAAAGACCTGTACTTTGCTGCTCTCGCCGTGAAAACGCTCGGGGGTGGCTAGTGGAACCGGCGTGGGTATTTCCACCACCAAAGGGGAGTGTGAGATGTTAAAGGAATGCCAGCATTGAAGGGGTTTCTCTGCATCCTTTCTACGGTGGCTTGTAAAGTAGCGGTTTCTGCCCTGGAGGCTGCCAACTCTGTTTGTACTAACTGTAAGGCAGCAACTAAGTCCTCTAAGGTGGCCATGTCGAAACGTACAACCAGGAGGATTATAATCCTTGGGCCGTTTACTCTGATGTGGCCGAGAATCCTCAGGGTCGCACGTTGCTAATATGGTCCACCTCTCGATACCACCACGGTCTGAAATATAGATACAGACTTCGCGGAGTGATCAAGTGGGGGAAGGGAAGGAAGGGAACAGCAGGGAGGGAGATCTAGAAAGACAGAAAAAAAATATAAAACATGAACAATTATAGAAAACCATCTAGTTCATTCCTATCCTACCCTGACCCCTCTTACAATATCCATAGCACCCTTACAAGGAGTACCTGTAAAGAAAGAAAACCTTCTCTTCTTTTTCTTCGAAGTATTTCGGTCTGTCGGGGTTTGCCGCTAAGTCTGGTGAGAGAATACCCTTATCAATTACTATTCACCACCATGTTTACTTTGATTTAAGTTGCACACTATTTTCCTTTACATACCCTAGGAACAATTCTTTAGGCTGAGACAGGGGGTGGAAGAGCCTTCCTCATGCTCACTCGCGATACCCCTGCTATGGAACACATAAGGAAATCGGCATGACTTCAAGCAACACAAAAAGGAACATAACCCATCTCAAGAATCCTTTTGTCAGATCCAAATGAGTATTGGTAATGATTGATTAGAAGTAGAACCTCCTTATGAACACGATACTTAATAATAAGAGACTATCCCTTAATCATCAAGGATAGCCTCCCTTCTTACTCAGACACGTATTGTTTTAAGGAGCTCCACTGAAACGTAAGAACTATCGCCAATTGTTCCTGTCGTTAGTGCAGAGCAATGATTCTTTCCCAATAAAAAAATAAAGAATGAATGAAAAGCTCAACACCTTCCCTGCAAGAACCGATGACGGTTCGCCAACAGGGGAAAGCGTGTGTGGGCTTGACTGCCCTCTCGTCAACCAGCGATAGCGTTTTCCCTGCATGAGCCGATGGCGGCTCGCCAACAGGGAAAATTGTGACAGGCTGGATTGACTTCTCCAACTCAGGAAGTTGTATTAACCAACAAGGGAGACCCGGCATGAAATCTGCACGGGTCTCTAACACTTGTGGGTCTAGAACGGGATCCACCGAAGTTTGCTCCGCAAGGAACCGGCTCTGGTTCCGCCAACGGAGCAAGCGCAGGAACAGTGCGGATCCCCACCACTGCCACCACTAAACAATGAGCATGGCACTGCAGCCTTAATGAGGGAACAAGTGTCGGTGCTAGAAGCACCCTTACCCGCCTCCTTCGCGGCAGTGACTCTCCTCAAGGAACGGAGTAAACGGCAGCGTACAGCTGTCCTGGAATTGTTTTAGTACAAGAAACGCCTTGCGTGCGTTATGACGTCACCAACGTCCCAACGCCGAGGCTCATGGGTAATGTAGTTTTCTTTTCCTCGGGCAACTACCTTCTTTTAACGCGCTGTGTCAGTGTTCTCCTGGTGCCCTTCTGGTGGGCTGTAACACAATCCATCGGTTAGGAGTTCGCAAACAAGCGTGGTGTCGTGAAGCCGACTTTTAAAGTACGGTACTTCCGAGATCAAAATGTTGGATGACGGACTATCAAATATCTACCAAGAGATTTAAAAATGTGTCGGCCATCTTGAAGGATGTAAAAATTGAGTCTATTGAAAAAAATACAATCACGTAACGTATGTTAACTGTGATTTATTTATTTATTACAAACAGTCATCCACTATGCTCATATCACTACAACCATTAGCTTGGTGATAGTCTCGAATTAAACGATGGGACCTATCAAAAGCGATTTAATGAGAAATCGTAAATAGCAGCTCGTTAAACTAAAAAATGGTGGTAATGTTGTTTGTTCCTCAATAACGTAAATTAATATGAATTATAAAAGAAAAAAAGGAAGTGACGAGAAATTCCAAACAACCAAGAGTTTTGAAAGCAGAAATAATTAATAAAATGCACATTGACATATCCAAACTTAAACAAATAGATAACATTTAACATAAACAGAAAACATGTATTACATTAAAAATCTATGGTATTATAAAGAGTCAAAAACATGTTGATGATTACCGTGTTATCAATATTTAGTGTATAAAACATAACCAATGAGGATACAAATCAGCTTCACAATATACACATAATGACACGATTAGGCTACACATATGCAATTATATACATAAAGTTGTAGTAGAAATAATAACAACTTAGATTTCTTACAAAGAACATGGTCAGCCAAGCATACGACCTAGTATACAACCTGACATACAACTTAACAGCAGATTCAGTTACATTAAGAGTTAAAATTGATCAGATTGTTGATCGGATTGTTCAATGAACAGCATTTAGAAAGGTTCACTGATCACGTTAACATATGCATGCTAGGGTGTGCCATTCAGTAGCAGAATTCAAGCCTTTGTTTATACTGTCAGTCCGACAGATCCATTGATTTTCTTTAAGAATAAGTGCACGGTCAACATTAGAATGTCTAATCGATGGTTTTACCACTGTGATAACCCACCAGAACATATCTTTTTCATTGTGTTTTGCCTGACTATAATGGTCTACTAATGGAGCATTCTCAACTTTACATCTAATCCTTGACTGGTGTTGGAGAATTCTTTTTTAACCATTTGTGTAGTTTTCCCTATATAGTGGAGACCACACGGACATTGAATGCAGTAAACAACGTTACTGGTGTTGCAGTTTGAAAAGTTCTGGATTCTGGTTGTACATCCATTGAGCTCAAAAGATTTGATGTTTTTGTAGTGCTGCATGCAGCACATCTAGTACATTTATAATGGCCTACAACTGGAACAATCTGTCTCATATTGTCCACCACACTGTTGTCCTGAGTTTCATATGCATGTACCAGGCGATCTTTTATATTGAGACCCCTTTTAAAAGAAAACGTCTTCGCAGGAACTGCTCAGGAAGGGCAGATTACTTTCTGGAGGCAAGCAAACTTAAAGAAAAATTACAGGCACGTGGTTACCCGAGTAGGCTTCTTAAAAAATTTCTGAAGCGTGCTTGGTACAATAATCGTGAAGCTCTTCTAGAGGTTAAGAGTAAGCCCATACAACCACAACTTGACTGTGTAACTACTTTTGGAACAGCAACCAACAATATCAAAAAGATAGCTAAGAAACATTGGCCATTACTCAATGGTATCTCTGGACTTGATGATAGACCTTTGTTTTCTTTTAAAAGGGGTCTCAATATAAAAGATCGCCTGGTACATGCATATGAAACTCAGGACAACAGTGTGGTGGACAATATGAGACAGATTGTTCCAGTTGTAGGCCATTATAAATGTACTAGATGTGCTGCATGCAGCACTACAAAAAACATCAAATCTTTTGAGCTCAATGGATGTACAACCAGAATCCAGAACTTTTCAAACTGCAACACCAGTAACGTTGTTTACTGCATTCAATGTCCGTGTGTTCTCTACTATATAGGGAAAACTACACAAATGGTTAAAAAAAGAATTCTCCAACACCAGTCAAGGATTAGATGTAAAGTTGAGAATGCTCCATTAGTTGACCATTATAGTCAGGCAAAACACAATGAAAAAGATATGTTCTGGTGGGTTATCATAGTGGTAAAACCATCGATTAGACATTCTAATGTTGACCGTGCACTTATTCTTAAAGAAAATCAATGGATCTGTCGGACTGACAGTATAAACAAAGGCTTGAATTCTGCTACTGAATGGCACACCCTAGCATGCATATGTTAACGTGATCAGTGAACTTTTCTAAATGCTGTTCATTGAACAATCCGATCAACGATCTGATCAATTTTAACTCTTAATGTAACTGAATCTGCTGTTAACCCTTTTGCTGCGTGCGTCGGCCAACGGCCGTCGCGAGCACTACCTCGGTAGTGCTGCGCACGTCCGTTGGCCGACGTGGCCCCGCCCGCTTAATAGAATGTTCCGCACTGGCGCGGACGTTCGAAGCAGCAAAGGAGTTAAGTTGTATGTCAGGTTGTATACTAGGTCGTATGCTTGGCTGACCATGTTCTTTGTAAGAAATCTAAGTTGTTATTATTTCTACTACAACTTTAGGTATATAATTGCATATGTGTAGCCTAAACGTTTCATTATGTGTATATTGTGAAGCTGATTTGTATCCTCATTGGTTATGTTTTATACACTAAGGGGCCGATTCCGATCTCGGCCAGTAGTGCTCCGAATCGGATTCGGATTTACCGGATCCGATTCGGAGCCCTGTTTCCCGACCGAATCGTACGCGGGTCCGGCCGAGCGAGTACGATGCAGGCACCCGCGAAATCTCCAACCGACTCGAACGCGGCTTCAACACGCTCCGACCGACTCGCATGGACACGACCCGCACCGCGCTATGGAGACGTTTCCTGGCCGGGTAAGTACGATGCGCGCCGCGAGCAGTCCGACCGACTCGCGCCGTCCGGCTCGAAAAAGCTGTCGGAGACGGACTTTGGGGGTCCGTGTCGGACCCCCCTGTACGCGTAGGCACGCGAGTCGCACACAGGGGGGACCCATGGGTCCCCCCTACCTGTGCATGTACGCTGCGATGCGCATGGACGCGTACACGCTGTAGGCGGCGCCCTTGTCCGCCTCGCACCCATTGAGTCAATGGGAGCCCGCGTACGCGTTGTACGACAGGCTCCCATTGACTTCAATGGGAGTCCGACCGACTCGAGTCCGATGGCATGCGTGCGCATCGTACTCGTCCGGTCGGACTGCTAGGGTCCGATTCGGTCAGAATTCTCTCCGGATCCGGCTCGGTCGGAGAGATTTCCGGCCGGAATCGGCCCCTAAATATTGAGAACACGGTAATCATCAACATGTTTTTGACTCTTTATAATACCATAGATTTTTTATGTAATACATGTTTTCTGTTTATGTTAAATGTTATCTATTTGTTTAAGTTTGGATATGTCAATGTGCATTTTATTAATTATTTCTGCTTTCAAAACTCTTGGTTGTTTGGAATTTCTCGTCACTTCCTTTTTTTCTTTTATAATTCATATTAATTTACGTTATTGAGGAACAAACAACATTACCACCATTTTTTAGTTTAACGAGCTGCTATTTGCGATTTCTCATTAAATCGCTTTTGATAGGTCCCATTGTTTAATTCGAGACTATCACCAAGCTAATGGTTGTAGTGATATGAGCATAGTGGATGGCTGTTTGTAATAAATAAATAAATCACAGTTAACATACGTTACGTGATTGTATTTTTTTCAATAGACTCAATTTTTACATCCTTCAAGATGGCCGACACATTTTTAAATCTCTTGGTAGATATTTGTTAGTCCGTCATCCAACATTTTGCTCCCGGAAGTACCGTACTTTAAAAGTCGGCTTCACGACACCACGCTTGTTTGCGAACTCCTAACCGATGTATTGTACGATTTGAGAACGCATGGATTAAGATTAGGTAAGCACCATTCTGACTCCTTTGTCACGCTAGGAGACCTGTTTCCATTTTAATCAATATAAAATGTTACAAGTGCATTCTCCCGCTTTTTTTACGATGTCTAGATTTCCTAAAGATGCCGCATTTATACTCGGCAGTTGATGTCCGCAAGTTTTGAACGGATATCTGTTTGATAATAACATTAATTGGGCTACAGGTAAGCCAGATTCAAATAACTTTAACTTTTTGCTATCACGGCGTTAGTCGAGTGAAATCTAATTATACAAGTCCTCACAGATAAACTTAAGACACCGCAGGCTTTAGAGCAAATTTTAACATGCTTTCCCTTACTTCTGAGTATTGGGTATTTGTTCAAATTGTGGCCAGCTTTTAATTCGATATACAAGTTTTGGTATCTAATGAAAGTTATTGATTAGCAGCTATATTTAATTAGAACGATACAAAATCATAAGTCCATCATCACATGTGATTCCTAACAAGGTCCTTCCGCATTATAAACAATTGTGAGCGTTTTTTGTTCGTATGCTTAATTGTTCTAAACTTTGTCTATAAAGTTCGTATACAGGGACTTCATAGGGCTAATGGAATGTGAATAATCCCTTTGAAAGCTATAACAATATGCCCGTTTTTCAATAGGCTCGATGACCGTATATATTTCTAGATCGGTACAACTATACCAACAACATCTTATATGCATTTAAAATAAGCATTTTCGAATGAAAATATAGGTTAGCATATCCTCAAATAATAAGATTTTCTCTTAGATATATATCTTGAACAAATGTTTTAATCTTTTCCTCCGTGCAGATAGCCTCTTTATCATACGGAGAACGTTTTTTGTTTACCTTGACTCTATTGAGCGTGCCACTTCCTATAAGAAATCTAAGAAGTAACCGATTTTGAAACTAGATATATTCATATGTCAACAACTGACAAACAATTCACTTTTTTCCATTTATTTTATAATTATTTCTTTTAAAGATATGGATTTTGTTCCTTTCTTTTTTCTTTCATAGGTTGGGGCTTAAGTGTAATCTACACACACTGGGTCTCTTTTTATATCAGAGGGCTTTCCCCTTTTTTTCACGGGTGCATCTTTTTCTCTCTTTTAAATTAAAGAATTAATTTCGTTAAGTGCAATGGCTTAAAGTTTTTATGTTGTGTACGCAGGGATATGTTGTGGTTTTACAGTCAACTTCACGTCCTGAAGAAGGTCTGACGGTCTCACTGCCAACATAGACCGAAACGTCGACAGCACATCTATTTTCTGTAACTTTCATTGATTTTAAGGAACCGTTTTCTGTTTTGTCAGATCGTTTACCTTGATTGATTTTTGGAATAGATGTTTACATATTTGTTTTGTAGGTTAAATTACAATACCTTGAACAATATGTTTGGTTGATTCTCAATTTAATTCCCTTGTTTTCATTTGTGTATATATTAAATATATGTTTTTTGAACAAAAGATTGCCCCGTCTGTTATACAGTTTATATCTGCATGATAATTGATTTATTCAAAAGTATAGAAATTTTTCTCGAGTGTGCTTCAATCACTAGTTCATCACTGACAAGGGTGAACAAAAACAATTGTGTTATAAAATTCATTCAACTAAGATTGTGAACAAAATCCCTTGTAGGCATTCCCCAACTTACTTTTGACTTTATTGCCCAAGCCTCCAAGGGTTTATTGGGTTTACCCACTTTTTCACAAAACTGGAATAGGCACTTTCTGGCAGGTCAGAACTCTCAACAATCGAGTTCAGGGGAGCTGGGGGTGAAGTCTTTGTGACCCTGATACTTCAGAACAGGAGGCCAGCACACTTCAGGCCCTGGAAGATTCTTCTTCAAGCAGGTTCACAACAAAGTTCCAGTCTTTGTCCTTTCTTTGGAAGAAACAGCAACTGCAGGCCAACCCCACACAGCACACAGCAAAAGGGCAGTACTCCTCCTCACAGCTCTCCAGTTCTTCTCCTTGGCAAAGGTTCCTCTTGAGTCCAGAAGTGATCTAAAGTTCTGGGGTTTACGGTCTACTACTTATACCCCATTTTGTCTTTGTACTCTTTGTGCAAGGGTCTCTGAGCCCAGTCCAGACCAGTTCTGTCCTCACTGGTGCAGTATGACCACTGCGGGTGGAGACAGCATTGTGCAAGGGAGACAGGCCCTATTCAGGTGCAAGGAATACTCCTCCCACTACTCTAAAGGCAGCCAAGGTCTATTCAGCTCAGCTCTGAGTCATCCAGGAAGGGCCAGGCACACCGCAACATGCCCAGTGGCTGTCTACAGTGAATGCACATCCCCAGCCCCTGTCACTCCAAAACCAGACACCTGGCCCTATTACAGTTCAATGCAGTAATGTAGAACAACACAGGTGACTTCTCAACAGTCCACAGAAAGGAAATACATCCAACGTTAAAAGGAATGTCAAATGTCTCTATGGACAAGGTCCTCCTCCTCAGCCCCCCTCTTCCTTAGATTGATGGCCAATGCCCTCCAGAGGCCTCCTAACAACCTGGGTCTTCCCCTGCACCCCCACACAATCCTGAACACACACAGTGAAGGAAAGATGAAAAGGCTTAAGTCTCATTTGTATATATTATTTGTTCGCAGGCCTCCACTCCTGGTTGCAACCTTCGGGCCCTGGCAGCCTATACCCAGTGTGTGCCTGTGATTCCCGCTTTATCATTCTTGGGTAGTTTCTAAATAGCATTAACTACTGCTACATGCCTATTGGTTACTCTCTGATGGCCCTAGGCAGCCTCTTTACGCCAACTACAATGGATGAAATATCTAGTGTATGCCTGTGGTTAACTCTCCTGTTACTCTCCTACAGTATTTACGCTGTGTTAAAACCACTAGCCTTAGATCCAATGCCGTTGAGGAAGTGATATGGATTCCACCACTGTCTTACCGTATCACAATCATATACGCTAACTAATGTGGATAGTGAGAGCATCAGAGCGGTGGATGGGGAAGGGATAGAGAGAACAGTGGTAGATCTTCTGGGTTGGAGTACCCACACAGCTGAAACACGTTAGCTGCCTTGTATATTGTTCACTGCCTGATGCTGTGTCCTCTGGCATCCCACAGACACTATCATAATTATAATGTATGTGTCACATACATGTTCACATGATAAAGTGTCAACTTGCCTGGCACCTGTTCAAAAAGAATCCCATACATCGGTTGTGGAATACCACAATCCAGATTTAGGATACAGCTGTTGATTCACAGCATGAAAGTTTGTGGGTCATATTTCCGAAGTTTGGTGGTTTCAGAGTTCTTTTATGATATTCTTCAATTGTACAATCACAGTATTTTCAGTGTAAATCCACCATTCACCATTTCGTATAGTCCTTTTTGTACACTACAGCAGTTTCTAAGCACACTTGCAGATAGTGTGGTTGCAGAGCCGGGTATCACAGTGTTAATTCAAAGGACTCAACCCAGGGATTAGAGGAGGTTTAGTGAGCAGAGCCTAGATATGCATGTCAGTTGTGCACACCCCTCTTCTTTCTCGCCTCTCAAAGGTTTTGAAGAATGCAGGTCTTGTTGAAAAATATGCTGATATCTCTTGCTTTCCCTTCATAAGTTCAGGAGGATGCATGAAGTAATTATGGGTGGCCTCTGTTTTGGTTGCCTAGAGTCAGAGAAGGCCATTATGTGCAGGCGTAGGAGAGAGGTAGAGAGTTAAATCAAGTAAGAGGTGGTATATGTGGCACCGTTATAATAGCACAACTTATCTGCTGTGTTATTGTGTCATCCTGCATTAGTCCCACTAGAGCAGGTTGTCCTTTGGAGCTTGGAACACAGGCATCTGCAAGACCCCTGCAAGGTTCTTGTGAGTAGAGAGTGTTTGATTTTTGACCCTGAATGTCACCATCTAATTAGGGGCCACAAAGTTGGTGGGATTAGGGTCTTTGGATTGGGCATGGTTTTGGCTATAAGGATTTCTGCCTCCTGCGAGATCAAAAGTGCTGGCTAATTTATGGGGCCCCAATAGCATGATTTTAGGGAGGCTATAGGAGACTGCTGTTGTGGAAGGCCCCAGGAGTACAGACAGTAGATTGACTGTCCATAGGGAGCCCTGCGGTTATTACTGGAGGTTCTAATGGGAACAAGCCATGATAGCCTGTTGTAACCAGGGCAGGAGCGATAGATGGTTGACTCACAAGTCAACCATCTATCGCTCCTGCGTGGATCCTACATGGCATTCAACCTGGCTGCCTGTAACTAGTTCATGCTGTGGGCTATTACTCGGTTGCTCCTAAATGAACTCTATAGAGCAGTTATTTGGGTTGCTTTCAACCAGTGAAATCCCGTTGGTCGCTTTTTTGAGTAGCTCCTAAAGAGCCTTGCTATAGCTGCATTTTCCCATGCATGCCTGTGGGTTTCTTTTCATTGCTCCTGGATGGACTCTTTTACCATGGCTGGATGTATGCAGTGCTTGCCTGAAGGTCACTCACTTGAGACTACTATGACTGCCTGTATCTCCTGCATGTGATGGGGTGCGCCTCTGTTTCTCATTGGAGGTTTCCAAAGTGAAGTGACCCAGTCAATCAGGCGCAACAATGAATAAAACGAAATTGCACACTTTCTGTCTCTTGTTGATTTTTATGCCATTGCATGCATAGGCTCAGTTACCTCAGACCTCATCATAGCCACTCACAAATCCAAACTGCTTCTAACACGTGCCACACTGCAATTCAGCACTCTTCCATCCGAGGAAGTAGTGTGCTCATCGGGTGTACCAAGTACTAAATATATGCAATTCCAATAGAACAGAATGGTATAAATCTAATTTTGGCTTTGACCAATCTTACCAACTTTGCATTGGCACACCAGCAAAAAACGTCTAAATTCTCAGAGTGATGAAGGCTAAGGCATTGAAGAATGAATGTTAGGACAAGGTTAGACTGCTTCATTGGTAAGATGTCTCCGAAAGAGGAATGATTTCAGTTTTTTCCTAAGTGAACAAGCACTGGCAAAGCCAATAGGTCTGGATGGCAGTCTTTTGGCTCTGCCAATGCTTGTTTTGTTTTGCCATAGTTTTGGGTGAAAAAGATATTGGGCCTGATTCACAAAGTTAAACTTACACTTTTGTGTAAGTTTACTACTTTCGGTATTCACAAAGGTAAACTTAGACCAAAAGCACTACTTTTCGGAATTCACAAAGGTAAGTTTAGACCAAAATTCTAACTTTACTAGTAGTAAATTACCTATGTGAATACCATAAATTAGTAAAGTTAGACTTTTGGTCTATGTTTACCCTTGTGAATACCAAAACGTAGTAAACTTACACCTTTGTGAATCAGGCCCATAGTTGGGAGATCTGAGGGGTCCCCACCAACAAATAAAATAAACATTGACTAAAAGTAAAAATATTTTTGGGACTAAAAAAGCACTAATTGCTTGCATGGATGATTTAGGTTGCAGTAGCGGCCCGTGGAGGGAGTTCCGTGGGGCGGTGAGGCGGGGCGGGGGAGGGGCAGGGTGGGGGGTAGTAAACACCGGAATATGGATGAACGGAGGTAAGTAAACAGTTAAATAAATAAAACGAATTTCGTTGCGCGCGCTGCAACGCATTTTGCAATGCAGCGCGCGCAACAAAATTCGTTTTATTTATTTAACTGTTTACTTACCTCCGTTCATCCATATTCCGGTGTTTACTACCCCCCGCCCCGTCTCACCGCCTCACGGAACTCCCTCCACGGGCCGCTACTGTTAGGTTGGCTAAAAGCCCAATATGTAAGTTGATTACGGATATCATTTTTGAAAAATCCAAAGGCCTTGGCTAACGGCAGACCTAAAAAGGGTGAGGTTTAGGCACATTTTAGATAAGAGAAAGTTCCACACTTTGAGATCACAGTCTGAGAAGGTTTGTGATCATAATTCTTGCTTTCTGAATGTAAGCGTTTCCATCAGATGTAACTCCTTGCCATGGAGAGCAAGACTGCTACCCGAGGGCGCGTCAGGGAACTGCGTGCACTCTGATAGGCTGCCTTGGAGAGTAC
Organism: Calotriton arnoldi; assembly: GCA_963921515.1. Lineage (NCBI taxonomy): Eukaryota > Metazoa > Chordata > Amphibia > Caudata > Salamandridae > Calotriton > Calotriton arnoldi. The sequence goes on from CAWUFW010001876.1 coordinate 2,450,163, forward strand.
GCAGGCCTCAAGCGAATTGATGAGCTGCACAGAGAGAGGAGGAAACCTGCTATCATCAAGTGCAGTTTGGTGTTTTAAGCGGAATAATCAAGTGTCAGTAGATTTTGCTCGGATTTAAAGTGTTCAAAATATTAGAATTACATTTTAGCCGTTAATAATTAACCAGATGAACTCTCCTTGCCATTAGCAGCTGCCGCAGACATGTTGGGTTGTTTCTACCTCCCCATCAATCATTGTCCCTTTCCAGTCCCCTGTGATGAAGTCCCACGTGTCTCCTTAGCGGAGAAGTACCGTAAATCCGCCGGGGTGTGTGGTCTGCTTCCAAACTACGAAAGCAAAGCTGTCGCCCAAAACATGCCGCAGAGCCGACGTACATTAAGCAGATCCGGGAGTTCAGGCCTCAACTCCGTGGCACCTGAGGGAACGGGGGTGTGGTATTTGTCATGAAATCCACGTCCTGATAACATGCCCTCTTCTGACGTGACGTCCAACTCCTCTGCGACAGAAGTCCCTTTTTGGGCCCCATTAAAGGCCCTGACACGTCACGGGTGTCATTCGTCACACCAGATAAAGATTCATCATTTTTAGACTTGCTCAAATTAACGTGCTCCATTGACTGTTTCCGGAATGATGGATGAATCACGTGGTCTCTGTGTATGATGGCTTGCCAAGTGACCCTTCAGGGACTTCCTGGGCTCTTTCACCCGGTGATCAGCCGTGATCTGCTTTTGGTAGAACCACGAGGATGGCATAGAGTCTCAGTGTAGATTAAACTAGAAACTTTGCACCAGAAATATTACCTCTTGCGCTCATTTGGAAGTTTTGACCCCGAATTCTCATAGTTGCTTAATATATTAGCAATGTGTCCAGAATTTTATCTCCAGGAGGAATTTGTGAGAGTGCACGTGGCATGAAATGAATCTTTCAATAAGTGCAAAGTTAATCAACATGTAGGCATCTTGTTAAGCATGTTTGGTGTTAGCCTCCTAACACATGATTGGTTATCATATTTGTTTTTTAGATTTCTGTATTTACTGTAGAATATAAAAATGTACCATGTAGAAAATGACATGCAAAAAGGTAAAATAAACTGTACTATAGAATATGAAATGTTAGGGCAATTCACACACCTATTTTGAAAAGTTGTAAATCGATTTATCTTACATTTACTCATGATTTGAACACATACCTAACTTTTGAGGGATTCACAAAATGTCAACTACGTTTCAGTGGACCTGCTAACAGTGAATACCATTTAAAGAATAATTCCCTTCATATTCAACTATTGTTCTTCCTTCGTTTTAAGTTATCACGCATTAACTATTCTGCAGTAAGCACAGCACAAACACCAGCACTCGAGCACTGCATCACATTATTTCACTAAAGTAATATGACGTTTTGAGAAAAATATAGTTATTTTGTCTATCACGGTCTCATGATAGATTGTGTTACTTGTACTGATTAATCAAAACACAAAAATTCTGTTGATTTATTTCTCTCGCTCAGACCATGTTGGGTGTCTTATTACTTCAAAATTGTTCCAGATGAACCATTGTGCTTTATATGACCCATGTAACAAGGTTCAAATCTGTCGTATGAACAAATTGATCATTTGTGTCCTAGAAGCCTGCAAACGACAAGGCATGGATAGCTTTGGAGTAAGCCATGCAATGTTTGGCATTCCAGACCATCTTCCACGCTGGTAGCCATACAAGAGGGGCATTTCTGTGGTTCATCGGGACCATGCAGAGAAGGTTCTATTGAGCCACATAATGGAATAATTTGTGGGAATAAGTGCATCCATGGTGGCATTCTTTGTAGCAGAAAGACACGTTTCTGTTATAAATAATGCATCACGAGTTTCCAATGTAGGTTTCATTTGTTATGAGTGCCATTTTGCAGATCTGTCACTCATGGCCTGACACTGGATCCATAAATTGTTTACATCCAGCTGCAGGCCTTCTTCAGGAAGCCCAGGTGTAGTAGTGAGCCTCAGCAAGGCCTACCAGTGCTTAGGAGTTCTCCCTTCTCTGCACAGAGTCCTCAGACACTTAGGAAGAAGTTGGCAATAGAAACTGGAATAGAAAAGACAGAGTTTATTAAACCTCATGAGGTGGAGTTAACATTCGCACATCACCCTTCAGTAATGCATGAAGTAGCACACTGAATGGAAGGATCCTGGTCCTTTTATACCCACACAGGGGCTCAAATGAAGGCGGTACTAACACAAATGCTGGTTTTAGGCACATATAAGGTCATACAGAGAATGCACAGTCGACAAGTGGGTGGAGCTAACAGTTTCTACTTTTAGTAGACACATCCTGACATTTATAAACTCGGAACAGCTGCAAGCTCAACTGAGCATGTGCAAAGCAAGAGGAACTAAATATAACTTGTCTCTAGGCAGATTTCAAGAGCAGTTAACAGGAAGGTAGGACAGAGCACATGGCGAGCACATGGTAGCACATGGCAGCCAAAATGGCTGCCAGAAATACAAAATGGATTCCACAAAGCGGACAATTTAGCCTCTAAATACAGGCTGTCTTCAGCTAATGCTTAACTTAAATGCTGCCAAATTACAACAGACGACCCTTTCAGCATTGGCTGAAGACATTCGTTTATCTGGGGTAATCTAGATATTCATCCCGTACATCTATTAACATTATTTCGGCCACCTCTTTATTCAACATTTGTTGGGCCTTTGTTTCAGCAATGTTCCCTCTGGCAGGTATACAAGCAGAGATGTAAATGGAGCAAAGCATTGGACCACATTGGATACATACGCAGCATGTAAAAAATATTGTAATTATTACACACAGGATAGTCAGTAGCTTCCAGCCCCAAGCAGAAACAAGAGTCCAAAACCATCCAGCAAAAGTCCAAGTTCCAGTCTCTGGATGAATTTCTGCAGCAATCTTATGCAATTTTGATATTGCGTCATATACTGAAGGTGAGTGATCTGGTATGAATACACAACAGCTGCTACCGATGATGCGACATGCACCACCTCGATCAGCCAAAATTACGTCTAGCACCATCCTATTCTGGAGTGCTACAATCCTTGCAATCTGTAGTTCCTCTGTAATGTTCCCAAGTGCCATAGCTGTCTGATTGGTAACAGCTTCCACAACACGAGTTAGTCGTCGGATTTTCCTGCTGTTTAATGCAGCACCCACAAAGAAAAATAAGCCCAAGTTGAAATCAACATATTGTTGTAGGGTAGTGTCGGTTTGGTCAACTTCATCCATACTTATTGTCCTCTTATTTCTGTTTTTGGAAATGTCATTGTACAGTTTAAAATCACGGTGATACAATGCAGGTGCCAGAAACACAGGGGGCAACAGAAAAGATACATAACAGATTCCTGACCACCCAACAGGTAATTGATAATATCCGTTATTTCCACACACAAAATACGTGTTATGCGAGGCTGTGAAAGTGCTCTTATTGGCACCTTCAATGGTCAGGATTACAGTACACTCGCTCCTCCCCACTGGAATTCTTCCAACACTACAAATACACAAATCTGCTTTAGCTTTTGTCACAGAAATCACAAAAGGTCCAATGTTCTTTATTATTCTCACATTTGTGAAAACATATGGTGTTGAAATATTGTCCGGTTGATACTCTTCCCATTCCCATTTAGTCCCTTTGGCTTGTGGATAACCTTCTTTATTTTGATAACATACTTTATTAAGTTGAAAAATAATCCCACCTACTGAAGGCTTTCCATATGCAAACAAGAGCGCATACCAAGCTTGACAAGAACCATTGTGAGAAAATGGAAGAGGAATAAAAGGTGTTCCTCCTTTCTTTTGATGTGCAGGTATCATCCCACACACCCAACAGTTGGTAGTATTTGTAGCATTGTGAGTATGGTGCAACATCTGGATAAAAGTATTGTTTAGATAAGATTGTCGATGCTTTTGCTCATGGTAAGGAAGAGTAAAGTAGTGGTGTTCCACGGGTACTGGCGTAGTGGCAACAAAAAGCTGTCGAACAGGAGCCACCTTCTCGATGTACCATGTAATTGCTGCCATAGCCACCATAGCAACAACAAACCCTACAGCACAAATGACTCTTTTGTTAGTCATTTTAGCAGCAGTAATGATTGATTTTTCTGAAAACTTGTTGAAAACAGTCGTTGGAGCTCTTCTCCCTGGGCAGCCGCTGATTTCTTCACCATGGGCCAAAGCGGGTGTCACTACACTAATACAGGGCTGATCCCCCTCCCCTTGCCACAATGGCTCTCCGTTTCACTAACCCAGGGCGGTAGCTCAACCAGTCTTTTTCAAAACTGCAGATTCTTTCCTCGGTTTCAATTGATATCTGGATACTCCAGTGATCGTGTGGTCCGGGAAGACTTCCGCAGATTCGTCAGGCGAGATAGCTTGGCCTTTCTCCGTCTCCAGAATCTCTCGATGGTCGGTCAACACAGCAGGTTCCACCAAGGCAGGCGACACACGTTTGCAGTGTGTGCTGTGGATCCAATTCTTTCTGTTTGTCACTCGAACTGCTGTCCTTGTCGCAAGGAGCACCTGCTCTGGTCCTCGCCACCTTGGCTCCAAGCTGTTCGATCTGTCGAAGACCTTGACCATTACATGGTCACCAGGACGGAGTTCGTGGGCCTCACCTGTAGATCTGTCAGGAAGAGCTTCTCGAACCTGTTGATGAATAGAAATCAAACTGTCAGTTAACTGTGCCAAATAATCATTCATCAGAACACAAGGAACATCATGTATGGGGCGTGGCTTAGGAATTCCCCAAATGTTCATCGGTCTCCCAAACACCACCTCATAGGGGGTAAGACCTGATCGTGAATGTGGCACCGATCTTATGGATAGTAATGCCAAAGGTAGTGCATCTGGCCACTTTAGGGACGTGGAAGCCAGTATTTTCGCCAACTTTGATTTTAAAGTAGCGTTATACCTTTCCACCAATCCTGCTGATTGCGGGTGGAAAACTGTATGGAATTTCTGTTTGATCCCTAATCCTTTCAGGACATGCTCAACAACTTGCCCGATAAAATGAGGTCCATTGTCACTCCACAAAAGTTTGCAAACACCGTATCTAGGGAAAAACTCCTTTAGAAGCACCTTTGCTGTGGTGAGAGCAGTATTATCCTTCGTAGGGTATGCCTCTATCCATTTGCTAAAGGCACATACCACCACTAGGACATATTTCAGATTATTGCAGCGTTCGAGTTGGATGTAATCCATCTGCAAAACTTCAAAAGGTGCGGTTGGTGTAGCAAACCCTCCTGTAGGAGTTCGTGTCCCTTTTCCAGGATTATACTGCCAACAGATCAAACAGGACTGTACTACCCTTTTGGCTGTGCTAGCAATTTCAGGAGGCTCCCAAACTTGTGTAAGCAATTTAGTTATTGCTAGAGCTCCAACATGTGCCAGCCCATGTGCCATTTGAACCATAGGTTGTAAATAGGCCGCAGGCAATTTCCACTTATTCATTTCTTTGTTACGCCAACAACCCTCATCATCTAATATTCCTTCTTTAGACCATTGCTCAAGCTCTTCCACAGAAGCAGATCTCTGTATATCCAATACTTCCTCTCTAGCATCATGCCAACGCTCAGCTTGTGATTTCACTACGTACATGGGTGTAGTGCTTCGCTGCATCGCAGTCTCACGGGCTACGCGGTCTGCAAAGGCATTGCCTTGTCCTATTTTGTCAGTCACTTTCTTGTGTGCGCTACACTTCATAATAGCAACTCTCTTTGGGTATGTAAGTGCAGTCAAGAGATTATGCACTAACTCTCCGTGCATTATCTGCATCCCATGGGATGTAAGAAAGCCTCTTTCCTTCCAGAGTAGGCCAAAATCATGAACCACTCCAAAAGCATAGCGGCTATCCGTGTAAATGTTCACACACAAGTCAGTGCTAAGCTCACACGCTCGTGTCAAAGCTATTAGTTCAGCTGCTTGAGCTGACTTCTGAGGTATGCGAGCTGTTTCCACTACTGTCTCAAGCGTGGTAATTGCATAAGCAGCTGAAGTCGTGCCATCTGGTAACTTCAAACAGGACCCATCAACCCACAGTTCCCCATCTACATCTGGAAGGGGCGTATCTTGCAAATCGATGCGACCCTTTGTCTGTTCCTCAGTAACGAATATACAATCGTGAGGCTCCTTTGACTGAGGCTGAGTCGCAGGATATGGCAACAAAGTGGCGGGGTTCAGTGTCGCACATCTCTTCAAGGTAATATGAGGTGCTAGCAGTGTCAATTCGTATCCTGTCAAATGAGCACTAGTTAAGTGCTGAGTCTTAGTCTGATTCAAAAGGGCATCTACTGCATGGGGTACTAGCACCAACAGTTTGTGTGACAAAACTATCCCTTCACTCTGACGTATGGACACAGCCGTCGCTGCAACTGAACGGAAGCACCCAGGTAATGCACGAGCAACAGGGTCAAGAACTGCAGAAAGGTATGCGCAAGGACGCTGTTTGTCCCCGTGTGTCTGTACTAAAACTGACAATGCACATCCTTCTTTCTCATGTACATAGAGTGTAAAAGCCTTCGTGTAATCTGGTGTGCCTAACACTGGTGCAGAGCAAAGAGCTTGTCTCAACTGACAAAAAGCATTTTGACATTCATCTGTCCATGGAAGGGGGATCGGAGTGTTTTTAGTCAAAAGTGCTAGCAAGGGTTTAACAATGTGTGAAAAACCCAATATCCATTGCCTGCAAAACGAAGTCAGACCAATGAATGCACGGACATCTTTCTGCGTGGAAGGTACTGGGGTGTCTAAAATTGCTTGAATGCGATCTGGTGTCAGTGCACGGCCCTCCTTAGACAGAAGGTGTCCTAAATAGGTCACCTTCGGTCTACAATATTGCAATTTCTTTCGTGATACTTTATGGTGGTGTGTAGCAAGAAAAGAAAGCAAAGACAAAGTGCATTTCTCAGCTGCCAACAAGATGTCATCGACATATTGTATGAGAGCCACTCCTTTAGACAAGGTAAAGGAATCAAGCTGTCTCTTCAATGCTTGACTGTAAATACTAGGACTCTCAGTATAGCCTTGAGGAACTCTACAAAATCTGTATGATCTATTATTCAAAGTGAAACCGAACAAATATCGGCTATCAGGATGAATAGGAATCGAGAAGAAAGCGTTCTTCAGATCAATTACAGAAAATGTAGTTGCTGTTGGAGGGACCAAGGTAAGCAATGTCGTTATGTCAGATACTACAGGGTACTGTGGTACTACAATCTTGTTGACTTCTCTCAAATCGATGATAAATCTATAAATCCTAGTGTCAGTATCTTTTTTCAAAATGGGAAGAATCGGACTATTGCAGACATTGTAAGGAACTTCTTCCACAACCCCCACCTTAATTAAATCATGTACAATACGTGTGAGTGCTTCTTCTCCTTCTCGAGAAATTTTATACTGAGGCAGTCTTGGCAATAAAGCGCCCTCCTTAACACTAATATGTACTGGTGGAATAACCATTTGTCCTACATCAGTGTCCGAAGTAGCCCACAAAGTACTAGGGAGTGAGGCTAGTGCAATGTCCTCTTTAACAATACAAGATCTCTCAATCATAGGGTAGTTGTCATTCAAAATAACCCGTACTCCTTCCGGAGAACACCGTATCGTAGCCCTAAAATATTTAAGCATATCAAGACCCACAATATTGTCTGGTGTGTTTGGAGAAAGCAAAAACGGACATGGAGCAGTAAACTTATCAATATCAAATGCAAGTGGTTGTGACAATGGGCTAAGGGAAGGTGTTCCATCGAAACCTATCGATGTAATGGTTAAGCCAGACAGGGGAGCCCTTGGAACCAATTGTTTAGACAAGGCGCTACGAGTAGCTCCTGTATCAACCAGAAACTGATCAGTAGAACCCAAAACATGTGCTGTAACATAGGGACCCCTCTGATCTACTGGAACTTCAACTGATTCCTTACCCCGTCCTAGGCAATCCTATGCATAAGCAGAATCTTGAAAATCAGAGGGCGCATAGTCAGACATTTGATATTGGTTCCTTCTATCAAAAGTGTTAAACCCATTCTGCCCACGTGTATTAGCATCAAACCGAGCACGATCATTCGCGCTTCCTCTAGGCCCTTGATATCCTGAATGATTTCTCATTTGTCCCCGACCACGTAGATTCTGCTGAGCACGCAGCACTGGACAATCAGAAAGCCAATGTCCAAATTTTTTGCAGTACGCACACTGATCAACAGACAAATTCGAACGGGCAGAGGAAGGAAAGGACGAACCATAAGATCCACGTCCACCTCTATCATTATCTCTAGAAGGCGGACCATAAGCTTGAGCCAACATAACCTTTGTTTTCAACTCTTTAGACTTTTTGTCCTCATTACCTTTGGCTTCTAATTCTTGCCGCTCATAATACTGGGCCATAGTTAAAAGAGAAACCGGAGAAGATGTAGTCCATGAACTCTCACTGGCCTTTAAGCGACTAGCTATTCCTGGCAAAAGGTTTGCGACATATTTATCGACAAACAGATGCCTACCCGTGTCATCTGTCAATGACTGGCCACTAAAATCGTGAAATGCTTCTTCAAAGCGTGTGAAGAAGTCAGAAACTGATTCATCTACCTTTTGCTTGCAAGACGCTAGCACTGTCCAATCTATCTTTTTAGGGGGAATGATCGTCTTTAACTTAACTAATATAGCTGCCGGAAGATTTAAAATTAACTGACACGGTTTCTGTGCAGGTTCTCTATCTTCATCTAACCGCTCTAAATCTTTCCACAATGCTCCAAATGTCGCATTATCATCTATCTTGCGCACAGTTCTCCACATATCAGGTGGTAATATTAATCCAAAAAACAAATCAATATCCGACAAAGTCATAGTACAAGAGCTGATTGCACCCTCAACTTCCTCATAAAAGGCTGCTGGATTCTTTCGCGGGTCAGGCAATGCATTTTTAAGGGCCATAACATCTGCTCTATTCCAAGGAGTGTAAACCCAATTATAAATAAAGTACCCTTTCGCATTAAGAGAAGTCTTATCATCCTCTGTACCCGTTCCTTTAGGAGGAACATATAAAGGCGCGGCTTCCCGCATGGGTTTCACATGAATTACAACATTCTTATCTGTTTCAGGAGTAGAAGTCCGTGCCATGCTGATCTGAGATGCTAGTGCAGCTGTTTCTGCTGCCTTTTTCTCCTCTCGCAAATGGGCTGCTTCAACACGCAGTTTAACCAAGCGTCTGATCGTGTCAGCCACCTGGGAGAAGACAAAAAGACCGTCACGTAATTGTTTACAATCAGTTGCTACATCATCGGGCTCCATTTCTACCGAATACTTCCTAAATTGTTCAATAACCTCTGCAGCAAATGTATCGGTAAAATATATTTGCTCCCTTTCCTGCCATCCTTTTATACTATCTAAAAGTTCAGAGGCAGTGGTAGTACTACGAACGGCTTTACGCGCAGTAGATCTAATGTCAGATGCACGCTCAGCAGATAGCATGGAGCGAGTTTCTCGAGCTTTGTCCTGGTCTGAAAAAGAGTCCTCATCTGACTCATGAGGAGCGGAAGAAAAAATATACGGAGGTGGAGAACGATCTAATAACAAGAAATCATCTTGCGGTTTATTAAGGATAGGATAAAGGGGCTGCCTAACAGCGTATTGGCCAGTTACCTGTAAATGGCGTTCCCTATCTTCCCTCTCTTTAATTTCTTTCATCTCCTTGTTTTTTAACTCTAATGCTTTCGCATAAATGGTCTTTCGCTGTTCTTTGTCAATCAAGGCTTGCTCACGCTTCATTCGCTCACGCACTTCTTTCTCCCACATTCGCACACAATCAAACATATCTTGCCTAGTCTTTCGTTTAAACATACATTGTTCCACATACTGAATTTTTCGCAAATCAAATGACCCATACATAGGCCAACGCAACTCAGGATCTTTACAAGTATATTTGTTCCATAACGTGCAGTACATTATAGAAGAAATACCATACTTAATATACATATCCCTATTAGGCGTCCCCTCTGGGGGGGCTGGTTGTGCTTCGTCAAGTCTCAAATTGGTACCACTACAAAAGCAACACATCCTACGAAGTGTGCTGAAAACAGGCATGCCAAAAAATAGTGCAAAATATGCAGTATTATAATCAAAGTAGCGCTTAAGGTACTCTTCGTACGTTGCGCTGTTCAAACAATTTTAAATAGAGAAAATTCTCCTCATTACCTGCCTATATGTATTGCAATACATATATAATTACAAAACAGATTCCAAAATTGGCCAATCATACAAACAAAGCCACAGTAAGTGTTACTAAAACTACCTTACCAATCAAAGGCATCAAACCAACAGCAAGTGCCGCAAAACGGCTCTTACCAATCAAATGGTGTCCAGGTTCCAACTGCCAAGTTCTCAAATCGACCAAATGGTCACTGCACGGCGAATCAATAGAAGAGATCTCAGTCAAGGACCGGCGCCGCCGGGATGGTCAGATCAGAAAGAAAGGAAAAACGCCGTGGGTGCCAAGACTCAGGTCTCCTCAGGCAGCGATCGCGTCCAAAAGCGAGATTCCAATCCTTTGTCGCGACCAGTCCTTCGGGCATCCGAGTCGCTGATGAGCCCCACGTTGGGCGCCAATTTGTAGTAGTGAGCCTCAGCAAGGCCTACCAGTGCTTAGAAGTTCTCCCTTCTCTGCACAGAGTCCTCAGACACTTAGGAAGAAGTTGGCAATAGAAACTGGAATAGAAAAGACAGAGTTTATTAAACCTCATGAGGTGGAGCTAACATTCGCACATCACCCTTCAGTAATGCATGAAGTAGCACACTGAATGGAAGGATCCTGGTCCTTTTATACCCACACAGGGGCTCAAATGAAGGCGGTACTAACACAAATGCTGGTTTTAGGCACATATAAGGTCATACAGAGAATGCACAGTCGACAAGTGGGTGGAGCTAACAGTTTCTACTTTTAGTAGACACATCCTGACATTTATAAACTCGGAACAGCTGCAAGCTCAACTGAGCATGTGCAAAGCAAGAGGAACTAAATATAACTTGTCTCTAGGCAGATTTCAAGAGCAGTTAACAGGAAGGTAGGACAGAGCACATGGCGAGCACATGGTAGCACATGGCAGCCAAAATGGCTGCCAGAAATACAAAATGGATTCCACAAAGCGGACAATTTAGCCTCTAAATACAGGCTGTCTTCAGCTAATGCTTAACTTAAATGCTGCCAAATTACAACACAGGAAGCCGGAAAGTAAGTTGAATCAAAGCATTGAAAGTCTCTGGTAGTTTTAAATAAGCCACGGGAATATTCATTTGTTAGAAGCTCCTGATTTCAGAACATTATTAGGTATATGTAAAGTAGCTGTACAGCTAGAAATATTGTGAGTTAGAAACAGTAGCATAGTACTCTTGGTTCTAAGACGCTGCCCACATGTACGCTTAACATTATAGTGATAGTTAAATACATTTTGTTTCCCCATGTTAACCATTTTCATACTGGCCCTGCCCCTTCTGATGTATTTAGCCTAGCTCTCATGATTGGCAGCTCTAAGGAAGGATTGACAGGTTGTCAACTCAGCATCTAGAATCATCCTATATTTCATGAATCTTTTCTGAATGTCACTGGCACATTTCTTATAACAACACTATACATCTACAATGATCTAACTGTTTCGGTTACTGTCAAGTGTGTTCCATTGTTGGTTGAATGCAAAAGTCTATAAAATTCCATGTACTTGGGGGCGAGGAATTCAGCATTAGATGCTCACTGCAGTCAAAGGAGGAACCTTTGATGCTTTCTCATGTGACATCACGGGTTCCATATTTTTGCTGAATAAACATGCTACGACTACAAGTAGGCATGTGAGAGGATCCTTCCCTGATTAATATTGTGCCTCAGCCATGAACTGACTACACGTGGCTGAAGTGGGGAGAAAGCTGGGTCGGATGACTCTACACAATGACCCCATGCCACAAGGTAAGGGAGAGAGCGGGGTTGGAGAATAGTCAAAAAACCAACCCCACCACCCGATCTGATCAGATAGCAATCGCGAGGGTAAATGATGAAAGCTGAAGTTTATTCTCGTTTTCAATTTTTTAAGAAACTCAAGGCTGTCCTCTAGGTAGGTGGCGATGGGTCATACCATTTTAGGTAGCTAGGTACAGGGGAGTTTTAGGAGTTAATAGTGTAAATGTAATTCATGATAAGGAGAAGGTAGACTCTAGAAGAAGTGCAGAAAGGGGACGATAAGCAGGAGTGTCACGATCTGAACACAAACACTGTCAGGATGAATGTGTGAGTGAAAGAAGCTCACTGATGTGGCCACCAGGGACCTCCATAAGTCGTAAAGCTGGGATTGGAGAGTTCTGAATGCAAGGAGGTCAGTGTATGTGAGTTAAACATACTTTCCTCCCTTCCTCCACGAGAACAGTTAAAGAAATAAATGCACAGTCCCTCCTCACCCTGTTATCCTTCTACCTTACCCCCTTCCATGGATGAGATGCAGCACAAAGCTGGCAAATCCTCATTTTTTTTATCCTAACAGTGAATGAAAAATATAATCCAAGGATGGGGGTAAAACAGTCTAAATATGAGAAGTCCCCAGTAAAAGGACTCTGCCCATGCGCTGTACCATCAGTATGGAAAGAGCACGTGCAGGTATCTGAAACGATGGGTGGAACTCACTAGTGAGGATGGGAAGAAGTACTTTCCAGATAAAGGTACCTTTGAACTAGAGCACTTGAATAGTCTGAGAGAATGATTAAAAGATCCCAAGAATAAAATAGATGTAGGCAGGGGCCAGTATTCCTGAATTAGAATGAGGAACCAAACAAACATAAGCACGAGCCACAGGTGTGAGCGATAAAAGAGACTTATGACAGCCTCAAATGCCATGTCAGTCACTTGAGAGACAGGGTTAGGGCTTGTACCCCAACAGCCCTGCTTTGTCCTTACTTATTTCCCTCAAATACTTCAGATAAATCAGACACAGAAGTGGATGTTTTATATGTTACATTTTCCTCTTGCCAGAAGGGGCGCCAGAGGTGTGCAGGCAGAAGCACCCAGAAACAAGGCAGTGCTGGCTGATTTGCCAGCTCAAGAGTGACAAGAAAAGAATGCGAATACAGCGATTGCAGAAGGGGCACTGAGATGCGAAAGTGGCAACATTGCTGACAATGATGCATCAGGGAATTGTAAACAGCATGCCTGTAAATAAGCCAACTCCACAACAACATATACTTTTCTCAGATCTAGTTCTCATTCAGATCTCATGCAGAGTTTGCAGTCCGACTTATTGCACACAGCGATCTAACGAGCTAGGGAAAATGAGAGAGATCCTTACAGTGATTGACACACTTCTTCTAGTGACATAGTTAGCAACAATCCCCAAGATGTCCTCTAACCTTTGAGAGAATACCCAGGACCATGGGTGGAGAAAGGGTTACCATTTAGGTCCCAAGGTTCTCAGCCAGTCTTGTAAGAATAAGAAGCAATTACCTAACGCCCATGAAAACTCCCTGGCGATTCCATGAAAAACCTCAGACTGTTTACTGTTGCAAATCTAATCAAGGGTCAATCAACAATTTCAGGTAGTAGTACCAAGTGTGGTTAGAGACCAAGTGATGGAAGAAGGTAATTGGCCATGTCAGGGTCCTCTGGAGGAGGCTGCCCTGGCTGTGGCAAAGAATGGGCTATGGAAAATGACCAGTCAAGACTGACTGGTCCAAAATTACAACCTGTAAACAAAAGAAAGAAGAGTCTTGTGAAGATTATTTTGATCTATTGAGGGATGCCTTTGAAAGGTGTTCTTGTGCCAATCATCTTGAGTAACAAGCTCAGGAGTTAGTGGGTGCTGCTTTTGGTCATGTACTCCTAGCCATGGTTCAGGAAAGACTGTGTACAATCTGTATTGTTTGGCAACCAAAGGGTGTGGCTGAATTGGATACAGTAATTGTTTGACAATACAAGAAATGAAAAAGGAATCAAATGAATCTAAAGTGATGTCTTTTCAAATGCAATAATTCAACATGTGGTCTAGGAAAGGGGAGGGGAGTGATGAATCTACTTGGAGATAGCAGTGGTCAAGGGAGAGTGTGACTGGGCCAAAACTCAGAAAGAGGATGAGGGAAAACAGCCCTTCAAGTTAGCTGATTTATCGTTTTGGGTAGCTGGGTCATTGGAAACAGGATTGGCTGCAGGCGTGCCCATGAAGCTGATCAGCCCAAATTCAACCAACTATCCCAAAATGAATTGAGTAGCTACTAGGACAGCCTGAGACTTGTCAGCTACCCTGTGAATGCATTAATTCAGGTTTATCGAAATGGACTTTATGTGAAATGTATGATTAATGGGCTCCTGCCACATTGACACTGTCACTAGCTGATCAGCTTTGAAAACTTTCAAATTCCCTTCTTTACCTCTCTCGGGCTTGCCCATCTATACACTGGGTATTTCTAACACTTTGGTGCCCAAATGCCATTTCTGATCCTATTTCAATTACCGTGGGTCCCATAACTGATCAGCATGCCTTATTGCTCAGCCCCATTTCACCCTCAAACGTATTAGGAAGTGATTTGTTATGTAACATAAATTGTAATGTATATTGTACCAATTATGCCCAGGGAAAATGAGAATGAAGTGCTGCCGATTTAATGGGAATTAGAAGAGTGTGGTGCGAAATCTGAAAGACCTTACAATGAACCAGAGTCTATTAATGAAATACTCAGCAGGGTCCCTCTTCACTGTGTTTGATCATGCAAATCATGTAGATTATGTTCTCTCGGGGGAGCATGTCAAGATCAAAATAAACTCCATGAAAAAAGTACTCCATAGTCCACAGTACCCCCTAAGTCTAGAAGCTGAAGCAGCGATTTGACTGGTCATTGCCGCCCTTATAAAGCAAGGGGTCATAGTGCATACTGTGTATGAATAGTACTCCGATTTTGATGACATTTAAATTTGTTAAGAATGCCTTCAAGTTCGGTCAACATCTTACAGCGATCTATCAAAGGACCCACCTATTTAAGTGCCAAATTTAGCTTCTACAACCTGCCAAGACAGTTATGATCTACCAATAAATTTCTGGCACGCTCACCTAAGATCCGGAGACAGAGAGCAGGAGGTAGATCTCTCATTTTTTTGGGTGCAGTGGTTTAGAATCAGGTCCCCTTGGAATTGCGTGCTATAAGCGACCCAGGGCTGTTTAAAAAAAGCTGAAAACTTGTTTTTTTTGGTAGACTGAGCTTGTTCCTCTCTGGCCTTTTCAGCTTGTACTGCGCCAGGACACTCTTTGGAGTAGCTGTGCGCAATATAAGTTTCATATATCATATCAATGCTATTGTAATATCAAGTGTTCCTGTTGTACCCACCCCTGCTGCCATCTTGTCACTCATCCCGCTACTGCAAAATGGTTCACTATTGTTGATCTCTGTTCTTCTTTCTTCTCCGTTCCCGTACATGAGGAAAGTCAATCCCTCTTTGTGTTGTAATGGTCGGAGGGTCAGTTCAAGTGCCATTGAATCCAACAAGCCTTCACCAAGCCACCATCCATCTTTCCCAAGCTCTGTATCGTGACCTAGACACCCTGACTTTTTCCAAAGGTTCCACTTTAATAAAATATGTTGATGATTTGTTGCATACTTCCTCCTCTTTAGAACAATGCAAGCGTAATTCACTATACCTTCTCATTGAACTGGCTAAGGAAAGGCACAAGGCTTAAAGAGAAAATGTACAAATTTGTCTCTCCCATGTTCAATATTTAGGTCATGACAATTCAGCTGGAGAGCGCCATCTCCCTGCCGTTCAGATCAAAGTTATCAGTAAGTTACCATGCTCTGTCACAGACTCACAGGTATGCACTTTCTTGGGATGGCTGGTTACTGAAGACATATTGGGATTTGCCACACTAGACAAACCCATTCAACACTGTTTTAAAATGATTCCCCCCCCCCCCTCCACACACACCAATGCAATGAATTGGACTTGAGAGGCAGAGGAAGCATTTTCATGGCTAAAACAGGTGATCTTGGAGACCCCTATGTTGGGCATGTCTGATTTTGGCAAACTCTTCTCTATTGTCATTAAAAAGAAGGTTACACCCTGGGGCATTGGCGCAAGATCACAAGTGACAAAAGAAAATAGCAGTGTATTATTCCTCTGCTCTTGATTCTGTAACTACAGTACTTCCACCCTGTTTGTGATCTGTGGCTGCTGCTGCCAATTTAGTAGAAGCCTATATAAACATTTACTCAGGCACCACTTTTATAGTTGTTGTGACCCATTCCATAGCCACTTTATTGCTCGTCATGAAAACACAGCTTTGATTGTTCTCAAAGCTATCCTGTTAAGAAATTCTGTTGCTATCTCACTCCCTCATCACTTTGGTTCACTGCCCTACACTAAACTCGGCCTTCCTAAAGCCCACAGCATGAGACAGTGACCCTTTTGACTGTTTGATCGCTACTGTCCATTTGGCTAAACCCCAAATTGATCTTTGTGATGCACCAATACATAACAGCGAACTCATATACTATGTAACTGGCTTTTGCCTGAGAAATGAAGTTGCAACTCTAGTGATGTTGATTATGCTGTGTGCACACTGTATGAAGCTGTTGAAAGTTGCAACTTGCCTCAGGTCCACTTTGTTAAAGTAGCAGAACTCATTGCACTTACCCGAGCCTGCATCCTCTTCAGGTGGATAACTCATTATATTAGCTGATTCTAAATATGCCTTCAGTGTAGTCCACAATTTTGGTCTTAATAAAATGGGGGGTTCTTATCTTCCCTGGAACACCCATTAAAAGTTTATTCATGTAAGTGTTAGATGCTCTCATTTTACTGTTGGACTTGGCCCTTTTTGCAGGGTCATCCCACGACTTTTTGCCTTCCTGCTGTATTTTTTCTGACCTGTTGTTGGTGGTTTTATGACTCTGCGCACTTTACCACTGCTGATCAGTGCTAAAGTGCATATGCTCTCCCTGTAAATTGTTATTATGGATTGGTGTTTCCATGATTGGCTATTTGATTTACTAGTCAGACCCTAGTACAGTGCCCTGTGTGTGCCCAGGGCCTGTAAATCAAATGCTGCTAGTGGGCTTGCGGCACTAATTGTGCCACCCACAGAAGCAGCCTGTAAAATGTAACTCTGGCCTGCCATTGCAGAGCCTGTGTGCAGTCTAGTACTGCCATGTCGACTTGGCAAGTGCACCCACTTGCCAGTCCCTAAACCTTCCCTTTTCTACATATTAGACACCCCTAAGGTAGGCCCAAGGTACCCCTGTGTGCAGGGTGCAATGTATGTGAAAGGTAGGACATGCCCTGATGTGTGTGTGGCATGTCCTGATAGTGAAATACTGCCAACTTCGTTTTTCACTATTGCAAGGCTACCTGTTCCTATAGGACAGAATGGGGAGTTTGTTTATAACATCTTATAAACATAACTGGCCCTGAGAACAAGGTAGAAAAATAAAGTTTAGTATGTCTGAACTCAGAATGTTAAAATGCATCTTTTAGTGAGGGTGATTTTTACATTCTGTGTTTGAAAATACCACTTTTAGAAAGTAGGTATTTTCTTGCCTAACCATCCAGTGTGCCTCTGCTAGGTTTGTGTATTGCATGTCTGGCTTTTGGATGACGGGCTGGAGAGGGGCAGCAGCCCCAGAAGTTTGATGAGTCAGGGCTGGGCTGAATAGGCCTGGTCTGCATTTGGAGTGGTGGGAGGAGTAGCACCTGCACCTGAATAGGGCTGTGCCTGCCTTCCACAATGACGGCTCCGCCCCCCTGTGGTGTGTCTGGAGCCAGGACTCACACTGACAATGGAGGTTGTTGTGCACTTGCAAAGTGCCCCACAGAACTGGTTTTGGCTGGGTACAGACACTCTCTGCCTTCAGAGAACAAAGGATTTTTGGGTATAAAAACGGGGCCCAGACCCCAGACTTTTAGATCACTACTGAGAAATCAAGGGGAACCTTTGCCAAGGAGAAGAGCCGGAGAAGCTGAGGAGGAATACTGCCCCTGTGCTGTTTGCTGTCTGGGGTTGGCCTGCAGTGGCTACTTGCTGCCAAGGAAAGGAGAAAAGGACTTTGCTGCTTGCTTTGTCCCCCTGCTTGAAGAAAAGATCTCCAAGAGCTTGAACCAAGCTTGCCCCCTGTTCTAGAGGTCTCAGGAACAGCAAAGACCTCACCCTGTCTGTGTGCACCGTCTCTGATCGTCGCCGCAGAAGAAAAGGGTAACCGACTCTGTCATCGAGTCCATCGCAGGATTCTGTGTCCTAAAAGCACTGCCGAGAGCAACGCCTCGCTTCGCAACGCAACCCTGGTCTCACCGACTCCGTCAACGAGCCGCTGCTTGCACCGCGTCCTGTGGGCACCGCACTCCACAACGCTTCGCTAAACGCTGCAAGGACGTCAGCGACTCCTTCGCTGTCCGACCAAAACATCGACCGGCTCCGTCGCCGCACCGTGATCTGCCAGCACCGCAGCGAGCACCGTCTCACCCTTCAACGCAAGCCCTGGTCTCACAGACTCCATCAACGAGCCGCTGCCTGCACCGAATCGTGAGGACATTGTCCGCCGCAACGCTCCGCTTCACAACATGACCGTGACGTTTGCCCCGACCGACTTGCACCGACGTGTTGGTCGCAACAAGAAAGGTACTGTGCCCGAGTCTGTCGACGCTTTAGCTGGCCCGTATCGACGCGGTCGGCTGGAATTGTTAGACTCTGTCGTATTCAGTATCGCGGTAGCCCCAGGAGGAGCTACCGAGTCGGAAGAACTGTGTTTTATTGATTTTTCTGCAATTTAAAGGTTATTTTGCACAAGTACTATTTTTCAAGAGTACTGTATGTTAGATTTTTATCGTATTTGGTCTTGTTGGTTTAGATAAAGATTTACTATTTTTCTAAACTGGTGTGGTGTCCATTTGTAGTGTTTTCACTGTGTTACTGTATGTGTTCACAAATGCTTAACACACTGCCTCTGAGATAAGCTTGTCTGCTCGTGCCAAGCTACCAAGGGGGTGAGCAGGGGTTATTTTAGAACGCTATCGACCGTTGAGACCTAGCACTTTGGCTGATGCCCGGTGGAGCTACCTTGATAGCTATAGAGGAGATGGGCTGTGGACTTCCCCTCGGCCGTCACCTACCCAGCCGGACTTTGGGCAAACTTTCCTTCGTCTCACCGCCATACCTCCCTCCTACCCTTTTACCTGACCCCCTTTACCCCTCTACGCTCCTTATCTCGTCCTCTATGCTCTTTTATGTTTCTAGAAACTGATGTAACTTGTATCTGATGTAACTTTGTAACAATGTGGAACCTCATGTAAAGCGCTCTGATACCTCCGGGTCTAGCCAGCGCTATATAAAACTCAATAAAATAAATAAATATATAAAAGTGTATCCCCCTTACCCTGACTAGAAGCAAGGGTCCCTATTTGGACAAAGGTACCTACCTCTGCCAACTAGAGACCCCCATTTCTAACAGTTACCATGTAAAGTACCTATTGTTAAGTGTCCAGCTCACCCATCCTCCTAAGATGAGGTGTCTCAGAGGAACACATTTGCCAACCAAAGCACTAGGAAAGCAGCTCAGTCCCAAACTCTGACTATTGATCTACATTTTACAAACTAACACATTTCCTGCATCTATGTTCAAAGACTTGTCTGTCTTGTAGGATAGAACATCCTAACCCGAGAGACAAGTGAGGACTAAACATAATTGTAAAAGAGACAGTTACAGAATGTGGAGGGGCAGCACCATGAGATTGGTGATTCCAAAATTTCTGCTTCCCAACCTTATCAGGTTGTATTATGGTCATGCCCATGTTGAAAGGCATGGTATGATTTGTGCTGTGGCTACCCACTGGTCTTTATCATTCTTTTCTCCTGTCAAAAATCAGTATTGTTATTCATGTGCCACTTGCCAAGCCCACGATATGGGGAAGGGGATTAAAATCACCCATGCTAGCCACCTTCCTACCTCCATAGGGTCCCTATGACCACCTACAGATGGACTTTATTCAGATACCCTGGTGCGGTTCCTAAGGCTTTATTCTTCAGTCATTTGCATGTTTCTGGTTGGATTGAGGCATACTCTTGTTTGCCTGCTGATGCTATAATGGTAATCAAAAGACTGCTTAAGGATTCCCTACCTACATTTGGGGCACACCTTCAACTGTCCTGTGGCAAGGGATGTCACTTTGTGTCTCAAACAGAAGAATTGTGCAAGGCTTTAGGGATCAAACAACACTTCCACTGCGCCTATCACTCAGAGTCATTATGTAAAGATGAAAGGTATAATGGCAACCTAAAAAACACAATAGCTAAGATTTGTGCTGATCCCCGCCTTAAGTGGCCGAGTACCCTACTGTTGGCAAAGGGTCAATCTTAGCCAATCATTTCAGAAAACCAAGCTCAGTTCATATGAAATTGTAATGGACTATCCCATGTTTGCTTCCTTCTAACCCTCTAGTTTCTCCATCTTACGTCTGCTTACATTTGACTCATTACATTGTTCTGCAATACTATTTTCAACAGTCCCTAGCTGCTCTTATAAAGCAATTCGGTCTCTCTGCCATTAGTTATGCAGATGATACCCAGATTGTAGCATCCATATCTGGAAACCAGCAGGAATCTGCCGTAAACTTTCTCAGCTGTATGCAGCATGTCAACCATTGGTTGTTTAACTGCTTGAAATTAAACTCCAGCAAAACAGAAGTTTTGCTTTTAGGTAACAATGTATCCTTTTGGTCTCCAAGCTGGTGGCGTTCCGAGTTAGGAAATGCACCTGTGCCAGTATCAAAAGTAAAACATCTGTGAATCATATTTGACAATCATTTGTCATTTGACGAACAGGTTAACGCAGTGACTTCTGCATCCTTCCTCACTCTAAACATCTTGAGAAAGATAATTCCTTTTAGTCCGAAGATCTGAGGAAATTAGTTGTTACTGCTCTCATCCTATCGAAGGTCGACTACTGCAATGCTCTGTATATCAACATTCAGAAACGCTTATTAAATAAATTACAGATCTTGCAGAATGCAGCTGCTCGGCTATTACTTGGAATTCCTAGGTATCAATTTGCCTCCAAAGCCTTAGTTCAACTTCACTGGTTACCAGTACATAGGCATTTCGATTTTACGGCTCTGTGCACTGCCTTTGCATGATGTAGGACTAGAATACCTTAAAAAGAAATTCACTTGGTAGACCCCATCTAGGTCACTGCGATCCTCATCAGTTTTCAATCTGACTGTCACTAAATTCAAAAGAGCCCATTGGGGTGGAAGAAGTTTTATCTATGGGACCACTAAACGGTGGAATGCTCTGCCTCTTCATTTGAAGACTTGCACCTCCTTGTTTTCCTTTAGCAAGAATATTAAAACATGGTTGTTTAACCTGTAGATCCTGATTAGATCTTTATTTTTCCTTTCTATACTTTCATTCTGCTGTTGGGTTAGCACCAAGACACCTTCGGGTAATCGTGCACTTTATAAAATGTACTTTCATTTCATAAGAGGTGGTTAATATGCATGTATACCAAAAACAAGAGGGGGGACTAGGAGCTCGTTGTGGTCCAGTACCCGTGCTCCTTATGCTAGTCACAAATCAAAATAGGGGGTAGCTGTTCCAGGGATGGGCGCAGATAGTCGCCCACACACAGAAAAATGAGGGAAAGGGGAGGGTCCTAGGTCTAGAACTCTGGACCACAACGAGCTCCTAGTCCCCCCTCTTGTTTTTGGTATATATTTAGCACGGCGGTTCAGCCGAGGGACTACTTCTCTTTCTCTTTCCCCTATTCTCTTACTCCTCCTCGACAATTCATGCGAGATGACTACCCCTACCATAAACGACAACATGGGATTCAGCTTTGGAGAGGATATCATAGCAGAAATCCTCAGGACATCATCACTACTTGATAGTGAAGGACATATGGCATCTGCCAGTATGCAAGGGGACTGGAACTCCATAGCATCCCTTAAGAAACAACAGGTGAAAATCGCACTCCACGGGGCATAGGCCATTAGGTGCCAATGTGGCACCTAATGGCCTAGTAGTGAGAACTGCACCTTGGATCTTCTTGGACGACCTTGTTTTCAGGCGCGAGTGGAGCCAGATCGCCTGGAAATGTACCCACGACTGGCTCATATTGATCATCAGCACAGCTAAACGTCTATCTGAAGCCCTGATTATTAAAATCTTAAAGCGGGTATCAGCATCTCCGCTTTTAAGACACGCCTGGCTGAGATCAACGCTGAGATGTCCGAACACCGCGACTACCTCATGCAACAAAAAATCCAAAAGGATATAAAAAAGATTCGACAGGGAGAAGATTTACCCCTACACCAAAGAGGATTTCCAACCCTCTGAGAACGACGCACTATCGGATGATGGTTCAACAACCTCCAACTACTCCAACCGCTCTTCAAATAGCAACTCGAGCAACAACAGCTGGGGTAGGAATACTAACAAACAGGGACTTCTTCCACCACCTGCACTACCAACCATGTACGGGTATCCCAACCAACCATATCCTCCACAGGGTCCTATGTGGTATCCAGCCTATCCAGGACCGCAACAAGGCTTCCAACCACCGCTCTTCCAACACCATCCTCCTCCTTTTTGGAACAAAGGCAGGGGCAGAGGCAGAGGAAGAAGAAGAGGCAACAAACAGGTCCAGTGGCAAGACACAGAGACATGAGAACAACGAGGAGCAAGACCAACCAAAAACCCTGATTGTGAACATATCGAACAGGGCACTCTCCCCTGATGAAGTCACAGTATTGGAGAAGGGACTGGGTTTCGTACCTACACCCAGGGAAGTCAACTTTCGACTCAATGAGGAATTACACCACCTGTTTAGCAAAATCAGATTGAAGTCATTCTTCAAAGACAACCCTACCCCAGAAAGAGAGGGGACAGGCTTGAGACCACCATCCAAGTTCACCCCCACATCTAGTATGGTACCCAGTGAGGTCCTCACTTTTGAAAAAGCGGTTTTGAAGCAAGCCAACCAACTGAAGAAGAAAGGAACATTTCACAATCTGTCCAATAGCCTATGTAAGGCCATCTCTTCCCTTAAAGAAGACAACAGTATCACCATAAAACCTGCTGATAAAGGGGGAGCCACGGTGATCCTTAACACCAGTGACTACGAGCAGGAGTGCACACGACAACTGAACAATAACAAATATTACAAAAAGTTGGACACCGACCCTACGGAATGCCTTCTGACTCACATTAGGATCCAAGTGAATGAAGCAGTTAATGAGGGCTGGATCTCCCCCCAAGAAGCATCGTTCCTTGTCAACACCAACCCCAAGACACCATATTTCTATCTCCTTCCGAAGATTCACAAGGGCATTGTCCCACCACCTGGACGCCCGATTGTTTCAGGTATCGGATCTCTCCTGGAACCCCTGAGCCAGCTCAGTAACTTCTTCTTGCGACCTCTTGTCCAAGAGACACCTGCCTATCTGAAGGATACACGAGACGTCTTGAACTTGATCCAGGACATCAATGAGAACAACATCGAGGAAATTAACCTCCTGCTGAAGCTCGACGTCGAGGCGCTGTATACGAATATCCCTCAAGACGCCACCATTGAGGTTTTGGAGAATTTTCTACGGGATGCAGACATCCCCACCAACACTCCTGTGGATTTCATCCTGAACTGTATCACCATCGCCCTTAAAAATAACTACTTCATGTACAGGACCACTACCTACCATCAAGTACAGGGTACCTCTATGGGTAGTACATTTGCGCCTAGTCTGGCGGGGGTGTACATGGCGCATTTCGAGTCGCTTCACATCTTCACGGACTCTAACCCGTTTCAGGAAAATATCCTGACGTGGAAGAGGTACATCGATGATATCCTCATCCTCTGGAAGGGTACGGAGGAGACCTGTTTTGCTTTCCATGATTGGATTAACGGTTTGAACCCCTACCTGCGCTTCACCAGAACTCTATCCAATAAGGAGATCCCCTTCCTTGACCCTGGAGAGGGGTCACCTGCACACGAGGACATAAAAGAAGGAAACCGATTGCAACAGCCTCCTCCCTTTTGAGAGTTACCACCCGCAGGCCCTGAGAGAGAACCTACCTTATGGCCAGTTCCTGAGGATCCGGCGAAATTGCAGCTCTATTACAGAGTTTGACCAACAAGCCACCACTCTTTCCCTGAACTTAAGAGAGAGAAACTACCCAGTGGATGTCATACATAAAGCCAGGAAAAGAGCTAGAAACAGTAACCGCCAGAGCCTGTTGGAAACCAGGGAGTGCCAGCCTGACGATGTCATGACCTGTGTCTCGACCTTTACCCCACTGTCCAATCAAGTCAAAAACATCATCCGACGCAACTGGAAGATCTTAAACTCCGGCTCTCTCAATATAGAGCAGCCCAGGTTCACCTTCAAAAGGACGACCAACCTGAGGGACCATTTAGTCAACACACGACCACGCCCAAGTAAAAGACCTTTGGAGACTACTCTTTGTAACCTACCTCCGGTGACAGGACACTATCCTTGTGGTCAGTGCAACGCCTGTGCCTCCACAAAACACACCAAGAAACTACAACTGGGGGACTTTACCTGGGAGCAACGTCACCATACGAACTGTAAGACCAAGAACTGTGTGTATTTGATCTCATGCCCCTGCAACCTCATCTACGTGGGGATGACCACCAGACCCATTAAAACCAGGATTAGTGAGCATAAGAGTACTATTCGCTGTGGTCGCACAGCGACAAAAATGTGCAATCATTTCATTGAAAAAGGACACTCATGTGATGACATCCAGTGGACAATCTTGGAAACCAACCAAGCATGGAACAACGCTTCGCTTTTAAGACGCGAACAACGCTGGGTCCACCGTCTCCGGACGAACACGAGAGGCCTCAACGATAAAATACCTTGGACAGAACTCTGACCTCACACTTGCTTGTGCCCTTTTTATTTTATTTTATTTAACTGAGAACCCTGTCCCACATCTGCATGCTGGGTGCCATCTCTACCTTCCACCCATGCTGCGTTTCTCCCTCTACTGCCTCTACTGCCTCATTTGACACATTGCTAATTAGCAATCCTTTGCACCGCCCCCTTGGAGGACTACAGTCGGTACTCCACTCTGCTCTCTCCGAGACACTTTTTACTTTATGTGCCCTTGGCACACTCGTCTCCTTGAGATCTGTTAGGGAGTTTGCCTAATTCCTTTCTGGGTAATACCCTGTGGAGCTCGTTTTTTATGTCCCATGATGTTTTTCCAGTAAGGGGACCCATTCCATTATGGCGCCTGCTAGGTTCCCACACTACCACTATACCTTCCCTGAGGGCCTCATGACATTCAAATATGGGGCCCGCGCATGGGCCGCGCGGTCTATCACGTCGCTGAACAACTCGAGACACTTCGAGGTGGCGCCTGCGCATTAGCCTCCTTGCCCACCACACCCCCCGAAGGAGGACACTCCCTAATTGAGAGCCCGATACTATTTCTAGCATCCTTACGGAGCTGGCACTCAACATGCAGGCAGGCGTGCTGAAGGGTAGGTGCTGAGAGACAGTGCACCCAGCGGAAAACTGTGAGTAACTAACAGAAGGGTCCACCCGGGCCGTGTCCCGTCCACGCTGACAGCCCAGTAAGTCTCTGTGTTTCGCTGGTGATGACTGTGTCTCTTCTCTTGTCCCTTATGTATTCTTTTTACCACAGCACGTTATGGTGCAGGTTTCCACACGCGCTAGCCTATGGAGCAACTCTCTACCTGCAACTAGGTAAGAGCCTACATCCCGCTCCTCTACTGCATGTCACGCTGCGTTGCTTGAGTCATGAGATTTCTCTGAAATAAGGCACCGCCATGTATACTGGATATTGCGTGATTACCTTGATGTGCTCACATGACAACTACCATGACGAGGCCCATAATCTAGACCTCTCCTTGAAGGGGTGGTGCACTACTGTTGGGTGTTGGGTTACGCCGCATACGTCTTTGCCACTCCCATGGCATGACCTATAGCTGGTGGACCACACTCACGTCGGCATTCACCACTGTGGGAGAAGTACCGTGTTTTTAATCCCATTATACAGTCGTTCTTTTAGGTATTGTCTGTCTCATTGCCTATCATGGTTTTTCAGACGCCATATGCACTGTGGAGGTCTACATTGACTCCTCCTATGTTTTTCTTGTTTCTCCTTTCTCCTTTTGACTCCTAGGTTGCGATAGGAGCGGCAAGGCTATTTAGTTTGAGCCACCTTGTAGTTACACACAGGTGTGGCCCGCCCTGATTCAGTAGGGTTCTTGACCCCACCACTTCCTTTCACTTTTTTTACTCACAGCATTTGGTCCTGATGAAGGGCCATGGATCTTTCTGACCGATCAGGCAAGAAACATGTTGACCTTTAGTTATGAAGGCACCCTACGCCCTTTTCAGTAACTCACGACCTTCGGGGTCTTTTAATCTGACAAGGGAACCTATACAATACATTTTACTCACTTTCGGTATCCCTTAGTCAGTTTTATCTTTCACGCACCCACTTACTACTCACATAGGACCCTCTTTTCTCACACCCACACTCATCTGACGGCTGTATAAACAAAAGATCTCCGCTAAAGCGACCCTTCAGGGGACCCGTAGGGCATTGCAGCGCTGGCCCGACGAGGAGCAAACGCCCGATGATGAAGCATGACATCCTTTGGGGTGTGTGAGGGCATCAAGAGACAAGACTTGCGCTTGCCTCTAACTAGTGAGCTCTAGACCCAGGACCCTCCCCTTTCCCTCATTTTTCTGTGTGTGGGCGACTATCTGCACCCATCCCTGGAACAGCTACCCCCTATTTTGATTTGTGGTTAATATGCATGTTCATCAGTAAAAGTCTGTACTGCAACCTTGGTGGAAGGACCTCTTTCAAGTCCTGCTCACAATGAATACTGCAGGGAAGTACCGTGGAATCCTAGATTGGGTCCACTCCAGTCATTGTAAGAGGACAATAGAACCTCCAGACTCTGGTGATTCTGCAATTGCTGAGCCCTCTGGTACTACCCTGCCTTTTGCTCCCAGCATGTTTCACTGAACCAGCATGCATCAAGGCTGCAGGGAGCAGGGCCCGACTGTCCGCAATGGGCATCGGGCGTTTCCCGGGGAGGCTGGAAGGGTGGGGGCCGGCTTTGCAGAGGTAAAGGCCAGTTTTGTTACTGGGGGCCAGTTTTGCAGCAGTGCTGCAATATCGGCCCCCGGTAACAAAAGCTGCATTACTTCACACTTGCACCCCTCCTCTCCCTTGAGGGCTGGTCCAACAAAATTGCCAGGGCTGCTTTGGGTTCCCAGTCTGGCCCTGGCAGGGAGGGTCCCCATTGTTGTGCCTCCACAATCTTACCCTCATCAGAATGCAGCCCTCCTTCTCACTGATACAAAATCTAGCCATGGTAGATGGCAGACCTGAACTACTGGATCCTGTTTTTTTATTAGAGCAGCGTGAGAAAGTGCCCTCTTTCTGCATGGTTGCCCCCACTTTTTGCTGAACTGCTGATGTACTTTGGCTGAGTGTGCCCTGGGCTCCTGCCAATCAGGTTCCCAGGGCCTATGTTCTTTCCCTAAAACTGCATTGAAGACCAAACCCAATTGGCACTTTCTGGCCACAGGTCAGTCCCTGGTAAATGGGGCCACTGGTACCCAGGGCACTGTGACCAGGGATGGCCTCTAAGTGCTGCAGCACTTATTGTGCCACCCTTAGAAGCCCTGTACCTTTACACACACACGCTGCCTTTGCAGGCTGCGTGTTTTGGTGCAGAACAAAGTGAAGAGTCGACATGGCACACATCCCTGTGTGCCATGCCTACAACCCACTGCCCTGGCATAGATCAGTCACCTCTCTAGCTGGGTGCACTATACCAGTGGTGAGGGTACAGGTGCATGTGCCCTGTACCCCTACAGTGTCTAAGTCCATTCTTAGACATTGTAAGTGCAGTGCTGCCAATAAGAGTATATGGTGCTGGGAGTTTGTCATTACGAACTCCACAGTACCATAATGGCTACACTGAAAACTGAGAAGTTTGGTATCAAACTTCTCAGCACATTAAACCCACACTGATGCCAGTGTGGAATTTAATGAAAAATGCACATAGAGAGCATCTTAGAGATGGCCCCTGAAAAACGACCTACCACGAGTGTCCAGGCTGAGTGGCTGCTTTCAGCTGCCACCACCAGATATGTTTCTGGACCCCTGGGTCGAGAGCCTGCTGCTCTCGGGGGCCTGAAACAATGCACATCCTGGGACGAGGTGCCAAGCCTCCTCCCCCAGGATGGGCAGGGTCCACTAAGGTGAAGCTTCAAAGGCTTGCCACCTTTGTGAGTTTCCCCAGGCCACTTGCTGCTTTCAGCAACTGGTCCCCACTGGTTCTGACCCCCACTTTGGGCGGGCGAGCCAGCGGGAAAACCAAGTGAGGAAGGCAGGTGTGCCCACCTCTGCCAACTCCACCCCTCAGGTGGGGGAGGCCAGGTGAAGCACAACTCTCAGTCCCCACCATCTTGCAGATGAGGGGACCCATCCAACCAGGATGAGGCTTATGCCCCCCTCCCACTGGAGGGTGGCATAATAGGGGGGTGTACCTACCCCTGGGAAGTGACCCATTGGTCCCAACCTTTTACCTACCTGTAAAGCCCCTAAATCTAGTATTTAGAGGTACCCCTGAACCTTTCTCCCTCAGACAAGAAACTACAAGAAGAAAAGAAGAAGAAGGACCTAACAGCCGTGCCAAAGCTAACAAGAGGAGGGCGCCTACTGACTTGGCCCCAGCCCTACCGGCCCGTCCCCACCTCGAACCTGCAGAAGCGAAACTCCGGTGTGTCCTGCAGCCAGCAACCTCAAGAACCCAGAGGACCTTCCCTGCCTTCCAAACCAAAGACTTTGTCTCCCGTGAACACCGGATTTGTTCACCAACAGACTCCAGCTCCGGCAAGATCTGCGAGTCTGCACCACTCTGCACCCGATGCCCATGGCCTTGGGTGGCCCAACCGACAGTGCCTAACCAACCCCCAGCATCCCAACTTACCTCTCCAAGTGGTGATCACACCCAGAAGACCTTTGTCCCCGAGCCTGCAGTGTGTTTGCAAACCGGAGACTCCCCATTGAAAGCTACAGGGCGCCCGACGCCAAAACAGCGCTCTGTACCCGGCCACCCCAGTGCCGCTGAGGGTGCAACTTTTGCGCTGGCTTGAACCCCCCCATTTGCCCTGAGCTTAAGTCAAGGAGCTTTGCTCCCACAACCCAGTGGCCTGCTCGTCTGCAGCCACCAACCCGAGGCCCCCTATCCCCCTTTGGATAACATTGGACCTCAGCACTCTGCACCCGGCTGCCCTAGTGCTGCTGAGGGTGTAACAAGAGTGCATCCTTGACCCTGGGGGACCCCTGAGTCTACCCCCCGAATACCAACTCCCGCAACCGAATACTTACCTTTGAATCGATAACCCTATTTTCCTCCATAGGATAACATTGACTGTTTTTCTATGAAAAGTTTCTAAGTGTGGAGTTGGAAAATCTATGAAACCCTTTAAAACTGTAACTAAATAACAAAAACGCTTTTACTTACCTGTTTACAGGAAATGTCCCAGTGCAGTATCCAGGTATACTGCCCTGTGTAAGAAAAGTAATCTGTAAAGTAATCTACTTGGCATTCTACTAAAAAGCCAATACAAAGTATATGTACAGTATTTCAAAGCATTGCATTACTAGTAGCTCTACTGTAATCAAACCAAAAGTATATATACAACTGCAATACAAACTGTTTACAAACTGTATTATTACTGCAAAGTACTTATCACTTACCTGTGCCAGGCTTGCTTGGTTCTAGGAAACAAAATACCTGAAAGAATATTTTTATACACCAATTGGTCTGAAGTTCAGTATTTGAGTGTGTGATATCATTTGCTGATTGAGTGTGTACAACAAATGCTTAACACTACCCTCTCATGCAGCCTTACTGCTCAACCACACTACCACAAATAGAGAGTAAGGTGCTATCTACTTTTACCTCTGCCTACCTTTGAGGTTCCACTGGACTCTGTGCACACTATACCTCACTTTGGTATAGTATATACAGAGCCAGCTTCCTACATGCAGTACAAGGGCAGTATTATAAAAGTAATCAAGAGCATATCTATAAAAGGCAAATCCATGTCACAACATGGCGCAGACAATATACAACGAGAGAGAGCCTGATAAAGTGCATACGTGCATAGCAGCAATCTGATTACTAAATGTTCTTACATACATTTCACAGCTTTTACATTCATTGACCTAAATAACATCAGAAAAATAAAGTGCAACAGTGCAAAGAGCAATTATAACAAAGTAGTACTTAGTTTATCATAAAAATACCAAATTTAATCCAATAATAAACAGCCACCTCCTAATTTGAATCATATAATGTACGGTGTCGAAAGTGCAAATAGAGTGCATAAAACCCAATACCACTCCCACCATATTCCCATTGACTAATTTATAAAAAGGAGAGAGAGTTTGCCGATATTAACCTAAATCTTCGAGTGGCACTAACTCTCTTCGCGTAAGCTTCCTCAAATCTATATGTCCTACACATTTTACTAAACCAATGACCCATCGTTGACTAATCAGTTGTTCGCCAATTCTGTAAGATAAGTGATCTTGCCACAGTTATCGATAACGATATAAAATATTGCTGGTGTTTCCTAAGGCATTTAACCTCCCCAGAGGAACCAAATAGAACCAACATACACGATGGGTCAATTACAGTGGACATACAACGAGAAATAGTTATAAAAACTTCGGTCCAAAATTTCTGTAGATGGCTACATTCAAAAAATATATGTACCCAACCACCTGTTACATCTAAAACAGTGGTTACTCGTAGTGGGATACATCTTATATAATTTAGACGGCGTGTAATACAGCACCCATCTTGAAAAAAAATGAATTCTTTCAAAATTGGCTCCCCGTAACCCTTTATAACTTAGCTCACAGAGCGATGACCATTCTTTTAAATTAAATTTACATCTTGCCTCGGAATAAATTTTCTGCAATTTATCCAAAATATCTTTTCCCTTTTTTTGCTGTGGTGCAACAGATGGTACCATGTACCTATCCCTAATGTATTGATCGCCATCTGTCTTGCAATCTGATATGCAGACTCATTCAGAATACTATAATTACTTTTTTTTAAACTCGCAATCTGGAAAAAACTTAAACATAAAGCCGTACTTTGATTACCGGCTTGCATCTGAACCGTATCCCATGTAATTAGTCTATCAAAATTAAAACAAATTCCAAGTTGAACAAATCCCAGTTTTTGCCAGGCTTGCAGAAGTCTTTTAGACAGAAATAAACCACCAGCTGCGCAATCCTGAATAGGGGTATAGGCATGGTAAGCCGAAATATTTAGAGAATTAAAAAACACATGTATTCTCCCTGACAACGCCAGCAGCACCGTATATCTTGTTTTCTTGGGGAGTTTTGCTACTTGTAGGAAAGTTGACAATTTAGTTGCACTTTCATGGTTCAAGAGGAAGTTATCATAAACTGAGTTTGACTCACCTATTTTGCTTATCAAATTGACCAGAGATGCCTGATAATATCTTGCAAAATGGGGTAGTGCTAAGCCCCGTATAATGTATTCAGTTGAAGTGTAGCTAATTTCACGCGAGGCTGCTTATTATTTCATACAAATTTTCGGATCAAACCATCCAGTTCTTTAAAAAAGAATTAGGAACTTTCAAAGGGAGGTTAATAAAAAGAAATAAGAACAGTGGGAGAACTGACATTTTTAACA
Organism: Calotriton arnoldi; assembly: GCA_963921515.1. NCBI lineage: Eukaryota > Metazoa > Chordata > Amphibia > Caudata > Salamandridae > Calotriton > Calotriton arnoldi. The sequence goes on from CAWUFW010001876.1 coordinate 2,481,929, forward strand.
TAGATACCCGTCCAACTAATGACAGATTCAGTAGGTCCATTTATCTTATAGTATCTTCACCTTTGCCAACGTCCTTCTGCAATTTAATGAGAACAGCTCTGCATATTGATCTGTGACTAAAATCCCAAGATATCTAATAGGGCCAGGCGATACACGTGGTAAGCATGCTGGAGTTTCTGCGGGAGTCAAATTAAATGTAAGAATTTCTTTCTTTGTTTGGTTCACCTTATATCCCCCAATTTGTGTAAAATTGTCAATTTCATCCAACGCATTATTTATATTTATGCCCTCTGCTTTAAGATATAAAATTATGTCATCTGCGTTAATATTTACCTCCCTGCTTCTGTTCCATTAATAATAGTCTTGGCTTTGACTTGGCTATATAGCTCTTTTAACATACCTATCAACTGGTTAGGAAAACCAAACTTCACTAATATCAAAAATAAGGCCCGCCAATCTACCAAGTCAAAAGCCTTCTTGGAGTCCATCATCAGTATTGCTGCCTTAATCTGAATCACCAAGAAGTAGTCGATTGCTTGTATTAAAAGATAGGTATTGGTTTCCTTGTAATCTTCCTGGCAAGAAGCCATTCTGATCTATATGCACCACCTGTTGGGCTGAAGGTGCAATTCTCCTTGCCCAGATTTTCGTAAAAATCTTATAATCTGTATTTAACAGACTAATCAGTCGATATGAGTTCGGATCACAAGGATCTTTGGGCCAGTTGTACGACCAAGAAAATTGCGCATCGCAAATTGCGACTCTTTTGCGAGTCGCAATTTGCGAGGCGCAATTCCGATGTACAACACTGTTTGCGATTCCTAATGGGGTTGCAAATTGCAAGGCTCATTAATATTAATGAGCCTCTCGCAATTTGCGAGCCCATTGGGAATGACAGCCCTCCCAGGGATGGTGGCCTGCTGGGCTCAGCAGACCACCATGTCTGGGACTGCTTTTTAAAAAAGCAGCTTTTTTTTTTTTAAATGCAGCCCGTTTTCCTTAAAGGAAAACGGGATGCATTTAAAAAAGAAAAATGAAACTTTTCAGTTTCATTTTTTTAAGCGCAGACAGTGGTCTCTGGGACCACTGCCTGCTCTTAAAAAATATTTTTCAACATACTTACAAAGGGGAAGGGGTCCCATGGGGACCCTTCCCCTTATGCAGTGGTTTACCACCTACTTGAAGTAGGTGGTAAACTGCGAGTGTTTTGGGGCCGCAAATGCAGTCGCAAAACACTAGTACATAGCATGTTGACTCGCTATTAGGAAGGGACGCCCCTTCCTAATAGCGAAAGTCGCAAATGCTATTTTGTGAGTCAGGGACTCGCAAAATAGCATTTGTACATGCTATTACCCTTTTTTGCGGCCGCAAACGGGAGGTTCTCCCGTTTGCGGCCGCAAAAAAGGGTCGTACATCTGGCCCTTTATCTTTTTTAAGAAAAATAATCACTATCGACTCCTTGAATCCCTTAGAAACAGTTGCTCCCTCTTTTATTTGATTAAAAAGATTAAATAAAACAGGAAGTAATTCATCTTGGAACCTCTTATACACTTCTACTGGGACCCCGTCACAACCACAAGCTTTAGCATTGGGCATATTTTTCAGTGCTTCTTCAATTTCTAATGATTCTATAGTAGCGTTCAGCTGCGGGATATGTTCCCCTGATACCTGTGGCGGCTCTAGAGAATCAAAATACATGCTTTGATCATGCTCTGCTATTATCTGCATTTCTGTATACATTTTTTTTAAATGCGAGATAAAGATATCCTCAATCTTCTGAATATCCTCCACTAATTGATTAGATATTGGACCCCTCAACTGATTTATTATTTGGGAGCTCTTCTGACTTTTGGAAGGCCCTGCTAAAAATGTGCCAATCTGCTGGTTTTCCTCATAAAGTTTTTGTTGATACGCTTTAATCCCTATGATTTCTTCTACCAAAAAAAAGTCCCTTAGCTCCTCTTAGTTTAAAATGATTCCTGCTGCCATATTTTTAGCAATTGTTCCTCAATTGAGGCTGCATTTACTTTTTGTCTGGCTTTATCCACAGCTGCTTGCATCCCCTCCACCTTTTCCATACGCTGTTTAGCAATCTGTGCTTTATAGGAGATAACTTGTCCTCTGAAGGCGGCTTTAAAAGCCTCCCAAACCGTAAAAATAGAGGCAGCATTTAAATTAAATTTGAAGAATTCCTTCATAAAAGCTTTTGTCTCCTTTAACCAAGTAGGGTCCTCCAGCAATGATTTGTCAAATGTCATCTTACTTTCTACTTAGGGATAAACTGAAGGGAGAATATAAAGGAGACCACCGAATGGTCTGAAAAGGAGTTGGCAAAAATCTCAGTCCTACCATTAGCCAACAATTTGTCTACCAGAAAAACATCCAGTCTTGAAGCTGTTCTATATCTCAAAGAGTAGCAGGTGAACTGGAGGAAGCCCGGGTGTCCCGCCCTCCAAGGATCTACAAGCGCTAAATCTGTTTTTATTGTATTTATTAACCTTGCCGTCTTCAATTGGCGCTTAGTTTTATTGGAGGTGTCAAGTTTAAGATTTTGAATAAAATCGCCCCCAATAATCAAAACGCCTTCTGATTGTATTGCCGTATCATAAATTTGTTCTAGCGCTGCAGTATCATCCTCAATGGGGACATAATAAATCACCAAATTTAGCCCTGTTTCCTCAATTTTCACTTTAACCCAAAGCCATCTCCCCCTCTTGTCCCGAATTACTTCCAAAACCTGCCAATCAATTGAATTTGTTAGTAAAATCCCAACGCCTCGAACTGCTGCAGTAGCGGAAGAAAAATATGCATAAGTATATTTCTTTGGAAGGTACGTCCTGGGAGTATTAGTACTAAAATGAGTTTCTTGTAAAAAGCTAATTTCTGGAGTAAATGTGTCTAACCAAGTCAACAAAGCACCCCTCTTACGTGGATTTAAAAGCCCATTTGCTTTGCAAGAAATTATCTTAATCTGTTGCAGCATTTCTTCTATTTTCAGAAATGCAAAACTGTACCCATTTTACAAACAATACCGTGGCCTCCCTCTCATTCTCTTCTCTTATAACACCGGATAAGCATTGTTGCACATTAGCTCTTGCCTTGCTCATTTTTTGACTGCGAAACCCCCCACGCCCCCTCAACCTTCTTCCACCCTCCCCGCTCACCCTTCCCAGAGCTGAGGATTTCCCCACCTACGAGCCCTGGGCCCTCCCTTCACCAATAGGTGCCATGGTATTGCACCTGACCCCCCAAAAACACTTCCCTCCACCGGAAAGAAGAAAGAAGAAAAAAAAAAAAAAAAGAAAACCAAGAATTAGAGATACACTTCCGCCTCCACAATTAAAGGTTATGCCTCCTATAGTACAGTCAAGCCTTATCTTGAGATAACTCTGCTAACAAAAGATTCACATCTTCAATAGAGGAGAAAACGTGAAATCGCCCCTTCACCAGCACTTTTAGTTTTGCCTGTTGCACAATCGAGGCTTGTCCCCCCATGTGTTTAAATTTTTGAGCCAGCTCCAAGAAAGCCTTACGACATCTGACCTTTGCAGCCTCTAAATCCGGGAACACCCTCATTTGAACATTTTCCGCAATGAGAAATGATTTTTGACAAATTGCGGTAGTCAAAACCTGTTCTCTGATTCGACTGTCCGCAAAATTTACCAATATTGTCCGTGAAAACTTGGCGTCAGCAGAGCGCTGGGCGGGAATCCTGTGTGCTCTCATGATGGTTAAATCACTCGGGGCATTTGGTAGTATATATTTCTTAATAAGGGAGTTCATCAACTGGGGGACATTCTGAATATCCCCCTGCGCCTCACTTCCTTCTGGGACCCCGATAAACCTCAGATTGCTACGTCGTGAATGGTTCTCCAACATCTCTGTTTTAACTTCCAGCTGTTGCAATTTCTTTAGCTCAGGCAAAATGATCTTATCCATTTTTTGATAACGATCCTCAAGATCAGAAATTCTTTGTTCAGCTTCAGCGAGGCGTTTGGGTAGTTGCATAAGGGTTTCCTCAATTGAATTCACTGTTTGATTAACTGTTGCTGTATCAAGAGCTTGCTGTACTTTAAGACCCCTAATCTCCGTTAAAATCACATCCAGAAGAGGTCTCAATACTCCAGAGTTAGCTTCCAGGTGGGGTTCCATATTGTCTGATTCCAGTACTGATTTCAGTAACATTTCATATTTGTCTTGGGCTGGCTTTAGACCTGTACTTACTGACTCAAGAACGCCGCCGGCTAATTCAGTGGCATTTGGTAACGCTTCTGGTTCAGGTATAGCTGAAGTCATGTTACCTTGAGTCTGAGGCAGTTCTAGCGGAGTCAGGATGGTCTCTGTCTGTAACATATCTATTTTGGGCAGACTTTTTGATACAAACGATAATCTTTAGGCCTCGCTGAGGCGGTACTAACTACATTTGAAGCTGCCAGGGTCGGGTAGGAGGTGGGTGGAATAATCACTGAAGGAGATCTCTCTTGAAATAACTCACTACCCGCCTCCACTCTAAAAAGGTTTCTTCCCCTGTAGAGCAAGATAAATGGGCGACTCTGCCATACCGAGCCGCTGTACTTCCATGGTGGATGGCAGGATTACCAGGCTGCTTAGTGCGTTGTTGTCACATTACATTGGGGCGCATGTGTTCCCGCCTGGCTCTTAGGTTGAGCCCACCCCGCAACTCTTCGCACACTGGGCCCACCTACCTTGGGTCAGTTGGTCGTCCTGTGCCCTTCCACCATCCATCGCCACAGGGATTTCAGCCCTCTTCAGCAAGCGTTATTCTCTCACGACTTCTCCTTGGATAAATACGGCCGTTCTCAACTCACAGCTCCACTCTAGCTCTCAGCTCCCCTCTAGCTGCCTTTAATAGAACTGCAAATCCGTACTGCAGTGGCCCCACAAACTTCAAGCTTTTCAAACCCCCTCTCATGTCCAAGATTTCACTCTCCTGGGGGGGAGGGGGCGCTTTGCTGTGTAAATGCGGGGGGAAAAAAGTCCAGCAGGTCTGTAGTTTCAGATTTTGCACCCCCTCTCGGGACCCCAGCTCATTCTCCAGGGGGATGGGGGGGATCCCCAACAAAAGCAGTAAAATCAAAAGAAAATTTTTTTTTGCGAAGCAAGCGGTACATGGAAGATCGGCGTTTTCAGATCCTACAGCTGAGATCTGTGAACCTCGCTGCATCAGGGTCGCGTTACGGAAGGCGTCTGACATCAGCCGGCGGGAGGGATTGCGCTCTCGGAGCTCAGCAGTCAAGCATGGGGACTCCGCTTGCTGCCCTATAGGAAGTCTTGTTGTTGTTGGCACATGGTGTGGTTCTGCATCGATGTAAGGAACAGTGGGTGCCTCAAAGAGAGCTGTACCTGCCTTGTAAACACCCACTGAATCAATGCTACTTATATCAGTAAAATACATATGTGCATTTGGTGGACAATATTAAAAAGAGCTTAATCTTTCTTCTCACTGGATTTACATTCAACTACTTACAGTTGCACAAGCAGGTGTCCCGATGGTACCTGTGTCTTTCCACATACAAGAACAATACCTTGATCTGAATCTTTATTTATTTTATTTTATTTGAAGAGTTTTATATAGCGCTGGCTAGACCCGGAGGTATCAGAGCGCTTTACATGAGAACAGTTGTACAGAAGTTACATCAGTTACAAAAACATAAAATAAAAACAGATATGTCACTTGAAGCATGGGGTAGGCGGGGGGATTGAGACAAGGGGGTAGGAGGAAAACAAACAAAGTCAGGCAGGGCAGGGAGAGGGAGGCAGCCACAGGATCTCGGAGGGAGGTGGCATGGGAGGGAAAGGAAACACAGCAGAGACGAGGAAAAACATTGTCCAAGGTCCGGCTGGGTAGGTGATGGCCAAGGGGTGAAACCAAAGCCAATCTCCTCTATAGCTGCCTAAACAGCTCCACCGGGCATCGGCCATGGTTGCTCGGGCTCAGCAGTCAGTACAAACAAATAGTTTCCGCCCGGGGGCATTGTCATATTTAAGTCAGCGGCATCAATCCCGGTGATACTGGTAAGGGTCGCCCGCATCAACCTCCATCACTCTGGCATTCGTCTCTCCTCAGCAGGTCTAGGTTCACTTAGCGTGAAGAGTATGCAGACTCTGGTCCATGTTTAGGGGCGGAACACCACTCAGGAGGCTGAAAAAGGGGTTCACCAAGGAGCATCAGCTCCGAGCGGCCATGATGGGGACTGGCTACTCCTCCACTTGCCCCCCATTTTGCTCCCCTCATCCTTGCTTATTTTCATGCACTGCTTGGGCACAGAGGCCGCCATCTTAAGGTCAGGCAGCTGGGATCTGGTCGGCCCGTGCAGCATCCCCCAGAGTCAAGGTATCTCGAGAGGCACACACTCTCAAAGTCAGGGGGGGGCCCTCAGCGTCAGTGAAAGTCCCGAACCACCAACATCAGAAGTCTCTTACCGGTGCGCCCCGCCGGGCGGATGACGGAAGCTGCCCTCAGTCTTGCAGTTGGGCACCTCGTCTCTTCCTCCGTTTACAATCGGCCTCCGTTTCTCGCATATTGCCGCCACAGCCTCGGGGTCTTATTAGTCGATGTTGCCGCCATCCACCGTCACCTGCTTTGGCCCCATTAGAGCTGCACCCAGGCCCCAACAGGCGCTCAGTCGGGTGCTCGGCAGGCCCAGCCCAGTAGTGCAGCCTCACCTTCAGCGTTTCTGGTGGCCGGTTACTTCCCCTGGCACTCACGAGACCCGGTCTTCAAGGATCCATCGTCCGGTGGATTCCGCCGCACAGTGTAGTTGTCTCCGGGGTTCGAGACAGTATACCGGCCTCTCCTGCAGGGTCATTGGATTACAGATCAGAATCACACCGGAGTGCGCGTCAGCGGCTGCGGTCACCTGTTGTTACCGCTCCAGGACTCTCACGGATCTGCACGGACACTATCCTGGTGAGTGTGACAATGTCTCAGTTCATATCCCATTATTCACTGAAGGTTTATGTTTTCCTTATCCAAGTATTTTGCGTTCTGCTCTTCATCTTGCCTACACTGCATAACGATTATTCTGCAAATGCTGTAATGGCACCCTTTGTGTGGGCCAGAGTGAGCATCAATTTTCTGTTCAGGGGCCCTATCAGACTCTTGAGCTAGAATCAAGCATGTCAGACTGTCATCAGGCATTCTATATTCTCATAGCAATATGACAAAACAATCTGAAATTACCTTTATGTGCGGTAAGAAGACCATAGCCCGATTACAGACAGATTGGTATGGATCATGTTATCCAGCATTTGTAGTCCTAGCTGTTTGTCATTCACTCTCTGAATCCCCATACTGAAAGAGACTGACGAGTAATATCAGAGACTGCATGATTTTATGCTATCCTTTTCCCAATGTATGGGATTGGATTGGGATTAACTCACCCCACATCGAGTTCAAACTTCAAGAAGTCGTCAATGTTACCGATCTTGTTTTGGGGCTTATTGCAGACCATCTAGCAGCACAGAGAAATGTAAGCCCGCAAAATCGTATGGCTTTGAATTTTGACCTGGTTACCAAGCATGAGGTCTGTGCCACGGTATGGATACATTTTTGCATCTATATACTACATACCTTGCTATATATTCACTAGCAGATAGATTACTTTGGGGAAAGTGTAAAAGATCTACACAAAATAAACAATTTGTTTAATTTAGATGGGTGGGGTATCTATTCCTGGCTGAGAGAAACCATTGGTGGTTTGTTTTTCAAGGTAATTGGAATATTACGTCCCATTTTCTTGATTTTCTTTTTTTTACATTCTTATATGAGTCTGTATGTGTACTACTTAATGCCTCTCTAACAATAAAGGTTTATCCCCTTTCTTTCTACTCACTATTTCCAAAGGCAATAATGCTAAGGATTGTAACCTTCATTATGAAAATCAGAAATGTATGAACAAAAATATAATAAGCTATGAAATAAGTAGATATATTTAAACAAAACTGCTCTAATAGTTGCACCTGGGGGTACAAGAGAGAGGGATTGAGAGAATGATTGCATGTACTCTTAGCATTACTGTGGCAGCCAATGCCATTTTGTTTGCCCATGCCTTCTGGTGTATTTAGCCTCACTCTCATGCTTGGTAGATCTAAGGGGGCGATTATGACTTTGGCGGTGCTGTGCCAGCTCAGCACTGCCAAACTTGTCTCTGGTGGGATTTTCCTGTCTTTTTTCCTGCTTTCCCACGACAGTGCCCTGAAAACGGGCACCCCAATGGAAAAGCAAAAGAAGTTTCAGAATGGCATGAACGATGAAGTTCACGCCGACCCAGAACTTGGGGTGCATGCAAACAGGGGGGCACATGTAGTGCCCCCCTGAATGCATCCCCATGGCGGTGGGTGCATGGGGGCCCTGTAGGACCCCCTTTGTTTCACCCCCGCCAGCCTTTTCATGGCGATGAGCCCGCCATGAAAAAGGCTCCCGGAGGGGAAACTCATAATATGCTCGGTGGAATCAGCGGTCCAGCCTTGCATATTATATAGGCCCTCTGCGATGTGCCACCGCCAGTCGGTGCAGCAGTGGCCAGTCCTAAAAGGCACCTCATAATGAGGCAGATGCAGGACCACCACCGCTGCACCACTGCGAGACAGGCGGTCCAAGACCGCCAGACTCGAAATTGGGCCCTTAGTGTGGATTCACATGTAGTCAACTCAGTGTCTATAAGTTTACATTTCTTGTCCGAAGGTCATTGGCACCTTTTCCATGAAAATTTGGCCTGGGTAAAATTTTTATTACATCGGAGTAGTTTTGGTAATTTTGCATTACTCATTTGATTTGAAATTACTGAAAATTATGGGCCAATTCACAAAAGTAATCTGAGACAAAATCCTAACTTTACGACTTTCGGTATTCACAAAAGGCATTTAGGAACAGTAAAGTTAGGATTTTGTCTTACGTTTGTCTTAAGTTTTGGTCTTAAGACAAAATCCTAACTTAAATTTAACTTAAGTTTAACTTAATTTAATTTAGGATTTTGTCTTAAGTTTGTCTTAAGTTTTGGTCTTAAGTTAAACTTGCATCACCCATCTTACCCATCTAGCCATAGTGGGTGAGGAGACCGCTTGATGTGGTTTCGTAATTGTGAGCAACAGTTGTTTCACTTCTCTGGGTGACAACTCCTTCAACTATCTCTCATACTCCTAGAAGCACCACACCACACACAATTTGGGTCAATTTGGGAACGCAGGATACAATACCGCGTATTAGGTTTTGTGTGGTTGGAAATAGAAAACGTAACTCCCTCCGGAGTAAAAGACCTACTTGTTAGATCCAAGGCACGGATGTCCGATAATCTTTTGCATGATATAAGGCATAACAATGTGATCAATTTGGCAAAGAACTGTTTTGTAGAGAGGTCAGCGTTGTCTGTTCATCTTATAAATAAATGTAGCACTTTGTTAACGTCCCAGGAGTGGATGTTGGAGGATTAGCCAGGTTGGTGACTTACATTAACTTACATATTAAGGAATAAGACCTGATTGGCTTACCTGGAATTGGAAGTTGTCCAGCTGAAATAGCCAACTTGAAGGAGTTGATGGTGGAGTATGCTCTGCCAACTCAGCCAAAACATTTAAGACGTGTACAGCTTCTGAGCCCACAGGAACCAAGTGTCCTTCTGCACACCAACTGTTCCAGGCAGACCATGCTAACTTGTACTGTTTATGAGTCGTTGATGCCAAAGCTTGTGTCATAAAAGTGGAAGCTGATCCTGAAAGGCCAAGCAAGCTCCATTGTTGCCCGATACTCTCCATGTCATCAATGTCAGAAGATCTTCTTTGATCATTGGGTGGATTTCTCTCCCTGGTCCTTGTAAGATGTCCTGAAATATTGGAAGAACTACCCGACAGTTGATCAACATCCAGAGGATAAGGAGGAGCCAAGACTGGGATCTCTAAAAAGGTGTCACTAGAATTAACTTAGCTCACTGACACCTGGTCTGAGTCTTTACTTTGATGATCATGATGAATGGAGGGAAGGCGTAATTCAGTCTCTCGTCCAATCCTGAAGAAAAGCATCTACTGCGGAGGCTTCCTGGTCCTGTCTGCAGCTGAAGAACTGAGGAACTTGTGCATTCAATCTTGAGGCAAACAGATCCATAAGTGGAAAACCCCATTTCATGCAAATGAGATAGAAGACTTGGGGATGAAGCCTTCAGTCGCGGGGGTCTGCCAGAAAAAACAAGTTCCAGTCCACCACTGTGTTGGCAGTGGCCCGAAGTTGAATTGCTGACACCAAACTCTGCTTGCCTAGGCAGTAGAGCCAAAAATATTTGGCTATCTCCACCAGAGTCCTAGATCTCATGCCTCCCAGTTTGTTCACATATTGTACCACTGAGATGTTGACCATTCTCAACGAAATAGAACATCTCACTCGATCCTTCACCAGGCTGTGAATCGAGAAGGAGCCCGTCAGCAACTCTAGACAATTGATATGTAGGCACAGATTTTCCTGGGATCAACGTCCACCTGTCAAGAGGGTCCTGCATCTGGCATACCAGCGGCTGGCATCAGATTCGATCACCACATCTGGGGCGGATCCAAAAATCACACGGCTGTTCCACGCCTCCTTGCCGGTTCAGCCACCAATTAATTTCTGTCCTGGCTTCTTCTGTCAAGGTTACCTCCTCTGAGTAAGATACTCTCCTTTGGAGGTGGTAGCACTTCAGCCATTGCAGTGCCCTGTAGTGCAACGGTCCTGGAAATATGGATTTGATTGAAGAAGACAAAAGCCCTACTATCCTTGCCAACTGGCATAGGGAGATGTGATTGGATAATATAAAGGCTCTCAGGTCCTTCTTGATCACTAGGATTTTGGTCCTGGAGAGCTCCAGTGTTGCTGCTAGTGCATCGATGGTGAACCAGAGGAAGTCCATCCTGTGTTTCGGAAGCAAGTCTGACTTGGAGTTGTTGATAACGAAACCCAAGTACTCCAATAAGTGGACTGCCATCTGGGCTTGATATATGAGTGTGTCCTTGTCCTGGGCCATGATTATCATGTCGTCCAAGTAAATTATCAGCCTGCAGCTCCGTGATCGCAGCCAAGAGTCAGGTAAAGAGGCAACAGTCTGTAGAGCTGTCTCGGGGTACCCCAGAATTCTATGTGGAACCCTTTTACTGTCTAAAGTACCCATGCATCTCAGGAAATCTCCTCCCACTTGTGTAGACATTGTACTATTCTGCCCCCCGTTTTTACAAAGGAAGAAATTTTGGTTCTTACCTGAGGAGGACCTGTTTCTTCTGCCCTGCTTCTGGAGGTGCAGCCCTGTCTGAATCTGTTCTTGGATTCGAAGAAGGGGGCATACCCCCGATGGTTGTTCCAGTTGGAACATCTGGGGCCTTGATTCCCATGGGAACCCCGGTGGAAAAAATGGCCAGACCAACAGCCAAGTCCTTGTCCTCCCCCTCCAAAAATTCTAGGGATGAACACCTTTTTAACTGAGGCCTTTTCCTTGTTTAAGTCCTTGAAGGCCTGAACAAATTTTGCCAAGTCTTTGACAAAAGCGTCTCAAACAATTGGCCTTTTGCGTCAGGACCTGCCTCCGTAGATGTCTGGTTTCCCATTTTAGGATTCAAGCGGAGGAGGAGAGCACGTCTCCGCTCAGTGGATAGCGCACAATTGGTGTTGCCCAAAAGGCACACTGCCCTCTGGGCCCAACCAGAGAGAATCTCCTCGTCAACCGGTTCTCCTGTGCATTTGCCATCTTCCGCCATTTCTATAATTTTGTGATCGATCTGACATTTCAGGCATCTTGTCCTGGCGTGAGCTCCAGGACCTATCCATACCCCTCTTGGGGTCTTTAATACGCTTGCCCATGAAGGTGTTCATGGTGGCATCCATTTCTGGGGTGGCAGCGACCTTACCCTCTATAGAGGGTCCTGGACATTCAGCCCATAACCTGTTAAGCATCTCCTTATTCAAGGGGTTACTGAGGCATAGCTTCAGGTAATAAGCCACCTTAGAAGATGATTCTACTTCAAAGTGCAGGGATGTCGAATGTCCTCTGGATCAAAAAGGCCTTTAGATAGATCCCAGTCCTAGGGGCCTGTGACCATATCGGTCCTCAGTTTCTTTTTTGAACCCCCAGAAGGATGCCATTCTCTCACCCATTTGTACGTCTGGTCCGAATCTAAGGAGGAGTGGGATTCCATCTCATTATGGTCCTGATCTTGATCTCGAACCGACCAAGACGTCCCCAAAGGGGTGTCGTCTGAAGGAAAGAGGCCACTAGGATTCACCCCCAACTGGGAAAGGTCCACCTGGGTAGTTTGTATAAGATGGCACTATTTCCTGAACGACTCCCCTAGCATTTTTGAGGGCTGGAAACCCTGGGCCCCAATCGGGGCCTCACCTACACCAAGAGGGTGTGTCTGAGGTAAAACACCTTTTGAAACCATAGGATTCTTGGCAGAGGTGCCTTTCAGTTTCTGTGGGGTCAACACCATTGTGTTAACCAAGGACTTTGAGACCGCAAGTTCTATTAGTTCTGCCAATTCAGGGTCAATGACCCCTAACTGCTCCTCTTGTCGCCCTTACACATGATCATCAGCCATAATGAATCAGAAAACCAAAAACTAGAATCCAAAAGGTTATATGGGGTAAGGTAACCTAATGCTAGGATGTGTTGCTCAAAAGACTGCCGCTACCATGCTGCTTATCCCTGAAATTGTTTGAAATGAGCACGTCAGCTAATTCAAAATGGCCAATGTGACTCGTCAGGGAAAACAATCGATATCTACACAAGCGCACCCACTCCGAGTGTGAGGAATAGCTATGGGCGGGCACGCTGTTGAAAAAAATAATCAATATCACTCTTCCCCATCCCTGCCTTATTTACCATTAGCCGCAGGTTTTAGAATACTGAAGGCGGATAGGAGAGAGAAAGAAGTTGCGCCGACCTCGCCTCCCTCACCGAGATGGGAGGCCACGTGAGGTGCAGCGCTGCACTGTAACCTAGACAGTCTGGCTCCAAATACAGACAAGAATGGGCTAGTAAGAATACATAAACGTAATGTGACCAACAATAATGACTTAGTGAGGTAATCATAAATAAAGAATAAGCACTTATCTGAGGCTGCCAAGAGCAGCAAAGAAAGAGGGCTAGCAGAAGATGAGGCCCCGTTATATACTGTTGTGGACTGTTGGACCTGGTACTTTCTGGAGGGTCAGCCCCAAACTTTTTGCCTTCCTCCTCCTACTTTTTGCTGTATTTATTTTTGCTGGCCTTAGGACTCTGTACAGTTAACCACTGGTAACCAGTGCTAAAGTGCTTGTGCTCTCTCCTTAAAACATGTAGGAATTGATTATACCCAATAGTCATATTTAATTTACTTATAAGACCCTAGTAAGGGGGTACTACATGCACTGAGAGCCTGTAAATTAAATTCTACTAGTGGGCCTGCAACACTGATTGTGCCACCCACTTAAGTAGCCCTTTAAACATGTCTCAGGCCTGCCATTGCAGAGTCTGTGTGCAGTTTTAACCTGCCATGCCAACCTGGCAAAAAAAAACTTTTGAAAGGCCCAAACCTTCCTTTTTAATACATCTACGTCACTCCTATTGTAGACCCTTGACAGCCCAGAGAGCAGAGTGCAATGTATTTAAAAAGTTGGACATGCGCTTTTAAGTTTTATAGGTCCTGTTAGTGGAAAACTCTTAAATTCGTTTTTCACTACTGCAAGGCCTGTCTCTCCCATAGGATAACATTGGAGTTGCCTTATTACATTTTATAAGTGTAATTTCCAAATGGGAAGAGATAACGGATTCATGTTTGATGTCTCTGGAAATCTAATTTAAAATCCTAATTTATGGTGAAGTTGGATTTAAAATTATAATTCTGATGATGCCACTTTTAGAAAGTTGGACTCAAAGAACAGGAGTAAACCCATTAACCCAGTTGTGACCCGGGTAGAGTATGTAACAATAGAACAATGTCTCAACCGGAAATCATTTAGAGGAGGACAATTGTAAAAAGAGTACAAATCACTCAGAGAGGGGGGAGAAAGGGGAGACCACAACAAAGTTTCATAGACTATAATTTCTTATTTGTAAGTAGTTGTATCAGCACTACAGTACAGTTTTAGCATAAGTAACCAAAAACACACGTGTGCACTGAACGTGCTGTTGATGGTGAACGGCGCAGTGACACAGTGGTGAGAAACAGCGTGAGTGGCGCAAGACAAGATACAAAAATAAGTGCGTGGTCGTAGATACAGTGAAAGATATATACAGAATATATGCAAGTTAAGTTTTTGACTGGTTAGGTAGACCACGATAACTCCAGGGTATACGCTGAGTTGTCGACGGCGTTTTGACCTGTTCGATTTCAGGTCATCATCAGGACAATGGTTACAAATTTCAGTATAGTGCTGTACAGAATAAAGGAACAAAGGAACAAATGAGAAATGAGGCCCTGGATACAAGTAATTGTAAAGTGGATACAGGAAATTGAAAGGAGAAATAACTACCTGTCACGGTAGTTTGGAATCAATCCAGATGAAGAGTGAAAAACGCACGATGGGTGTGGCGAAGTAGAGGGTCCTATGAGGATCACTGGAGGGGAAAAGGAAATGCTGGAAATGAGTAGGCCCAAAGAGGAGCCAAAAATGACAAGCTGGTAGAGCTGTGCTAGGAAAGGAAGGACAGGGGCAGCAGCTAAAGGATTACCAGAACGATGGGATTCAGGCAAAGGAATCCGTTTAGTGGTTCAAGGCGCGATAACGATGAACCTCGGTCTGCGGAAGATGGACCTGAAAGAAGGGGGTGGAGGGAGGGGTGAGGAGGAGAACTCAAGGAAATTTAAAGGAGCAAACAGGATTGTAGCATAGGCTTACCAGTGTGCAGCAAGGCCAGCGGTCCTTGATGGGGTCTATTTAGAAAGACGGCATGCAAAATTCGGACAGCATGCGGCACAGGTAACAGGCGATTCAAGCGCTCTGTATAGCAGCCAGATGTGCTGTGTTGGAGCCGGCAGGAGAATGCCGGAAGAACAAATACTTCGAAGATCACGTGTGGGTTTGTGAAACTAGAATGCAAGGGAGCTACCACGTGAGATGCCCCAGGGGAATGACAAAGAGGATAGTAAGATGGCAAGCGAAAGGACAATGAATATAAGAGCCCCCAATAGTGGAACATAAGTATAGGTACATAGTTTTTCTGCAAAATGAATAACTATTAGAGAAAACATGCGATGTAAGTGCAAACTTGTACAATCGGAGTGGCAGTAAAATTACATTGTTAAAACATGGAATTCATAACAAAATCCTGCATGGTATTTTGTTGTTTAGCAAGAATTATAAAGCTTAGGAATTCAAAAATTGCAGTACATTGGTTTTCGTCATGTCTTATTATGGAAAACCAGAAATTGTGTACATTTGAATTACATCGGGATGAAGGAAGAGGGAAGGTGGGGGGGTGGGGGGCTGGAGGGTGGGGGAGGAAATGAGGGGGGAGGGGATGGGGAGGGGGAAGGGGGGAGAACGGGGGGTTGGAGAACAAAGGGGAGAGGGAAACAGGAAATGGGAAATGGGAAAGGAAAGGGAAAGGCAAGCTTGTATGACTGAAGTTATGCATGGGTTATGATATCTTGCTATCAAGAAAATACATATACATATATTCTGTGTATACATAATCACATAAGTAGTAAATGTTGTTGCCATAGAAAAGAAAACAGACAGGTGGTCAAGGCAAAGTTAATGTGCAGCAATGGTCGTATTCCACTCATCAAGTGTGATTTTTTTCTCTATAGTGTGAAGCTAGTGGGGCTGTCTCAATGTGACATCTAATGCGACTTTTATGCTGGGAAATGCGTTGCTTTATCATTTGTGTAGTTTGGCCGATGTATAGTAAGTTGCACGGGCAACGTATGGCATAAATCGCATTCGATGTACGGCAGTTGGAGAATTGTTTGAGTTGGTATGTGTGATCCTTCGTGACAAATTCCTTTGTGTTGAGGGTAAGAACACAGACTGAACAAGATTGGCATTTATAGTGACCTATAGTGGGTGGTAGGCCCAAAAGAGAGGCGACCGATTGGTTTTTCTTTTCGTTATCTGACCAAGTGATAGCATGCACCAGTTTGTCAGAAAGATTGTTACCCCTTTTATAAGAAAAGAGAACTTGAGGAGATCGCTGAGCTTGAAAAACTGATATTGGCTGACACCACCATCACTGACGCCAAGGGTCTTCTAGACAAGATCAACAATACCATTGCCACATTCAACACTTTCGAACAGAACAAAAAAATACAGAAAGACATACAAAACTATAACAAGGACACTACCTATCCGTACCTACTTGACACTTTTTACAACATTAACTACCAACCCCCCAGAAACAGGAACTGGGGTAGATACCGAAACAACCAAATCATCACTTTCTCAGATTCATCGAACACCTCCATTGAGGATTCGGACCCTGGTGAAGGTCCGAGCTCTGAACACATACAGATCAGACCTCACCCACTCCCACTCCTACCTACTGGTTTTTTAGGGACAAACCGCAGACGCGGTCGAGGGAGAACAAGACCAACCTACCAGTATCAGTACACGGGGGAACGAAAAACCTGTCGCAAGTTTTATCAATGGGGTCTCCAACAGCGAATACTCGACCCATTGAAGCTATCACTGAAAATATGATGCCTGTCAATGCCACACCTGTCTGTGTCAACACTTCCAACCACACATCTATTCCAATCTTCAATCTATCTAAACACATCTTGTCCTCAGACGAAGTTTCACTCCTGAGCAAGGGTTTATCTTTTGTCCCTGCTGATCGCAGCAATTTCTTCAAATTACAAGAGGATTTACTTTTGTTTTTCCGCTGTATTTGTCTGAAACAATTCTTTGCAGACAAACCTGAAACCAACAGGCAATATGAGAGGCAATTCCATACAGCCTCTACCTTTCTTTCCCCCGCTTTCATGATGCCCCCAGAAATTTTGACATTTGAATGACTAGTGCTGCATGAGATTAAGGAGCTACAGCACCACCGTGAATTTGTCCCATACAATCTCCCATTGACTGAGAAAGAAGCCTTGAACAACTTATGTGATAATCAACACATAGTTATAAAACCAGCGGACAAGGGTGGTGGAATAGTGGTCATGGATATTAACAAGTATGACGATGAAATCATGCGACAACTCGCCAATACCACACATTATCGTGCCCTCACATCAGACCCAGTCTCCAGTATCCGCATACAGATACAAGAGGTTACCAACCGCGCTGTGTTATTTGAAGTCATATCCAAAAAGGAACACACATTCCTGAATAACCCATACCCGAGAACACCCGTGATTTACGTATTACCCAAAGTCCACAAAAATCCATCAGATCCACCAGGGCGACCTATTGTCTCTGGTTATGGGTCTATCCTGGAACCCTTGGGCAAATACATTGATGTGATCCTGAAAGAATTTGTCCCATTGACCGATACATTTGTCCGGGATAGTACACTTGACCAACATCATTGAAGACAGACCATATAATGCTGAAACAGATTTGATGGTTGGTCTCGACATCGAGTTACTATACACGAACATTCCCCACATTGAAGGACTAGATGTCATTGAACACCTGCTGGACACACGCCCTAGACCTACTCGCATTCCGTTGGACTTCATCATGGACCTTCTACAGATTGCGCTTACTAACAACTACTTCCTTTACAAGGACACCTTTTATCTTCAGATTAAGGGCGTCTCAATGGGAGCGTGCTTCGCCCCTAACTTTGCCATTCTTTATGTACATCATCTTGAAACCACACACATCCTATTAATTCAAAATCCATTTCTGCCACAAATAAGTCTATGGCGTCGCTATATAGACGATATACTTTTACTCTGACGTGGTACCTCCGAAGATCTGTCATTATTCATCACCTGGTTAAACAACTGTCAATCACACCTCACATTCACTTCGAATGTCAGATCTAATGACCTTCCATTCCTTGATTTAACCCTTCATGCGGAGGATTGTGCCATTGGTACCATTTTATTCCGCAAACCCACAGAACGCAACACACTTTTACTGTACTCAAGTTACCACCCACGGGGCCTGCGAGATGGCCTACCATACGGCCAGTTCCTCCGTATCCAGAGGAACTGCAAATGGCGCAAAGATTACTTCCGAGAGGCTGCCATCCTTTCTGAAAAATTGGCTAATCGTGGATACCCCAAACATCTTGTCTCCCGCGCCTGTAAATGGGCGTGGTACAACCACAGGGAAGTGCTCCTCTCACCTTCCCCCAAACGTACTAACTCATGTATCCCCTTTGTATCGACCTACAGCCCCTCTAGCAACAAGCTCTGCAAGGTGATAAAAAAAAACTGGGCCATACTCTGGACCTCAGCCCCCTTTCAGGAACTGCCTCTCTTTTCTTACAAAAGGGGTAACAAACTTTCTGACAAACTGGTGCATGCTATCACTTGGCCAGATGACGAAAAGAAAAACCAATCGGTCGCCTCTCTTTGGGGCCTACCACCCATTATAGGTCACTATAAATGCCAATCTTGTTCAGTCCGTGTTCTTACCCTCAACACAAAGGAATTTTTCACGAAGGATCACACATACCAACTCAAACAATTCTCCAACTGCCGAACATCGAATGTGATTTATGCCATACGTTGCCCGTGCAACTTACTATACATCGGCCAAACTACACAAATGATAAAGCAACGCATTTCCCAGCATAAAAGTTGCATTAGATGTCACATTGAGACAGCCCCACTAGCTTCACACTATAGAGAAAAAAATCATTCTGAAACCGACATGGTATGGCAAGTCATTGACCGCCCGGTACTCCCTCTCCGTGGTGGAAATCTGCAATTGCTTCTCAATAAATGTGAATGCCGCTGAATTGCACGCTGTGACTCTGTCAATAATGGTCTTAATACACTTGATGAGTGGAATACAACCATTGCTGTACATTAACTTTGCCTTGACCACCTGTCTGTTTTCTTTTCTATCGCAACAACATTTACTACTTATGTCATTATGTATACACAGAATATATGTATTTTCTTGACACCAAGATATCATAACCCATGTATAACTTCAGTCATACAATCTTGCCTTTCCCTTTCCTTTCCCATTTCCCGTTTCCCTCTCTCCTTCGTTCTCCAACCCCCCGTTCTCCCCCCTTCCCCCGTCCCCTCCCCCCTCCTTCTTTACCCCCACCCTCCAGCCCCCCACCCCCTCACCTTCCCTCTTCCTTCATCCGGATGTAATTCAAATGTACACAATTTCTGGTCTTCCATAATAAGTCATGACGAAAAACAATGTACTGCAATTTTTGAATTTCTAAACTTTATTATTCTTGCTAAACAACAAAATACCATGCAGAATTCCATGTTTTAACAATGTAATTTTACTGCTACTCCGATTGTACAAGTTTGAACTTACATCGCATGTTTTCTCTAATATTTATTCATTTTGCTGAAAAACTATGTACCTATACTGATGTTCCACTATTCGGGGCTCTTATGTTCATTGTCCTTTTGCTTGCCATCTTACTATCGGCACTATCCTCTTTGTCATTCCCTTGGGGCACCTCACGTGGTAGCTCCCTCGCATTCTAGTTTCACAAACCCACACGTGATCTTCGTAGTATTTGTTCTTCCGGCATTCTCCTGCCGGCTCCAACACAGCAAGTCTGGCTGCTATACAGAGCGCTTGAATCGCCTGTTACCTGTGCCGCGTGCTGTCCGAATTTTGCATGCCGTCTTTCTAAATAGACCCCATCAAGGACCGCTGGCCTTGCTGCACACTGGTAAGCCTATGCTACAATCCCGTTTGCTCCTTCAAATTTCCTTGAGTTCTCCTCCTCATCCCTCCGTCCACCCCCTTCTTTCAGGTCCGTCTTCCGCAGACCGAGGTTCATCGTTATCGCGCCTTGAACCACTAAACGGATTCCTTTGCCTGAATCCCACTATCCAGGCAATCCTTTAGTTGCTGCCCTTGTCCTTCCTTTCCTAGCCGGCTCTACCGGCTTGTCATTTTTGGCTCCGCTTTGGGCCTACTCATTTCCTGCATTTCCTTTTCCCCTCCAGTGATCCTCATAGGACCCTCTGCTTCGCCACACCCATCGTGCGTTTTTCACTCTTCGTCTGGATTGATTCCAAACTACTGTGACAGGTAGTTATTTCTCCTTTCAATTTCCTTTATCCACTTTACAATTACTTGTATCCAGGGCCTCATTTCTCTTTTGTTCCTTTGTTCCTTTATTCTGTACAGCACTATACTGAAATTTGTGACCATTGTCCTGATGATGACCTGAAATCGAACAGGTCGAAACGCTGTCGACAACTCAGCGTATACCCTGGTGTTAGCGTGGTCTACCTAACCAGTCAAAAACTTAACTTGTATATATTCTGTATATATCTTTCACTGTATCTATGACCACGCACTTATTTTTGTATCTTGTCTTGTGCCGCTCACGCTGTTTCTCACCACTGTGTCACTGCCCCGTTTACCGTCAATAGCACGCTCAGTGCACACTTGTGTGTTTTTGGTTACTTATGCTAAAATTGTACTGTAGTGCTGATACAAGTACTTACAAATAAGAATTTATATTCTATGAAACTTTGTTGTGGTCTCCCTTTTCTCCCCTCTCTGAGTGATTTGTACTCTTTTTCCTCTAAATGATTTCCGGTTGAGACTTTTAGAAAGTTGGCATTTTCTTGCCTTAGCCATTTGGTGCCTGCAATCTGTCTCTGTCCACATGACTGGGTATAGTTGGCAGTTGGGTATTCTTCCTCGGCAGCCACACACAATGGAAGCTTAGGTGTGACTGGATGGGCCATCACTGGCAGGATGGGAGGGAGGAGCAGGGGTCCAGCCTCACTTACACTTGAATAGGCTGCGTCGTGTATCCACAGAAAGGGGTTAACAACCCTGCATTGTCACTTCAGCCATCTTGGAGCCAGGGCAGGGGAGGTAGGGAATTCCATGCACTTCAAAGACACTATTTGTAAGCTTCTCCCAACTTCTGGAACCTGGGCACCAAAGTATAAAAGAAGGACCTCAGTACACTTCTGGACTTGTGGATACTCTAACAGGAAGAAGGACAATGGTGCTCCTGAAAGGACTGCCACTATGCTGGACTGCTACTTTGAAGGAGCTGTGCTGACCAGCTGCCTGCTGCCCTCTTGCCTGGGGATGAAGAACTAGACTTGCAAATCATTGAATCCAGGACCTTAGAGTGGTTCAAAGGGCTAGTCTGCTGGCCTCCTGATCTGAGCCTCAGAGGCATAACAGGCTCCCCAATATCTCCTGGACCCATCTTCAGCAAGTTCCTGACCCTCAAGAACACGCCTTTCAGGTCCTGAGGCCTTGGTGTGGCTCTCTAGCTCTTAAATTGAAGCTTTTGGGCTCTTCATGAATGCGACTGTACCTGTTCTTACCAGAACCATGCCGTCTTGCACGGAAATTCAGCACGAGCCTCTGCAAGTTCATCTCTTCGCACAGCAAGCATTGATCACCCATGTGGATTGCCAAAACGAAGCACCAGCCTTCCACCCGGCCTGCTCCTCACGCCACACCCACCACCGCCAGTGGCGCGCTCCTTGCTCCTGGTGATCTTCTTCCACATGAACGGGACTCTTTGCACAAAACTTGAGAAGATAAACCTTCAGCGGAACTAATCTGGGACTGCAGCCAAACCACTCTCCCTCACGGTCGGCTTGAACTTTTGAATTTGACCCAGTTCAGTGCGACCAGATATCCTTGTTTTGCTATTTATGCTTTTAGGTGCTATTTTACAGTTATTCTTTAAAAATTCATAACTCTAGTTCAACTGGTTGGATTTTTCTCATTTTGATCTTGTTTTATTTATTAATTTTTGCTCTATTCGTCTAACCTGGTGTGGGATCTTTTTGTGTGGTGTTTTCACTGTTTGTAGTGTTGCACAAACAATTGGCACATTACCTCTAAGTTAAGTCTGACTGCTCTGTGCAACGCTACCAGGGGATTGAGCACAGGTTAATTTGTGGGTTTGCTTGTGCCTTACCCTGACTAAGCTTGTGGTTGCTGCTTGACCAGGGCCTACACCCCCATCAACCACTGACCCAATTTCTAATATGGACATTATAATTGGTTGAACACATACAGTTATGAATATCATGATTGGTTACAACTCTGGATTTATTGGTTTACACTGTTGTTATGGGATATGTATTTTTAGGTCAAGGCATGCAGTAATGGAGTATGGAGTGGAAGCTCCGCCCACTCTCCGCCCATGTTTTTAATTGGCTTGTGTCATTGTCTTTCGTAAATGCTGCCTTCTGATTGATTATGAGGCTTGTTAGTCCCTCCCATTATGGCCATGTCGTCATTTGGACCCTCCCACGGCTACTGGCCCCTTTACTTCGAGTGTTACACGGTACAGTGTTATTTAGAATGTGAGCACTACTTTTGTTGCCTTCTCGCCCCCTTCTCCCCCCTCCCACCGCCCACACTCCCATTGTCCGTGATGCAATGCAATAGGTCTCGCGTAAATGCGAGTCCTATTGCATTGCAAATGCTTGTTTTTTATTTTATTTTGACAGTTTTATATAGCGCGAACTCGACCCAAAAAGAGCGCTTTACATGAACACCAGTTATGTTACACAAGTCACATTTTTTGTTTTTTTGTAGGCAGGGTGAGATTAAGTGATTTGGCCAGAATCACAGGATGTTGCGCCGAGGCCGAGACTCGAACCCGGTTCGCCACATCCTAAGTCGGCAGCTCTGGCTGTATCGCCATATCTTTCTGAACAGTGGAGGTCATAGGGGTGAAACTAGATTGAAACAGTCATCTAGCAGAAGAGACCCACAAAGAAACTCGAAAAGTATTGCCAACTTCGGTTCCCAGATATTTACTCCCAGTAATAGGGCCGATAGAATAATTCAGCAGTGCAGGGACGAATTATGAGGCATTACGTGCCAAATCTGCTGTGTTAATATTTCAACATTTTCAAACAATGTTTTATACTTTTCAGCCTAAATGGTCACCTTTTTAAATGCCCAATCACAGTAATAAATCGCTTTAAAATGACAGGCTAACGTTTGCGAAGTGCTTGGTGCTGCCCCTCATGTGCAGAAATGTGAACAACTTTTGATCCACTGGACCATGAAACTTTTTTTGTTAAATGCTGTAGGTCACAAAGCAGAGATTCATGTGTATGTGGAAACCACCGCCATCTTAGTTCCTCCCGGAGGCTATATATAGCATTAGTCAACACCAGAAACCTTGGTCATGTGGTGAATGCGGTTTTAAAGACAAGCATCCGCGGAGAGTGAAAGTTGCTTCGGTAACTGAAACGAGCGGGCCCCTCCAGGGCAATGTCATGCAAACTTTGTTTGTGCTGTGCTTGTTTCAAATCAGACTTGTTATACCCGTGGACTAGTGACTACCCCTCTCCCCCAATACAGAGCACATGAGAGCTAAATTCAGTGTTTCAATAACTAAGACAATCAGCAGCATCAGGACCATGGACGTCATTCAGGGCTGGCAGCTGGGATTCAGTGCCAAAAACACAGGGGCGGCTCGCCCTACTGGGCACTAGGGCTCCACCCTACTTATTTTCTACCCATTTTTATTATACTAATAGGTAATAGCTTAATAAAACTGGAGCATCAGAAGCTGGAACTGGACATTGGCTGGAAGCGGAGGTAAGTAAAATACAGTGACTATTGTGTACATACAGGTGGGTGGTAGAGCACGTGATTGTGTGAACAGGACTTTATGTGCGAGCATTTGTGTATGAGAGAATGAACATGCAGTGAGTGAGAACAAAGGAGACTGAGTGTTAGTGGGTTTGAGTGAATGAAAGAGCGACTGCAAGTGTGAGAAGGCATTAGAATGATTGTGAGGCAGTGTTAAAGAGTGCAAGGTTGTGTGGCTGAGATAGAGTTCATGACAGTGAGGGTAATGGAGTGAGAATGAGTGAGTCAGTGAGTAAGAATAAGTGAGAACGAGTGAGTTTAACAGCGAATGCAAGTCACAGTGTGACAAAGTATAGGGGAGTGAGACTAGGTAAATATAAGTGAGTGCGAATAAATGAGTGACAATGTGTGAGTCAGAGTGAATGAGATTGAGATGGTGAGCATGAAAGGGAGTGAAAGCAAGTGAAAGCGAGTGAGAAAGTATGACTGAGTCAGAGTGTCAATAAGTGAGTTCACAAAAAAGTGAATCACAATGAATACATGAGTTCAAGTAAATATGAGTGAGTGTGTTAACGTAAGGGAGTGAGAAAGTTGTAATCCTTGCAAGTCGGTCACTGGACCCGGAACACACTGGCATACTAGAGGTAATCCTTGGCAAAGAGGCATCTGTGGAAAATGCTCGTGTTGACATACTGGGGCAAGTTCTTTGTATGGGGCACCCGTGGCCTACTGGATGAAATTCGTGGCATAAGGGAGGACAACCATGAGTAACTGGTGGCCCTCCAATACTAGGGGTATTTTATAACATAAGGTTCACCTATGGTATCGAGAACACGCCGGGGGTATCCGGAGGCACCCTATGGCAGAGCCCGGAAGGGGACACAGATCCTGAACAAAGTGCCCCGGATGAACAGGACAGAGAGGAGGGAGAGGATAACACAGGAGAGGGGAGTGAGGGGAGCCACACGAAAGGGAATAGGAGATTAGATGACGGACCCGAACAGCCCTACCCTATACCTTACAAGGGCACAACTGGGGTGACAAGGCACACACACGTCACCTCCCCCACAGACGGATCTAAAAACTGTCTTAATAGATGCCACAACTGCACAAAATGTATTGTCGACAGCCAGACACACCCTGTAAACACACATCCTACTACAAGCAACCAAACCCAGGGGAGAGGAGTTGGCCTAACTGCTAGGGCGGTCGACCTCAAATCTGGGGAACCGGGTTCCAGTCTTGGCAAGGACCAACATCCTGTGATTCTGGGCAAATCACTTTATCTCCCCGTGCAAGCATTTGCAATGCAATAGGTCTGGCATTTACGCGAGTTTAAGCTATTGGCATTTTAAATGACAATGCCTTTTATTTATGTTTTAAAAAACGAAAACAAAAATAAAAGGCATTGTTATTTGCAATATCAATAGCTCAAACTTGCGTAAATGCGAGACCTATTGCATTGTAAATGCTTGTTTTGTTTATGCTGTTGTGAAAAAGTAAAGAAAGTCTGAACATAATCAAGCCTCTGCGTCCTGACATAGAATTGCGCCAAAGAAAATAACATGTTACACACAGTCCTAATGAGAATGCTGTACATCTGCAATGATCTAACTATTTTGGTTTCTGTCACATGTGCTCTGTTTGTGCTTGAATGTAAAAGTCTATATAAACTCCATGTACTGGGGGCTCAGCCTCAGTAGCTCACTACAGTTGAAGGGAGAATCTTTGCTGCATTATCCCATGATATTGATCCAGCGCGATATTAGCAAACAGCATTCATACACCAGATACTCACTTGGGCCCATACATTCATACTACGCTAATACTTACGCTGGGTTGTCAGTTGTTACCCTTTATCAAAAATCCCTGCTACCAATTACCTTCCGATTGAAGAGTAATGACTTACCAATGAATCCTTTGCTAATTGGGAAGTTTAAAATGAGTGACATTCATTATAATTAACCCTGGGCATAATACTTTGCTACGCTCACGAAGCATGCAAAGTTTGTGCTACTACGCACTACGCAAATTGCACGTAGCAGAGTGAATAACTGTACTAATAAACGTAGCGTAGCAGGAGTATAATAAACTCCTTCAAATGCTTTGATAAAGCAATTTTTATGCTAAAAAGCATATAACCAATTCACAAAAATGAATGTTGACAATAAAATATCAAGCAATGAGAGAGGTGATGATTTTGGAGTCCCCCTAACCTAGGGGAGGACCAAGCAGATGCCTTGAACACAAAAAGCATATCATGTGAGCGATTCAATGGTGGTCCCTTCCTCCTAGGACCACCCCAAGCACAGTTATGGGCAAAAATACAATCCCAACCAAAGGCCCTGCAAAGCATTATGGGACGAGATTAGCAGTGGGCAGTGAATATTATAGTGTCCAATATCAAAATAATTCTACAAAGAGCTGCAGTTCAACTAGTCGTCACTGGGTGTCGTCCCTCAAGAGTGAAATGCAAAAGTATTGAAAACCTTTCATGAAGCTTTTGCATTTGACTCGTGAGGACGACACCAGTGACGACTAGTTGAACTGCAGCTCTTGTAGAATTATTTTGATATTGAACACTATAATATTCACTGCCCACTGTAATCTCGTCCATAATGCTTGCAGAGCCTTGGTTGGGATTGTATTTTGCCCATAACTTGCTAGAGTGGTCCTAAGAGGATGGGACCACCACCTAATCATTCAATAAGATGTGCTTTTTGTTTTCAAGACATCTGCTTGGTTCTCTCCCTAAGTTAGCGAGGATACCAAAATCATCACCTCTCTCACTGCTTTTGTTTTCACTTTAGTGAAATGACTATATGCAATTTTAGCATATAAAGACAGAGATATTTATTTTATCTTAACTTGCACTGTACAAGTTTGCTTTTGGTAATTATTGTACAGTGCAGTGAGTCAAGCACACAGCTAGCACTACGCCCAGGCTTAATAATAATAACAAACTCCTTCAAATGCTTTGATAAAGCAATTTTTTATGCTAAAAGCATATAACCAATTCACAAAAATGAATTTTGACATATCAAGCAATGAGAGAGGTGATGATTTTGGAGTCCCCCTAACCTAGGGGGAGGACCAAGCAGATGCCTTGAACACAAAAAGCATATCATGTGAACGATTCAATGGTGGTCCCTTCCTCCTAGGACCACCCCAAGCACAGTTATGGGCAAAAATACAATCCCAACCAAAGGCCCTGCAAAGCATTATGGGACCGAGATTAGCAGTGGGCAGTGAATATTATAGTGTCCAATATCAAAATAATTCTACAAAGAGTTGCAGTTCAACTAGTCGTCACTGGGTGTCGTCCCTCACGAGTCAAATGCAAAAGCTTCATGAAAGGTTTTCAATACTTTTGCATTTCACTCTTGAGGGACGACACCCAGTGACGACTAGTTGAACTGCAGCTCTTTGTAGAATTATTTTGATATTGGACACTATAATATTCACTGCCCACTGCTAATCTCGTCCCATAATGCTTGCAGGACCTTTGGTTGGGATTATATTTTGCCCATAACTGGCAGGGTGATCCTAGGAAGAATCGTTCAATAAGATGTGCTTTTTGTTTTCAAGACATCTGCTTGGTTATTGGTTCTCTCCTAAGTTAGTGAGGATACCAAAATCATCACCTCTCTCACTGCTTGTTAACTTTTTGTTTTCACTTTAGTGAAATGACTATATGCATTTTTAGCATATAAAGACAGAGATATTTATTTTATCTTAACTTGCACTGTACAAGTTTGCTTTTGGTAATTATTGTACAGTGCAGTCAAGCTACACAGCTACGCACTACGCAATTTGCATAGCTACGTGTAGTTGAAGCTGTACTTCACGTAGCTACGTGAAGTGCTACTACGCAAACTATGCCCGGGCTTAATTATAATACATAATCCTGAAATAACCACTGAGTCAGGAATTTTTAAAATGTTTATCTAAAGATTTAGCAGAGTAAATTACATAACCACATGGTACTTAATCGCATATCACTGATGAAGCATAGAATAATAATTATTGATTAAGGACGGTCCCTCAGAAAGGAGAAGATAGAGACAGCAGCGCAACTAAGGTTGCATTTATATTTACCTAAGTGCGAGAACCAAACCCCTTGGCCAAGGAGTTGGAAAGAATAGGACCCAGGAAGGATGAAGAGCAAAGACCTCCTCCAGGATCAGGACAGGACCGGTGACCTCTCTACAACGACTCCTGAGTCGTTCCCCTCTCTGATACTCGACTTCTCCTCGATTCTCCCGTGCCTTTCTTCTAATGGACTCCGCCGCCCCCTCCTCAGGACCTCTCTGGACAGCGATTCTGTCTGCGATCAATCAGCTTGGCGGTCTGGAGCTCTTCTTGTCAGCATGAACGCCTGATCTTCTTTTCCTCTGTTCTCTTGCAGCATCTCCTTCTTGTCAGCGTCTAGTCTCGTCTCTCTAGCCTCTCTAATTAACTAATGCTATATCTATTATACCCTTCTACGCCCATGTACCTCCCCTTAATGTTGCCAAAATATGGGACCACTACTTCTGATTGGACAGGGACAGGAGGTTGATCCTCACACCATATTGATTTGGTTCGAATTCTGAAGCCCATTGTCTTTAAACTACCGCCCATCCAATTTAATACATTTGCTTTATTTCCCACCCGTCTCACGACAAATGTTATATATTCTTCATATACAAAGTTTCAATTTTCAACAGGAAAGGCAAGAGCACAGCAGCTTCGGCCATCAGGTCATGGCCTTGGACGACGTCCAGGTTACCTTCATTCTTATTCTTTGGCAGCCAAGCAGGACACACATGCGCAGAATCATTGTCTCTCGAGTTTCAGATCACCAACCCCAGGCCCAAGTTTACGAACTAATAAAAGTCAAAGAAGAAAATATTAAAATCACAAATAATATGTTTC
Source organism: Calotriton arnoldi (assembly GCA_963921515.1). Lineage (NCBI taxonomy): Eukaryota > Metazoa > Chordata > Amphibia > Caudata > Salamandridae > Calotriton > Calotriton arnoldi. Next base: position 2,510,514 of record CAWUFW010001876.1, read on the forward strand.
GCTGTATACCCACTCTTTCTACTCTATCCCCCTTTACTTATAAATCTATCCCGCATTAGTAGCGTTAAGAAAACGACAAATTAATAATAACACAAGAGCAAGCTGAAGCATGTGAAAACATCAAGCAGCCATTTTAATGCACACTGCGCAGAAGCAGAAATTTCCCACCAAGCAAAGAAAGACGTCACACCATGTGATATGAATGAGACATGCGCAGTAAGGTTCCGCGCTTTAGCGGCCATTTTAGAAGCATAGCGTTACTTGTTAGTTAGAACACATAGGCAAGCTTCCTTGCTATTCATGTAGTGTATGCAAAGTTAATATACACAATACAAAATTAATAAATTAATACTGTGAGGAGATTGTATTCGAGCGAGTCTCATTTGTGAGTCCTTGCTCCATCAATATCATGCAAAATAAACGTGCTCAGACTTCAAGTAGGAGTGTGAGAGAATTCTTCTTAAACAGTTCAACACACAAAATATCCTTGTCAATTAATGATTTCCTTTTGCTTATTTCACTCTCAAAAATTCATAATAGTGATGTTTTAAATATTTTGTGTAGGAGACAACTATGGCTTTCAGTTTAAAATCCACCTAAAACAAACTCATATTTAGGTAGTTGGCAAAATACAATCATAACTAAGGGTCTGGTTTACTAAAGTCAATCTTTCAAGAACAACCTTGTATAATTTGATGTTTAGTATGTATACGCTAGTGTAACTGGTTTAACATAAAACTGAATATATTGTCTGTCCCATTATAATTGAAAAATTGATTGTGTGATTTTTTTGCCCTTCTTTTTTTGGGGTGAGAATGGGCTGAGCACACCCTCAGGAGCGGCTGCGCCATTAGGACAGAGGAGCGTTGCTCCACTGCCAAAAATGCCCCACTGCCAAAAAATGTTATGTTGTCAAGGACAATCTGTTATGTGTATATACATCACTTAGGGCCCAATTCACAAAGGTAAACTTAGACCAAAAGTCTAAGTTTCTGACTTTCAGTATTCACAAAGTATTCACAAAGGTAAGTTGCGAGTAGTATCGTTATTTCTGCACTCAGGACAGAATCTCTGCACTCAGGGTGGAATCTCCACCCCGAGTGCGGAGATTCCACTCCACACTCAGAGTGGAATCTCTGCATTCAAGGGAGGGGGGGTCTCTGCACTTGGGGCATATCTCCGCCCAAGTGTGGAGATTCCCCTCGAGTGCACGTAGACTCCACTCCAAGTGTGGACGTAGAGATACTACTCGTAACTTACCTTTGTGGATTCCGAAAATTAGTAAAGTTGCACTTTTGGTCTAAGCTTACACCAAAAGTCTTACTTTACCTTTGTGAATCAGGCCCTATGTGTCTTGTGCCGTGTCTCATGTATAAATAAGATATGCAATGTAAGTCCTGTTTTGTTCCTTTTACATATTGTACATGTTTTATAGGTATGATCTGGTATGCTTTGACAGACATTGATGTATGTCTTGTTTGCTGTGCCACAATCCTGATTCGTATACCAGACAACATGTGTGCACAATTTTGTCCTTTTACCCACCATACCTTGATGCATTATACAATATAGATCCTCTTTTGCTCAGCAGCATTCTCATAATATGTCTATAGAAGGTGTTGCGACTACATTTAGAATGTTCTTTGGTGACAATCGGCACAGATGTCCCATATGCTAGAGACATTACAAGCCCTTATGAAACCAATGAGGTCTCTCCCACCCCAGCTTAATAGTACACACATTCTATCCTGTACGCCCAACAAAAGACGGCGATGGCTACCGATTGTCACTCTATCGAGCTTTCTGTGTATTAAATAAATAGATGCGCACATAAAATTAGCGATCATAAAAAATACGATTGATCTTTATTCCTCTCCGCTATTTAAATAACGAAGATGCAATACACAGTTAGTACCTCTATAATTCAATTCCGTTCAATCGACTTCTTGCAAAAATGGAGGACGGAATCACAGCACATTACCATGAGATTTGTTTGTATACGCACACCACGCCACAGACACAGCTAAAACACATTGTTCATGGCAATGGCTTCCGATTATTACTCTATCGGGCTTTCTGTGTTTCAACCAAATGGATGTGTATGTAAGATTAGCGATGAAAAAAATATGATTGATCTTTAATCCTCTTAGATATTAAAATAATGAAGCTACAATATGCAGTTAGTACCAGGGCACAAGTCCTATAAAAAGAAGTGGGGGGACTGACCAGGTTAGACACTATGCAAGTGACATCATGACGCGTGCCATCACAGCACTTGACGTCACGACGTAGCATTATAAAATAAATAAAATAGTGCTATTTAAATTATTTGTGTAAATACTGGGACAGACCACCCCATCTGACAGTCTTACAGTGTCTGCACTTATATACAGGGACAGAACAAAGGCAAAAGCATGCCTCTCTTAAGTACCTGTGAAGAGATAGCAAGCTGTGTGCCTTTGTGTCCCTCTGTGGCATTTACATTTGTGTAAAGATATTCAAACAAAAGGAGGCCTAGTGATGGCCCCTTAACTTCGGCCCAGCTGGAAGTGAAAAAAAAGCCCCCTCGCTGCCTGCACGTTGCTGCTGGAAATGGAAAGCAGACAACGTGCAGGCGATGCTGAACGTGTCCCGGTGTCTTACACCAGGACAAGTTCAGCATATTTCTGTGGGGCCCAACTTCTTGGCAGGGGGGACGGCGTCCACCCTGTGAAAATAGTGGGTGGACGCCGTGTACCTGCGTGTACCCCCGACTCGTGCCCTGGTTAGTACCTATTCCATTCAATCGACTTCAAGCAAAGATGGCGAAGCGGAATCACAACACATTACCATGCGACTTTCAGTACACGCTTGCCACGCCACTGAGACAGCCGAAATACATTGTTTTCATGCGGTCATGCCTTAGAGAACATTCTGCTTTTCAGCAAGGGAGTCTCTCCGGCCTTGATACCAGACCCGTAAGCTGACCATGTTTTGTTCACACAAGACTGCTGTGTCAGACTTGAGGATGGCAGATGCAACCCGAGCAGTTTCACCAAGCCAGGGGCCACGGTCTCCATAACGTATAAGTGACAGCAAGAATCACCTTTAAGTAAGTCATTTGCACACCTCGATTGAACAAGTCACTGTCGGGCTTGCTCCACTCCTGATTACGTGTGTGCGGGGGGCAGAGCGCACCGGAAGAAAAAGGGGCTAAGCAGGACGGAAGAGTGCTTCGCGTTCTAGTTAACACATGCGTGTCTCCCATCCTGCCTTTCTCCACTTACCTGACTTCCTTCTAGGTAGCTCTGACAGTCGTTGGAGTCCTCTCGCCGGAATCCATGTACTGCTCCGCTGTTGTTTCCCGATGCTGCGGGGGCCTTCAAAGTTTTTCCTGATTAATGCGGTTACCCCGACACCATAGGGGCCTTCAGTTGTTTCCTACACAAAAAAAACACACAAAGAAATTGCTCACAAAGAATCCATGTTCTTCTATGTAGTAACATTTATTTTACTATTGCTTAAATCATACATGGCACTTATCTGAGATAGTGTCCTCAGTGCATGGACATTCTGCTCCCTTGTTGGCATTGCTTGATGGCTATAAATAAGAAAGATAGATAATATAGTCTCCTGAGATTGAAGGGACTGTATTACATTCTTAGTAACTAGCTCTGCACTTTTTTGTGTATGTTTTTGTATTATATATTATACTTTCCAGGAGAATATTTTTGGGTTTTCTCCTGGTTCTATTGGATATTAATAAGTTGGGGCCTATTTAGATTCTACGCTGAACCTCTTTAAGGTTGGTTATATGTACACCTCTTTTGATTACTGTGTCATATTGTCCTGCGTATTTGCTCATAATTTTATATCCCTTCCATATAGATATATATATACCAATGATCCTGTTGATAAATATTGATATACCCTAGTGGAAGAGGGAATTCTCTTGTTTGTTATCCTATCGCATTATAAAATGAACCTCAGTGTTATTTTCATTCTACATGCTTTTTGTAATACATATAACCTTATCTCTACTACAGAAATCATATAAGGACCTTCCAACAAGACTATCCATACCTGATGCATATTGATGCTGTGCTTTTTTCCTTCTCCATTTCCACGTTGTGTTTCCCTTCTTCCCCATATCTACTGTGTTAGCTTTACCACTGTTGGGCTAACATTGGTGAATGTGGGAAGATGGAACCTCTCTTCATATCTTGCATCTCACCCTTGCGAAAACAACAGGTGAGAATTAGAGAACGTGAAGCCCACATTTATTTTCTGCCCTGGTGAGATGGAAGATCGTCAGATCACTTTAGCTGATGCAGCTCAGATGATAGGGAATTTTCAGAAAGAAACCCAAGCTCTTACCATTAGAGTAGATGCCTTGCAGCAAGGCTCCTCCCCTGCAGCCTAGCTGATTCCAATACTGAGGCTGCTGGTAATCTGTTCTCCTCTGTGCCCTCCTCTTCTAGTGTGGGCCATCAGGTTTTTCATTGAACTACTCCTTCCACAATACCTCTAGCTCCTCCTGAGTGATTTCTGGGGGTCCCTGCCAAGTTCGCTGCTTTTATAAATCAATGCCAAATTGCATTACATGTGTAAAGCATCTTGTTTCCCCACTGAACAAGCTAAAGTAGCATTTGTCATGTCATACCTAGGAGGAATGGCTGCCTGTTAGTCTATACCATTAGTGGAACAAAATGATTCCTTATTATACAACTATACAGAGTTCAAAAACGAATTACAAAAGTTGTTTGATAGGCAGCGGCGGTCCATGCAGGGAAGCGCGGTGGGTGGGCCGGGAGGGGGGAAGTCGACAGACGATGGAATAGGGAAAATTAAATAAATAAACAATTCCTATACCGTCGTCTATCGACATCCCTCTGGCCCCACCACACTTACCTGCATGAACCGCTGCTGTTGATAGGCAATAATTTATGTAATCTGTGGACACTGAACTCTTAAATCTAAAACAATGGTCCAAAGATTTGATGACTTAGATTTCCAGTTTCAATAGATTGGTGGCAGAGACAGGGTGGCATGAGGCAAAACGGAGTGCTCTTTTTTATAAAGGGCTTAAAGATGAACTGAAAGATGTACTGGCACAAGCAGTAGATCCCCCAGAGTCCTGTAACTCTCTTATTGACCTTGTGGTGAAATTAGATCATCGGCTTGAGCGGAGATGAGAAAAAGGGCGTTTTGAACCCAAGTTGGTTATGTATAAAGATAAGACAGCAGAAATTGACAAAGACTCAGAAGAACCTGAGCCTATGCAAATAGGTAGTGTCCGGGGTCCTCTGAGTGACGAAGAGAGATTGCGACGTAAGGATAAGAAGTTGTGCCTTTATTGTGGAAACCAAGGACACTTCCTACTTGACTGTCCAGTAAAACCAAAAAGGCGTAGTGAGATGGGTAACTGATGAGCCCGAAGACTATGGAGACAAGCTCTTCAGTTAGGTCAGGACTAATAGTCTCCCAACTCCTGGCCCAAAATCATTCCTTATCCTCTCTTTATCATTTTCTGATAACAGCAAAACTACTGTGGGGAGATCAGTCAATTGATGTTCAGATTATGATTGACTCTGGCGCAACTCGAAATTTTGTTGACATGCAATGGGTCAAATGCATGGAATTACCTGTGGTCCCTAAGTCGTAGTGGATGAAGTAAAAACTATTGACAGGAGTAATATAAAATCCAGCCCTGTCACTCATGCGACTGCTGAACTGGAACTCCGTATATTATATCAACATAGAGAAACAGTTAAGTTTGATCTTATTTACTCACCCCAATTCCAAGCAATTCTAGGGATCCCCTGCTTAATGCAACATAATCCGACCATTGATTGGAGGGCCCGTTCTTTGTCTTTGTCTTCCGAATTTTGTAAGCTCCATTACAATCAAGATCTTGTAACACCAAAAGATATAGCTGTACTTACAGATTCCAATGAACCTGATTTACCTGTCTGTTACCAAGATATGGTGGAGGTACTTGATAAGGAAAAAGCCTCTACAGTGCCGCCACACCGACCTTACGACTGTCATATAGATCAGGTCAATAGAGCACAAAATCCATGTTGTCAGATTTATATTCTAACTGAAAAAGAGAATATCTATCTTAGGGAATATTTGGATGAAATGCTCAGAATAGGGTTTATCCATCCTTCTCGTTCACCTGCTTCTTCTCCTCTCTTCTTAATCCCTAAAAGTGGAGGGAGGTCTTCGATGTTGTATTGACTACCCCACCTTAAATGATATAACCATAAAAAACGGTACCCTCTGTCACTTATCCAATCATTACATGATCAGGATAACAAGGCCAAAATCTTTACCAAATTGGACTTAAGGGGAGTATATCATTTAGTGAGAGAAAAAAAAGCCGATGAATGGAAAACGGCATTTCGCACAGAATTCGGGCTCTATGAATACCTTGTCATGCCTTTCAGCCTTTGTAATGACCCTGCCGCCTTTCAGGTTTTTTTTATTAATGAAGCTTTGAGATGTATGTTGTTAGAAATGGCCCTTTTTGCAGGGTTATCTCCAAACATTTTGCTTCTTCCTCCTATTTTTTCCTGACCTGTTGTTGGTGGCTTTAGGACTCTGGGCACTTTACCACTGCTAATCAGTGCTAAAGTGCATATGCTCTCTGTTTAAATTGTCATTATGATTGGTTATCCATGATTCGCATATTTGATTTACTGATAAGCCCCTAGTAAAGTGCACTGAGTGTGCCAGGGCCTGTAAATCAAGTGCTACTAGTGGGCCTGCAGCACTGATTGTGCAAACCACATGAGTAGATCTGAAAAGGTAACTCAGGCCTGCCACCGCAGTGCCTGTGCGCAGTTTGTAAACAGTCATGTCAACCTGACAAGTGCACCCACTTGCCAGGCTCTAACCTTCCCTTTTCTTACATATTAGTCAACCCTAAGGTAGGCCCAAGTTACCACTGTGAGCAGGGTGCAGTGTATGTGAAAGGTAAGACATGCCCTGATGTGTGTGGCATTTCCTGATAGTGAAATACTGCCAATTTCGTTTTTCACTATTGCAAGGCTATCTGTTCCCATAGGATAGAAAGGGGAGTTTGCTTATAACATCTTATAAACATAACTACCCCTGGGAACAAGGTGGGAAAATAAAGTTTAGTATGCCTGAACTCAGAATCTAAAGGTGCATAAGGAAAGGTGATTTTTACATTCTGTGTTTGAAAATACCACTTTTAGAAAGAAGGTATTTTCTTGCTTAGCCATCCTGTGTGCCTCTGCTGGGTTGTGTATTGACTGTCTGGCTTTAGAGTGGCAGGGGCTTGCGAGGTGCAGTGGCTACAGAGAATCTGGATGAGTCAGCGCTAGGCTGAATAGGCCTGGTCTGCATTTGGAGTGGTGGGAGGAGTAACACCTGCACCTGAATAGGGCTGTGCCTGCCTTCCACAATGATGGCTCCGCCCCCCTGTGGTGTATCTGGGGCCAGGGCTCACACTTACAATGGGGAGTGTTGTACACTGTAAGGAGATTTTGAAGTGCCCCCCCCCAGAATTGGTTTGGACTGGGCTCAGAACCCTGGACCAGGAGAGAACAAAGAGATTTACTGTATAAAAAGAGGGGCCCAGACCCCAGACTTTTAGATCATCCCTGGAATTCAAGAGGACCCTTTGCCAAGGAGAAGAGCTGGAGAGACTGAGGAGAAGTGCTGCCCCTTTGCTGTGTGCTGTGTGGGGTTGGCTTTCAGTTGCTGTTTCTGCCAAGGAAAGGAGAAGGACTTTGCTGTGTGCTGTGGCCCCTGCATGAAGGAGATATCCAAGGGCCTGTGTGTGCTGGCCTCCTGTTCTGAAGTCTCAGGGACACAAAAACTTCACCCCCAGCTCCCCTGAACTCTGCTGCTGTGAGTTCTGACCTGCCAGGAGCTGCCAGTGCCATTATTGGACCTCTGGATGTTGTTGCTGCTGGTTGGGAGCTGGAAGAGCGAAGGAACTTGAAGAACAACAAAAACGATGCATCGCTCTTCTTGCGGCTGTTTTTCTGATGCATCTCCAGGGCGTGAGAAGAATTTCCACGCATCGCCGCGTCGCTATGAAAACCGGCACAGCGTCTGTCACCGCTACAAGAATTGAGGCATCGAGGGGTCACGGCTGAAGAAAACCGATGCAGCGCCGCTCACCGCCGCCGCATCGATTACCGACACATTCCGGATTCCCACGCATCGCACCTGTGCGACAAGTTTTCCAGACGCATCACCTGCGGACCAGAACCGTCACGAAGAACCGACGCATCACTTCCCCCTACAGACCGGATTCGATGCATCACTACTCCTGCGTGCAGCAGAACTGTCGCATCGCCTCCCCAAGGTCTCAGGAACTGATGCATCTCTTTGTTTTCGACGCTTCTTCACTCTGCGGCTGTTTGGCCTTGTGAATTTTGATGCGACTACAGGTACTTTGTGTAAAAGTCACGCATCCATAGTTTTCTATGGTCCAAGTTCTTGAAACCTTTTGAAAGTCATATTTTTAACTGTGTATGTTGGATTTTTGTTGTTTTGGTCTTGTTATGTTTAGATAAAGATATTTGATTTTTCTAAACTGGTGTGGTATCCATTTGTGGTGTTTTTACTATGTTACTGTGAGTGTTGGTACAAATACTTTACACATTGCCTTTGGGATAAGCCTGTCTGCTCGTGCCAAGCTACCAAGGGGGTGAGCAGGGGTTATCTAAAGTGTGTATCCCCCTTACCCTGACTAGAAGCAAGGGTCCCTATTTGGACAAAGGTACCTACCTCTGCCAACTAGAGACCCCCATTTCTAACATATGTGCTATAGCATATATAGATGATATCCTAATATACTCCTCTACTACCACTGAACATGTAAGACATGTGAGGGCTGTGCTGGAACATTTGAGAGAGAACCACTTATATGTGAAGCTGGATAAGTGTGAGTTCCACACATCAAAAGTTACCTTTGTGGGATTTGTGCTATCTTCTGAGGGGGTAAAAATGGACCCGCAAAAGATAACTGCCATCATTTGTTGTCCTTCCCCACTTCTGTAAAAGGAAGTCAGAGCTTCCCCGGTTTTGCTAACTTCTATAGGTATTTTATTGATAATTTTGCGGCTCTGGCAACTCCCATTACTAAACTGTTGAAAAAAAGGGGTTTCCTTTTGCTGGTCTTCTGCGGTTGAAGAAGCCTTTACTAAACTCAAAAATGCTTTTGTCACTGCCCCTGTTTTAAAACATCCGAATTCATCCCAACCATTTATAGTAGAAGCAGATGCATCTCAGGTTGCCATTGGAGGAGTTCTGTCACAGAGACATAAAGAAACTGGACATTTACATCCTGTGGCTTTCTATTCCCATAAATTAAACCCAGCAGAACAAAACTATTCTGTAGGAGACAGGCAATTACTAGCCATAAAACGTGCATTTGAAGAGTGGCGCCAATATTTGTTGGAACTATGTATACAGTGACTATTTTAACTGACCATAATAATGTGCAGTTGTTGAAGGCAGCTAGAGCTCTTTCTATGCGACCACTGCGCTGGACACAGTATTTCAGCGACTTTGATTTTTTTATACAGTTTCAGGCAGGTAAAAAACATGGTAAAACAGATGCCTCATCACGATATGGCTATGAGGAAGCAGTAAATGCCATAGATCACCCCCTTATCATATGACAGGAAAGCATTTTGGGGGCTGTATGCTCCGAAGACGCTTTTCTGAGAGAGGTGCACAGGATTGTAGGGAAGTGAAGTCAAGGAATTGGAACAAAAACATAGTGGTGTAAAATACAAGATCCCCTGTGCCTCCAAGGTGGTTTGGTGCTCCCCACAAAACCTTTACAACCAAGAGCTCTTGAATGGTGTCACTATCACATGTTATCAGGAAACCCAGGTTTCAAGAACACCATAGAACTCCTCAGAAGATCCTTTTGGGGGCCTTCTATGGTTCAGGATACACACCAGTATATCCAACAATGTCATGTTTGCGCTCAGAGCAAACCTTCTCACCAGGTTCCAGCTGGATTATTGGCTCCCATGCCAACACCCCCCATTCCATGGCATTCCATCTCTATGGATTTTGTTGTAGAGTTACCAAAAACTATTCAAGGGTTCACTGTGGTTCTTGCAGTTGTGGATATGTTGACCAAAATGTCACACTTCATTCCTTTGAAAGCATCGCCTAGCTCTAAGGAGTTGGCTACCATATTACTACAACACATAGTAATATTACATGGTCTTCCATCTGTTAGTGTATCTGACCAAGGCCCTCAGTTTGTATTGAAATTCTGGAAGGGGTTCGCATCCTAGTTACACATTGATGTGCGTCTTTCATCTGCCCATCATCCTCAAACAGACGGTCAGACGGAAAGAGTGAACCTTATGTTTAGAGCAATATCTAAGGTGTCAATTGCTTCTTTCCACTGCTGATTGGGATATATTGTTATGGGCTGCTGAGTTTGCTTTTAATAATGGGAAGCATTCTTCTATTGGGTATTCTCCTTTTTTCTGTAATTACGGATTTCATCCTAGTTGGTTATTGTTATCTCCGTCTGTTTCCACACCTACCCCTGCTGCCCTAGAATTTGGAAACCACCTTCATGAAAAACAAAAGTCATCCCAATTGAATCTGAACAAAGCTAAAAGCACGTGCAGGGAGAATGCAGTACAAAGGCTCGGATCAGCCAAAACGCGTCAGGACGGACATCGTCTTTTTGACATGATTCAATAAAAGAATTTCTGCTTACCGGGAGTGCCTGCATGTGCTCTTGTTCGTGGGGGCTGCTGGAAAATATATATATATATCACAAATGATCCTGTTGTTAAATATCGATATACCTTAGTGCAAGAGGGAATTCTCCAGGTAGTTATCCTATCGCATTATAAATTGGACCTCAGTGTTATTTTCATTCTACATGCTTTTTGTAATACGATAACCTTATCTCTACTACAGGAATCACATAAGGGCCTTCCAACAAGAATATCCATACCTGATGCGTGTTGATGCCGTGTCTGTTTTTTCCTTCTCCCTTTCCTTGTTTTGTCTCCCCTCTTCCCCCATGTGTACTGTTAGCTTTGACACTGTTGGGCTGACATTGATGGGTGTGGGAAGTTGGGACCTATCTTCATATCTTGCATCTCGCCCCTGCGGAAACAAAAGGTGAGAATTACAGTCACGTCATGTTTACGTGCTGGGTAACTTAAATTAAATTCATGGTTATGTTTCATTACAGCGGTTGGACTTCAGGTGCCCAGAGCGTGCTTCCTGTAGTATTGGTTGAGTTTTTCAATACCTTCACTGAAGCAGATTTAAATCCCTGCATTTAATTTTCAGGCTTACACACTTTTTTGCACATACCGCATGCCTTGATTTTTATATACATGATGATCTTTTGAGGTCTCAGAGACACCTTGATGGTTTCCCCCAAGTTCTCTCTTTATATAGCCACTTGGTACCCACAGACATGAGGCCTATTTACTGCATCTAAGGATTTTAAGACTCTACACATCTCTATATCTTGCATGACACCAAAAAGTGTTTGCCATGCATGCGTTCCTTACTTCCTCACACCTTCATTGATGTTATATAGACTGTTACTGATTTAAACATGAGTCATGTTGACCCTTTGACTGTATGATTTAAATTAATCTTTTTCAAGTGTTTGTACACACCCATGGCTAGTCTGAAGAGGCCTAGAACAAATAGGTTGAAACACGTCAATCACAACTTAAGGAGCCCGCCGTACAAGACCTCTTAAAAAGCTACAATTCAATTGAGGATCATTGCTCTAAATAATCAGAGACAATTCATATACAACTCTCTGAGCTGGTCTTTTTTGCCTTGGGCAGTCTACCTGCTGACGGTACCAAGTCCAGAATAATGAGAACGACTGTCACCTTCCTAATGTAATGTATTTAACAAGAATTGTGCACTATTTAGAATAACATGATGTTGCTGTAAAGTTGTCTTTATTTGCACAAAATCTTTAGCAATTCTTTACCATTTAACTTTTCTGTTGAAAGACAAAATTAAAAAGCTTTGCTTCATCAATGCATGCTGTCTCAGTCTGCTAAACAAGACATCCTGGACAATATAAAATATATTCTTTTGTTTGAAAGTATTTAAGTAAAATGTTTTTTTTTAAAAACCATGACCAATAACTTATTTTTGGTAAAATTGCTATCTCTAAATTTATCCTGCTAGAGCTATTTGTTTTTCTGTATAGGTGTTGATGTGTAGCCTAAGCTCTAGAGTGTGATATGGGTCCAACCCTATTTTACTTTAGTACTTTCTGATAGGGGGCACCATAATAGCATAGGAGTGCTTGAACACTGAAAACGTTGCGTTTCATCAGCGGTAGACAGTCAGAATATCGAGTAGGAAATGTCGACTTGCACTAATATTGAGTGCAAAATATCGTGATACAGAAATATCGACTGCCAGAATATCGTGGTCAAGAATATCGAGTTTAAGGTAAGAAATATTGTTTTCCAAAATATCGAAGTCATTAATATCTTTTGCAAAAATATAGTTGTTAAAAATATCGTTTTTTAGTTAGTGTTATGTATTTTAGTATGTATTTGAAATGTATGTGCTATATTTTTTGTCTAAGTATTGCATTTTTTTTAATGTATGTGTTAAATTTTTAGAAGTTATTAATTTTATTTTAAATAAATTTAGCGTTTTAGTTCCATAGCGGGTTATGGGTTAAGGGTTTATAGGGGAATAGGGTGGGAAATAATTTAATTATAATAAATTGAATAATAATTTTATTTTAATAAAATTTTGCGTTTTAGTTCCGTAGTGGGTTGTGGGTTTATAGGGGAATAGGGTGGGAAGTAATTTAATTATAACAAATTGAATATTAATTTTTATTTATTAGTATTTATATAATTTTGATTTTATAGTGATAATTATGGTAATTAATTTATTATTAATTAATTAATAATTGGCTGTTAATTTTTATTGATTAATTAATTGGTATATATGTTAATTGTGTCATTTTTTTAGGAGTGGGTTGTAGGTTTATAGGGGAATAGGGTGGGAAGTAATTTAATTATAATTAAATTATTAGTATTTATTTATTTAATATTTTATATTGTTAATTGTGGGAAATAATTTAATATTAATTATTTATTAATTTGTTATTAATTATTATTAATTAATTGGTAATTATGTTAATTGTGTGATTTTTTTAGGAGTGGGTTGTGAGTTGATACTAGGGAGTAGGGTGGGAAGTAATTTAATTTTAATAAATGTATTAATATTTTTCATATAACATTTATTAATTATTATTTTATAGTGTTAATTGTGTGAATTAATTTATTAATAATTGTTTAAATGTTGATTGTTAATTGTTATTATTTAATTAATTAATTGTTAATTATGTTAATTGTATAATTTTTTAGGAAATTGTTGGTGGCATTTATAGGGTAATATGGTGGGAAAAGTAATTTTTACCCCTTCGCTATCCAACACTTTCCCTACTGTTGCACTCTTTGCAGTGGGAATAGTAATTTTATCCCCTCCGCTTTCCATCACTTTCCCTACTGTTGCACTCATTGGAGTGGGAATAGTAAATTATTCCCCTCCGCTATCCAACACTTTCCCTACTGTTGCACTTGCTGGAGTGGGAATAGTAAATTATTCCCTTCCGCTATCAAACACTTTCCCTACTGTTGCACTCGCTGGAGTGGGAATAGTAATTTTTACCCCTACGCTATCCAACACTTTCCCTACTGTTGCACTTGCTGGAGAGGGCCCTACGCTATCCAACACTTTCCCTACTGTTGCACTCTTTGGAGTGGGAATAGTAATTTTATCCCCTCCGCTATCCAACACGTTCCCTACTGTTGCACTCATTGGAGTGGGAATAGTAAATTATTCCCCTCCGCTATCCAACACTTTCCCTACTGTTGCACTTGCTGGAGTGGGAATAGTAAATTATTCCCTTCCGCTATCCAACACTTTCCCTACTGTTGCACTCGCTGGAGTGGGAATAGTAATTTTTACCCCTACGCTATCCAACACTTTCCCTACTGTTGCACTTGGTGGAGTGGGAATAGTAAATTATTCACCTCCGCTATCCAACACTTTCCATATTGTTGCACTTGCTGGAGTGGGAATAGTAATTTTTATCCCTACGCTATCCAACACTTTTCCTACTTTTGCACTTGCTGGAGTGGGAATAGTAATTTTTATCCCTCCGCTATCCAACACTTTCCTTACTGTTGCAGTTATTGGAGTGGGAATAGTAAATTATTCCCCTCCGCTATCCAACACTTTCCCTACTGTTGCAGTTATTGGAGTGGGAATAGTAAATTATTCCCCTCCGCTATCCAACACTTTCCCTACTGTTGCAGTCAATGTAGTGTAAAGTTTAGGTTAAAAAAATATTACATATTTTAATATTTTAGTTTATAATATACTTTTCTTTTAAATTATTTTTATGTTACAGGTGTATATATATATATATATATATATGTATATATATATATATATATATATTTATAAATTCTGATATATTTCTAACATTTTATAATTAATTAAAATTATTATTTATTAATTATTTTTATGTAAATGTATATATATTACATTTGAAATATGTATGTTTAATTTATATTTACATTACATTTATTACTTATAATTGTTAAAATATACAAATAAATCTAAATATTTTTTTAAGTTAAATGTACTATTTAATTGATTTTACATTATTTTTTATACATATAAAAAAAGCAATATTTTCTACTTCGATATTTTTAACAATGATATTTTTTTTCTCGATATTTTTGTACTTACCATTATGAAGATAGGAGGTCGATATTTTTGACAACGATATTTTTGTCATGATATTTCTGTAGGTCGATATTTCTGTTGTCGATATTCAGTCAGTGATCCTTCATCAGCAGCCCCTGCCTAAGGTCTCATAAAATACAATGCATAATGTGTGTTTTTCATTTAATAAACACTGGTTAAGGTTTCTAAATGTTCATTGACACTTGCAGAATGCCATTCCACACATTAATACAGTGCCCAAGCAAGATGAAGCAGGTGCGTGGCAAGTGCACAACCCTGTAGCCATTCGTGGAGAACTACCAGGCCCTCACATAAAAAAATTGTCAAGTAAAAAAAAATGGTAACTCAGTAGGCAAAAGAGCAGCAAAGTAGCAGAGTGAGAAAAGGATCTGGGCTATCGGAAAACATTGGCAAACCTGAAAAATAAAACTTAAATAAAAAAAATAAATGCAATACTCTTTAGGAGATGTTCATTTGAGAACAGTCAAAATGCAGAAGTGGCTGACTCATTTCTCCATGCTGTATGCTGTGGTGGGAGAAAGCAAAATATGAAAGACAATTTAAAAGACCAATGATGAAGAAGGTTAACTCAAAGCTCCCCGTATATATGTGTGTGCTGTATTTATTTTTTATTTTTTTTATACAAGAGGCTGACTTGACAGCTAATGTTGTCTCTAGGACAGAACAAAAATCATCAATAGATGTTGAGATAGCCACACTAATGGGACGCAATGTTTTGTAGGAAGAAGAACTGACATACATATCTGATTGTAAGTTTTAAAAGTAGACTCGATCCACAAAGTCGCAGAAGAAAAACGAAGTTTATTGAAGGAACAAACCCCCGGGACACGCAGGTCCTCCGCCGTCGGTAACCGCACTGATCTTCCCCGGATTCCACACCCAGAATCCCGACAAGATCTGCGCGCATCACGCATCAATAACATGAACAATACAGAACAAACAACAAACAAAACAATGAAAAAAAAAAAATGTGTGCTTTGCCTAATAATAATCTGTGTGCCATAATGGTTTGGAAGTAATACGACCAGACATCCTTCTAACTACAGGATTGTCAGCGACTGCACAGTTTCTAACAACACCTCCAGATTCACTAACACAAGGGTTTCTAGAAGCAGGAATGCAGAAATTATCTTTGTTATTTATCCAGATGTTACGTTCTAAATCAGTGCACATAGGTACTTTCCTAGTATTCCACTTCCGACCATCATCCAACCACACACAATTTCCCACAACCTTTAAAACCTCCTTTGGCTTGGACCATTTAGATGAACCTGGCCTTAGGTTCCCCACCAGTGAGGTTCTCACCCAGTCACCAATTTTGAACTTTCGAATATAACCCCTAATTTTGTCATTATGTCTCTGAGTGTACTTGCGTTGATAAACATGCACCCTACCTTCCAAAACTTCCTTGGAAACCTGCTGCGTGTTTGCCTTGCACATCCATGCAGGTGTCACCTTACTACACGCCATTCGTCCTTTGAGGAGACAAAAAGGAGTCTCTTGGGTGGCAGTATGTGGTGTATTGCGATAACTCCAAATCATTTTTTTAACAGCAATTTTGCAATCCACACCTTCAGCATCTGCTAATTGTACACATTCCTTTAAAACACGGTTGAATCTTTCAACTTTGCCATTTTCCCTTGGATTATAGACAGCTGTAGTACAGTGCACCACACCACACTCCTTCAAATACTCCTGAAACTCAGTAGCTATGAACTGTGGACCATTATCAGTGGTGATACTCTCAGGATAACCTTCCCTGTGAAATATCTCATCACAAAAACTGATAACATTAGAGGATCTAATTTCTTTCACAAAAGCTACTTCGGGCCACTTGGTGTAATAATCCATCCAACAAGAGCATATTTCCCAGCGATACCACTGACATTAAATGGACCGCAAATGTCCATAGCTAGTTTTTGCCAAGGTTTCTCTGGAAAGATGGTAGGGGTAATGGTGGTGTCCTTGGATACGTGAGATTTGTCACTACACATGCATGCAACACAGTTCCTTACACACCTTTCAATATCTTTGTCCATACCTGGCCACCAGAAATCACACCTTGCCCTCCTTTTCATGCCTGACATACCAGAATGTCCTTTGTGCAAGAGTTCTAGTAACCTAGGGGCCCATTACGATACCCGGCGTAAATAATTCCGCCAGGCATGGAAGCGGCAAAAATCCGCCCGCACACACCGCCTGAACACCGACCACGCCATTACGATTACACAAACCGAATACTGCCATCGGCGGAAAAAGCACACAAAATACCGCCCGCCAACATCCGAGTCGGAGACAAACCGCCCGCCACGGACGGAAACACGCACGACAACACAAAACCGCCCGCCCTCACGGCCGACACACCGCACGTGAAATTACGATCGCACCGACATGAGCGCGGAAAAACCACAAATATACCGCCCGCCAGCGCAAACAACGCCGATGAGAATCGACACGGCAGAAGCCATGGCGCCAACGTACCTGCACAGAAACCATCCGCACACAAAACCAATAGCACACAACATGGCCAACAAGTCCACACAGCAAGGCACGCACAAATACACAAGCACAGTACACATCCCGAAAACACCCCCCCGGACGAACAAAAAATACAAAGGCCAGAACCCCAGACACAACACACCTGAAAACAACAGACCATGAGGACACACCCACATAGGTGAGTACAAAAGCAGCACTCGCACAGACCACAACCCCTTGCTACATTGCAAACCAGAGAGGAGAGGAGAGGACACAGTGACACAGCAAGGACAGCAGCACACCACAGAAACGCACACATCACTACCACCACCACCACCACCACCACCAAACACCACCACCACCACCACCACCACCACCACCAAACACCAGCACCACAAACCCCCTGCACATTACACAACACACACCGCACCAGCACCACAAACATCATGGCACCACAAAGAATGCCCAAGTTCACGCCCATGGAGCTGACGGTCATGGTCGACGAGATCATCAAGGTGTACCCACAAATCTATGGGAACATGGTCCAGCACACACCACTAGCCACCAGAAACAGAATGTGGAACCGGATCGTAGACCAGGTCAATGCAGTCGGGACCCTGCCCAGGAACAGAGTCGAGATTAACAAACGTTGGAATGACGTAAAGAGCCTGGTCAAGAAGAAGGAGGGCAAAAACAGAGAGCTGGCTGCCGTCACTGGCGGAGGGAATCCCGCGCTCTTTAAGACCTTCAAAGCGTGGGAGGAGAAGGTGCGAGTCGTAATCCATCCGGAGATCCTCGCCGGATTAGCAGGGGAGTGGAGGCTGGTAAGTACAAACTAATGTATACCAGCACACCGCTATGTACTCACATGCACTACCACCATGCCACAGCTCCCAGGGACAAACACCCCCATGTCCAGCACACAATACACAACACATCACACACACATGCAACAGACACTACCACACACAGCCCAAACAGAACAACTGTAAGATGCGTGGGGACATGTGTACACTAAGCCAGCCACGTAACCACCAACAGGTCCCCAAATATGCCAGAAGCGCCACAACGAGCACCCACCACACCCATGTGTCCGCCACAGCTGCACTAACCGACAAGTAACAGGTAAGTGGCAGGAACACAAAGTGCAGTGGGTGGGACGGTGGACAGCCCAAGTACAACACACACCAGGCCCCAGTCCCACAGCACAGCAAGGAGGAGCATCCCCCACACCCCACAGCCACGTGTCAGCCACCGCAGTGCACAACGACAGCCGAAAGGCAGACATCACGGTCCACAGCAATCGGTGTCAGTGGGTGTCCAGCCACCCCCACGACCCACAACACCCTCCCACCCCCACAGACCTGCAACATGGAGCACCCCCCGCTTAGAGCCATGTGGCATCCAGTACAGTGCACGCACGAACAACTTGCAGGTGGGAAACTGGACAGGGCTGGATTACTGGAGGCATGAGGACCATAGCACGACCAACACATGGGACATGTCACGTAGCAGACGAACACGCAGCACCGCCCACCGTCACGAACAAGTGAACAATGTGCACACGGACATGAACAACAGACTCACACCCCACATGACCCATCACAGACATAGCAACACCCAAGGAGCCACGTCTGCATGCACAAGCCACACTGAATATAGTCCCACACGGCAGCCACTGTGCAACTCATCACACACAACCGAAACACCATTGAAGTCCTGTCCATGTAGCCCCTACTGCCTGTCAACCACACACCCCACAACTACGCCTATGTAAGACAAACAACACTAGACGCAACAGAGCGGAACAACATAAATGCACACGAACACCACTGAACCCATCAAACACACAGACACACCATGCACAAACAACATACCATCCATCCCATCCGTCAGCCCCAGTCTCATGAAAGGCATGTCATCCGCACAGCTGCCACACATACAGCAGTCACGCTAAGATACATGCCCATGACCAACCATGTGCCAGAAGTCAATGAAGTGCACGACACACTGTGAGCAACAACACACAACATGGGCCACACCCCCGAGCACTGCAGTGATGCACATGGCACAGGGCAGCACGCACACCAAGGAGATGGGACAACTGCAATACGTTGGCTGGCACACAACCATCACTCACTCATAACGATGCGTCCAATGCCATGTCCAGTAATCACAACAGACAGCAAATATGCAGGCCATGTCAAGCATGCACACACCTCAAACCATGCACTGTCATGCTGCCACAACACATGTCACGTTCGGCACCCATGGCTCACAGCATGTACCCCAAAAGCATATTCCCTCCCAAATGCGAATCTGGGGCATGGCCCCCATGTTGCCATATGCGTTCCTAAGCGTTCCATTTGAACCCCAAAAGCATATTCCATCCCAAATGCGAATCTGGGGCATGGCCCCCATGTTGCCATATGCGTTCCTAAGCGTTCCATTTGAACCCCAAAGCATATTCCATCCCAAATGCGAATCTGGGGCATGGCCCCCATGTTGCCATATGCGTTCCTAAGCGTTCCATTTGAACCCCAAAAGCATATTCCATCCCAAATGCGAATCTGGGGCATGGCCCCCATGTTGCCATATGCGTTCCTAAGCGTTCCATTTGAACCCCAAAAGCATATTCCATCCCAAATGCGAATCTGGGGCATGGCCCCCATGTTGCCATATGCGTTCCTAAGCGTTCCATTTGAACCCCAAAAGCATATCCCCTCCCAAATGCGAATCTGGGGCATGGCCCCCATGTTGCCATATGCGTTCCTAAGCGTTCCATTTGAACCCCAAAAGCATATCCCCTCCCAAATGCGAATCTGGGGCATAGCCCCCATGTTGCCATATGCGTTCCTGAGCGTTCCATTTGAACCCCAAAAGCAAAGTACAAACCAGACCCAGGATGGGCCAGGAGCCCGCATACACCAGAGTCACAATAAGTAGGGGCACAGCAACACACCCATCGGCATGGCCAATCCGTCCCATGCCACATGTGCACAGCACACAGTCCCATTGCCAAGCACACACAACTACAGATGCTACAGCCACACACACGCCTCCGGGAAACCCATGTACGAGATTGCACGAACTGTCAATGTCAGACGACAAATACATACTTCGCCAGGTGGAACACAATAACAAATCTCATTCTCTCCACAGGTGACGAACTGCTGGATGCTGGGGATGGAGCCAGCAGCCAGCACAGCCAGCCTACAAGCCCCCAACGAGGACACACGGATCTGGAGGATCTGTCCTCCTCTTCGGACACGGACAACCAAGCAGGCCCATCTGGTGTGGCAGGGCCCAGCCGCTCCCAGGACCCCTCCTACCCACCAACCCATCATCCAGGGCTGCTGAACATTCACAGCCCCCTGCTGCCACTGTCGTTGCGGCCACACCCACGGTCATTGTGGCCACTACCACTGCCGCAACCGCCACCATCGCCGCACCGACCACCACCGCCGCCACCACCGCCACGTCTTCGCTGGCACCAGCCCCAGCGCAGGTGGTGGCCCGGACGACTGGATCCACCCTGGGAGCCACAG
Organism: Calotriton arnoldi; assembly: GCA_963921515.1. Taxonomy (NCBI): domain Eukaryota; kingdom Metazoa; phylum Chordata; class Amphibia; order Caudata; family Salamandridae; genus Calotriton; species Calotriton arnoldi. The sequence goes on from CAWUFW010001876.1 coordinate 2,531,330, forward strand.
CGAGGACCGTGGTGAGCAATGTGGCTAGTGGGCAGGCCGGTGGCAGCAGGACTGGTAGGAGGAGCAGGGTCAGGGAAACGCCAGCCTCCCCTGGGAGCCATGCCCTGCCTCACATGGCCAGAGTCCTTGGGGCCTATGAAGAGGCCCAAGGACAATGGGTCCGGTCTGCTTCAGACACGCGTGAGGTGCTGGGGGTGCTGAGGTCCATGGACGCCCGTATGGGCCAAATCGTGGACCTCATGGGACAGCTGGTGGTGGCGGTGAGGTCACAGCCAGGGACAGCAGCTCCCCTCCGCCACCACCTGCCGGGGCGCAGGGTGGAGCAGCAGTGTCCAGTTCCCCTGCGTCCACAGCCAGTGATCACACCTCAACCACCAGCATGTCGCAAGCAGGCACCCCCTCGCAAACGTGGAAGGGGCCGTCCGAAGAGGAAACAGATCTCCCGGGAGGACTTCGCACGCTCCAGTCGCAAGTGAGGCAGCCAGCCAGCCTTCCGCCAGCCTTCCTTGACCAGCCACTGCATTGACTTGGACTACGATCCCACTCCACACAGCCATCTGGATGGCATGTGTGTGTTGGACTATGGACATAGAACCAGTGGGTACACCCTGATCATCACGCAGCCATGACCGACAGCTCATTGTCACTGCACGCACCACTTTTGTCATCACCTTACACACAATCACATGTCACAGTTTGTAATAAATGCACCTTTTTCACTAACTGCTGTTTGTGCCCTGTGTCTTATTTGTACGGAATACAACGGCCACCTTGGGCGGAAAGGCACCTGATGCGTGGCATGGCATTTGAATCCGGAGGGCCTGTAGGGACCTAGGGGTGGGAGACAGAACAGGAGCACATTCAATGAGTGTGTCACACACCCATCACACAGTACATGTCAACAACTACAAGCAATGTACACACATCGCACAGAGCAATAGGGCACAATGCCACAGCCACCAACAGTGGCATACTACCCTGGCCATGGAGCGTTGACACACAGCACGCAGTGAACAAGCGGCCACCCTGACACAGCACACACACACCTGCACAGATACAGCCACATCAGCCGTCGTACATGGACACTCACCGTCAAGTGAAGTAGCGGGCGATGAGCTGCTGCCGCACATTACCAGCTTCCTCCTCTCCGCTGTCCTCCTCACTCGAGCTGTCCTGGTCTGCGGGCTGGGGCCCTGGTTGATCTCCGTCATCCACGATGAGGGGGATCTGCTTCCGAATGGCCAGATTGTGCAGCATGCAGCACGCCACCACTATCCGGCACACCTTCTGTGGGGAGTACGCCAGCGCACCCCGGTGCGGTCCAGGCACCTGAACCTGGACTTGAGGAGGCCAAAGGTACGCTCGACCACACGTCTGGTCCTCCCATGTGCCTCATTGTAGCGATCGTCTGCTGGGGTGTGAGGATTCCTCAATGGACTGAGCAGCCATGCCCCATTCGGATACGCAGAGTCACCTGGGTGTGAGGGACACAGAGAACCGTTGCTATTCCAACTGGACAGGGGACAGCATCGCACAACCAGCACGCTACACCACTCCACATACTCACCGACAATACAGGCACGATCCTGTTGCATATTGGACATCAGTCGTGGCAAGATGCTGTTGCGCATTATGTGTGCGTCATGGGCCGAGCCTGGGAACTTTGCACACACGTGGGTGATCACCATGTCCGCAAGGCACACCACTTGCACATTCAGGGAGTGCGTGTGCTTCCTGTTGCGGTACAGGTGCTCAGTGGCCTGTGGTGGAACAAGGCCGACATGTGTGCAGTCAATGGCTCCAACGACGTGTGGGATTCTGCCAAGGGCATAGAATGCACCCTTCACTGCCGCCAATTCACGAGCCCTGGGGAAGCGGATGTACCTGTTCCGGTACAGCATCATGGCTGCCAGTACATCCCTCAGCACCTTGCTGAACATGGGCTGGGACATCCCTCCTCCAATGCCCACTGTGTGCTGGAATGACCCAGTGGCGAAGAAATGCATGGCGGCCATCACCTTAGCCGTGGGGGTGACAGCAGTCGGATACACCCTGCGAGGACGGAGATGGGGTTCTAACATGGCACACAGTCGATGCAGGGTTGGCCTGTCCAGCCGAAACTTCCTAATAACCTCTGTATCGTCCATGTCCGCCAGCAATTGGTATGGGCGGTCAATGTTCGGTCTCCGCCTAGGGACAATGGCAGAGGACACATGTCAAAGCAACACGACACATAGCAATTTCGCATACACATCACTGACATGACTGAGTAAGCACAGGAGCCACAGCCCAGCTGTCAAGCTGGGGCGGCACGGCCACAATACACTTACACAGGTCTCCCAACAATGGCAATGGCTAGTGATACAAACCACTGCCATGTGCATGCACATGGGGATCCAGGCCCCAATGACTTGCGGGGCGTGCTGATGGGGACTGACTGCATATCCGTCAAGCGGCAACGCCACGGCAACATGAATGTCTGCTGAGCATGGAACTGCTTCCGCGGCTGGATGAGTATGGCACACGACGACGACGATGTGGGCACAGGCTGAGCGGCCAAAACAAGTGGGACCTGTGGCACGAGGGGATATGAGACAGTAGTAGGTGTCAGCACTGCACCCTATGTACAGCACTGTACGGATCACACCTCCCGAAACATTGACAGGTGTCCACATTGACAGCCCCATGCCAAGACGGCTGTGTGCTTGCAGTCACACGTCACAGGTGAGAGGTTACATTGCACGTGCCAGGTGGCAGTCGTACATAGTGGGAGCTGGCATGTGTGTGCATGTGTCTCCTGTTCAGGATCCACCAGATGGGCGCTGACTCTGTACTGACCATTGGACACAGCATGTTCCGTGGAAGGCTTGTGTGTGTGGGATGGTGGCACTGGATGTGCCGCCGTTGGGTGGGGAGCCATGCACAGGGCGGGTACGTCGATGATTGCGCATTGTTGGTCACGGTGGGTGCACCCACTAAGATGTGTTGCCCTGTGTTCAATTCCTATGTCCGCATGATGATGGACTGTAGATGTGGGCAGACTACACATTGGTCGATGTGCTGTCTATATGCATGTGCCTTCACACCAGGCACAGCTGCCCCTGCACATGTGACCCCTGCTGGACTCGCTGCTGGGTCTGTGGAGCTGATGCACCTTCTGCGCGTGGGGCGGGCAGCTCTCCTCACTTCCCTCATTGCGCATGTCATGACTTTGCCGCAGGTGACATGGATCATGGAGGGCCCACATGTACGCGTGGGTAGGCTACACATGATTGTACACTGGTCGCCACCCCCAGTCAGTGTTTCGAATGGGAAGGTTGTCGTGCTGGTGGTATGTTCGATGTGGCGGATGGGCGGGCCTAGGTACGGGCTTACATTCCGGACATGGGGGGTAGTTGTATTGGCGACTAGTTGCAGTACACACGGGACACGTCTCTTCCTTTCCACATCTGGGTCATCCCTTGTACTAACTGACAGTGATACAGTCATCTTCGCCCCAGCCCTCATGTCCTCCCCTCGCTCCCCCAATATGCATGCTCACCTGCGAGGCTAGCGCTTGCACAGGCAGCCCCAAGCTTGCACCAGAGAGGGCAAGGAGTGTATGTGTGGGTCCAGTTGCACGAGTGGGCTGTCTCAGGGTATGATGTGTTGTGGGACGCCGTCCACCTGCGTGGTGCCCCAAATGGTGACCCGGCCTGCATGGACTATGCATCACAGTCTTCGCCTTCCGGATCCGCCACCTGCGACACCCAGTGGCTGTGGCTGCCCTTGCGGCCAGGCCGCGTCCGTCTGTGGCTGATGGCCCACACATTCACTCTTTGGCCTCTCTGGGGAGGGCTCGGGGGTGGTGGCGCACGCGCTTGCACTTAGTCGCAATGGCATGTGGCGTGGTTGGTATGATGGGCAATGGATGGGATGGTGCGAGCCACCTCCCGTGACGTCAGTGCTGCTCGTGCTGTGGTGCGTCCCCCTACACTTCCATCTGACTTGTGCCATGCTAGACGTTGAGGTTCTATTGCCTGCGTGATATGACCAGGAGGAGCGCGAGGAGACCTCTCACACACCATGCTCCACTGCCATCCCGTGCCCTGTATCGCCTGTGCGGATTGACTATGTTGGGGTTACACCTGGTCGACTGGGGCTGTGTGTGCCTTGTCAGGGGCATGGCGGGCGCACAACAGGATCCAGCTTGTCCACAGAGGGTGGGCTGAGGTGCGCCTGGTACCGCTTTGTACGTGTGCCCGGCTGCTGTGCACACACGTGTTCACTCCCCCCGACAGGTGTCCTCTCACAATGCCCAGGGAAGCGGTGGTGTACTGTTCATGACCCCTCCCAACACGGCGTGCTCCAACTTGGCATGTGCGCATCTACCCGTCGCACCCACCCACCTGAGCACTGCGTCCATACGACTTCACACGACACATGTGTGTCTTCCACAGTAGTGCTACTCATTTGCGTTGACATCCAATACCAGTGGACTACATGGTCATGTCACGACTGCCGTGTACTTCACATACTCTCATCCTCTCTCATTCGTACTTGTGAAATGAGTCAGCGGAGACAGTTTTGGTTTCAAACATTATATTGAGTCTTCTGTCCTCTGTGATGCAGTATAGTGGACACTACTGGCAGCGGGATACATGTTGAGGATATACTGAGCATGATTACAAATGGGATAGGGTGTGGGGTTACATGTGATTGGCTGTTGCATGTGGGATGTGGGCTTCAGAGTGACATCTGCTTGGCCAAGGCTGTGCTAATGTACATTTACGTATAGCTGCGGAGCTGCGGACTTTGACACAGACGGTATACATGTAGCCTACCAGACCGCTTGGCATCATGGGCACAGTCCATCTCAGTTCCATGTGACAGGTTTGCTGCGGTTGTTCCTTATGCACGCGTGCATGTGAGATGACATCAGGGCATGTGCTTGCGTGCATGCAGCGGCGTGCCACTTGTTGTTGCACTGTGGTGGTTACTGGACATGTCACAGTCACTGGGGTCGTGTTGTTGTTGTATGCACTTGTCGTCCATGCAAAGGTCCTGGTATGGGATTCCCGGGGCGGGGGTGGGAGGGGTGCAGCACCCACAGACTCCAGGCGACCTATTCATGTCCACTGAGCGGTGTGTGTGTCCATGGGCGCTGGATCCATGTCGTGTCCTGGTTGTTCGTGCAGTTCCGTCCATGTGGGTGCGATACACAGAGCCCATGCCACTGCCTCCCACGATGCATGCGGTGTTCCTGGATGTGATGGGGAACAGTGTGCATGTCCCGGTCATATCCGATGTCATGGCGATGTCGTTGATGGTGTGGTTACAGTTGCCGGTCGTTTGGTATGGCTGTTGTGGTGGTGACTGGCCAGTCCGTGCGGAAGCTAAGCATGGGTGCGGGGTTGGACATCATAGGTCACTCGGGGAACCTGCGTTGTGGTCCGACGTATTTACAGGTTGTCAGGTATGCGATGCCGTCCAGCAGGGCTTCCATGTCATTGGTGGTGTACATGTTTGCCAGCCAATGAAGCGGATGGTGGCTGTCAAGGTGTTGTTCGTAGGTTGTCCCTTGGAGGACCATGATGGGGCATGCTGGGTGACATTCGATGTAGCTGTTATCGATGATCCGTCGTGTGGAGGCACAGTGGTCCCATTTCAGTGCGGGTGCGATGTTGGCCACATACGCCATGCCCCCATAGGCAGAGCAGGCCCTGTCGTGTGCGTCCAGAGGGAGGAGTAGTGGTAGCAGGTCCGCCTTCAGACATGCCGGGTTGGAGAGGCATATCTCGACGGGATGCTGGTAGGGACACCTCCGACAGTAGAAGACGGGCATGACGCAGCTGAACAATGTGATGCGGTAAGTCAGTCGGTAACTTACGTTCAGCAGGGACAGGAGATCGCATCCCAATGTATGGCACAGGTTGGTTTTGTACAGCTTGAGCTGTTCGGCGTAGTTGGGTAGGTGTGTTGCGGTTGCCATTTCGCAGCGGTTCGTTGAGGTGGCGTGCTCCGGCTGTGTGTGCAGTCTGCAATGTGCACGCTCTGGGGTTGCTGTGAGCTCTGTGTAGTCGTAGGGAGACAGGACTTGTGTTCTGTTGGCTTGTTTGGAGGACACGGGCCCTCTTCCCACATGCTTCTCAGACAGTTCAAGGTCAGTGCTGTGTGACTCCTTCCAATTAACTTGCATGTGGCCGACATGGGGGAGTGTTTTCTTCTTTCTTCCCCGTCCGTTGTGTGCTTCTGTGATATGCGCTATCTGCCCTGTGGTCGGTCTCCTCGGCATGCCTGTGTTGGTCTATTCTTGGACAATGGCTGTATTCACCGGCTTCTGTCGTAGGGCTGGGGTTTCGGAGTTGGAATGGAAGGTCATTCAGTGCTGTCTGCTCTCCCTTGTGTGGGCGGCAGGCTGCCTTTCCGCTCTGCGTTGGGCCTTGTGTGTGAATGTTATTCTTGGGCCACCTGTTGTCGGTCCCCGGGCTCTTTGGTGTTCCGTTTTATATGTCTTGTTCATATGTGCAGGGTGGTATGGGTGTTTCTGTGTGGTACTGGCGTTCCTCTTCCCGAAGAGGCCCTGCTTCTCCTAGTTGGTGTTGCCGCCGCTGTGTGCTACGCCATGTTTGTTACACTGGGGTGTGTCCTGCTGTTGCGTGTCTTCACTGATATGTGTGCGTCGGTTGTGTGGCGTTGGGTGTTGTCCGTGAGTTGGGCGTTGAGGACATGTCTGTGGCCGGCCTGTCACGTGTCATGTGCGTTCGGGGTGGGGCTGATGTGTGTGCTGCTTGGTTGTGTCCCTGTGTCTGTGTGCGACGCATGCATGGCGCTGCGGTTGGCCTCTGCGTTGTGCGCATGTGTGGCGGCGTCATCGGCGCTTTGGGGCCGTGACGGGGTGGTTGGTTCCTAGTCCCAGGTGGTGTGTACACATGTGTTCTGCGATGTTACGATTTGGCCTGTGTGTCATATGTGGATGCGATGGTGGATGTGTAGTGTACACGCGCTGGTGGGGGTTGTCCGCTTTTCCGC